>BLBF01000031.1:12971750-12988425 GCA_015471245.1 Laticauda colubrina | reverse complement strand
CCAATCAGAATGGTAGATTTGGAGTCATCCACTTTACATACAGAACATTGAGGACTATGTATATTCCAATAACATTATCATGACAATGAGGATTTTTCTGCTGTTGGAAAACTAATGCATAAAACTATAACTCAGTTGTGTGGAAAATCCCTTAATTTAACTTAATATTGTTATGCTATCGTATTGTTATATAAATGGGATTTTATTTTACTTTCCTTTTTTGCTACCACCAATCACGCTACTTAACATGAGATGGAACAGGATGTGGTAAGGTAGAATGCTGTGTTGGTTTAGCAACTTAAAAAGTTTCTGGTGAACAGATAGCAGACACTAAGAGAGTATGTTGGGTTGAAATGTAAAGTTGTTCTCCTTTCAACCCCATCTCCACTAAGCCTGCATTCAAAAATAGGCCATCTGACAAGTGAATGTCATGGAATGGAAGAGAGGAATGGTATTAGGAGAGAGTTCTCTTGATTGTTCTGCTTGGTACAGCCCTTGCTCCATGCTTGCAGACTATCAGTTGTGCTGTTTTCAAACATGGGTTTTGAAATCTTCTCAAAGAGGACTGAATCCAAGGACTCTGTAGTGGGAGGAAAAGAAAGGAAAGGAGGTCAGGAGCATAAAACCAATGGTCACGGCTGAGAAATAAAAGCCCCACCCCTTTTTGCATTAAGAGAGAAAGGGCTGCAATTACATAGTTGTACTTGTCAGTTTGAAATCATTGGCATTCCTGCAAATGCCCCTGCCTAAACCCACTTTTAGAAAGTCATGTTTTGCCAGATAAAAGGTACAGAAAAGTAAAGAGGGCATTTGGAACAATCACACTAACAAAGAGCAAAGTCTTCTCTTAAGTAGCCCTGCAAGAGAGTAACAGTGTGAGACTAAGCAGTCTAGTTCTGCTTGTGTGGCTGGCAGCACCTGGGAAGCCATGAAGAACACACTATTGTAAGCAGCCTATGCTTTGCAGAATTATGGCAGTCATCACCAACACAACTAGTGCAATCAACATTCAAACAGCATCCCATGTAGGATGGCAAAGGAAACTGCAGCTGCATGATAAAAATCTTGAGAGGATTGAATCAGCAGAACAAGGTTTGATGCACCTGCATGTGTAAATAATTAGAGTAGGGAATTTTTTTTAAAAAAATACAGCCACCCAAAACCTCAAGATGTGAAAAGCCTGTAAAGCAACCAGCATGGAGAGCTAGTCACACATAGCCATCAAATCCTGACTCTATCCTAGCTGAAATCAATCTCTTGATACCACAGGTCGAGGATACCTTCACAAAAATGCCAAACTCTTCCTGCACAAAATCTCACCAGCATTATGGTCAGGCATTATGTGGACAGATGCTTCTGCAGAAGCCAACTGCCTGGGTCCAGGAGGGGGCTTGCTTTTTAATATACTAAACATATTATTATTTAGGTTGTATTGGGTGTTTTTAACCAATTTACATTGTAATTATGTCCAATACATATTTTCTTCAGAAAGTCAACTGATAAGATTTTTGAGCAGTGAGCATAGAAAAATAAAATAGAATTTGCAGAGATGATCACTAAAACAACTTTAAAAAGTATTGTGTTTTCTTTTGCTTCCCTCCTTCAGAGGGAGTATTCTGGATATAGGCTTGTAGTCCCAGGAACTTTGAAAATAATGTGCATAATAAATGAATTGCAGCTGGAGACTTGCTATGTTTAACTCTGGCTTTTCTTATCTTCCTATTCTTTCCTCACAATCAGCAGATACATTTCCCAGACTATTTTCCATAACCTCAAAGAAACAAATGATGTGAAGTTTCTTCAAAATATGTTTACGTTCAGAATAATATTGTTCTTTCTTGATTTTAGTATATTTTTGTCCTTGGTATTTAATTTGTGCTTGAATCGAAATATGATAGCCAATAGAGAGTTTTACATAGAAATACAGTATGAGAAGAGGCTAAGGTAGGCTTGTGAAATTTGCATATATTTTTCTCTGCATTTTGGATACTTTTAAAAATATTTTTGTTTCTTTGGTACAGTAGTTAACTGCCTACTGCAGAATGTTGGAGTGTGTTGGAGACATTTTTGCTGCTGTACGTGACTCACCAAATCTGTAGGGAAAGGCCAGCAATTATATGGATCCATACATAGTGACACATCCAAAAGACTCACAGTCTACAGGGAATGAACAGGAGCAAGCAAAAAAGGAGCCTAAAAGGTTTGCAGGACAATCCAGGATGTAGGGCAATGTTATGTTGAAACTCAGCTGAGAAATCATCTCAACAGAAGTGAAAGTTTCCACTATAATAAAATCAGCACAGCAAGTTTAGTAACAGTGAGGGGGTAGATAAGTTGAAATTCTTAATAGTAAATGATTAATATGATATATAAAAGCTCAAGTAAGGATTTGGAGCCTGTCCAGTGATTATATGAAGCATCATATGTACATATTTCTGCATCTACTTACATCAGAAATGGTAGGTGGTTGCTCAAAATTTCTCTTGTGAGTTATGCAAGTTGAACTGGAAAAAGTAAGAAACTGATAGATGAGACTTTCAGTCACATGAAAGAAACATACCATTTCCAGAAAATTAAGATGTCAGAAAAAGAAGCTTTTAACTCTGTATAAAATGGAAAATATTTCTTAGAAGTTATTTACTTATTTGAGGGTGAGCAGATATGTTCTTGGGGACTAGTCATCATGAATAAGATAATTATTATGGATATAAACAGCTGAGTTTGCAATACAGACCACATGGTGAACTGGCTGCTTGTAGTAAAGATTGTATACATCATCTCCTTAACTATATAGAAAATGCTAATGAGTCATAATGTGTACATTGATACCAGTTATGTAAAGGAAAAAAGTCATAAAAATCTGGAATTCAAATTCAAGCTATCTGAATTATTACCTTTTCTAGCAGGGACAGCTAGAAAAGAAAATGAAAGTTCCCAGTATGTGTATGAGTCAGTAATTTAGAGAGAATTCAGATTACCTATGCATTGGAGATTATTTTGGGACATCTATAATATATAGAAAAGTAAAGAGAGCAATTCATGACAGGGTTGAAAAGAAGAGAGTTGGAAGAAGGCCCAAGGCTTGTAGGGCACCTAGTGGAGCAGCATAAGGAAAGAAAGGCAGGAAGTTGCTGCAGCATCCCGGAGACCAGTCATAAGGGCAGGTGGATTGTCAAAGACCTGCATTTTGTCCATCTGACTTTGGACTCTGTACAGTGCCCATAACTTTTGGTAGAGGTCATAACTCTCTTTGTTCAGTGCCACCATAATTTAGAACAAGACTGCCTGTATTGCAAATTAGATGGAACCTTTTAGGCTTCATAGGAAAATACCATGAGAACAAAATTCCCCCAGTAGCTGTTTTTACCAGAAAAAATTTGTCTTGCTGTCAGCTCAGGTAGGAGGTCTCAAAAGGGCACCATAACTTTTATATTTCATTTTAAGGCAGATGTGTACAACCATTTTGGTAGCTGAGGTTGCATTTAACAGGTGGGGCTGGGAGAGGTGTTTTTTTTAGGGAAGGTCTTCTTAAACTACAATGAGCTATTTTAGGATTTATATTAAATTTTCAATATATTACCAGCCTCAAATTACCAAACCATCTCACCAGTTTCCAGTTAAACTCGTCTTTTCATAACAATTGCTGCATTTCTTCCTCAAGACTATCTCTACTCTTCTAGAAGGAACTGAAGCTAAAGAATTGTTATTGCCTAAAAATCTCTAGAGGGCAAATTTGATTTAGTGGTTAAAAGCACTAGATTAGGAACCAGTAAACCATGAGTTCTAGCCCTGCCTTAGGCATGAAGTCACCGTATGTCAGCCCAAGGAAGAAGGTGATAGCAAACCACTTACAAAAATGCTGCCAAGAAAATGGCATGCACTTCTCTAAGCAGTTACCAGGAATTGCTCTCAAAGCATATATACACAAAGATTCTCTAATGCAGGGGTGTCAAACTCATGTCGTCATGACAGTATCACATGATGTATCCGGACTTTTCCCCCTTTGCTAAACCGGGTGTGGGCATAGCCAGCACGTGACGCATCCAGCCCGTGGGCTGGGAATTTGACAGCCCTTCTTTAATGAGTCTGTGGTCTCTAAGTACCTGCTAAGCCATAAGGAGAATTTAATGCAACTGTGCACTCCCCAGGTTCCAATGGGAAAGAAGTGGCAAAATGTTCTTTCATCATTGCCTTCATATGTTAAAAATTAACACATAACAGTGGTCATTTCCTAATGTTCAGTTGTTTTTTTAAAACTGGATTTATTTCTGTGTTTAAAACTGGATTTATTTCTGTGCATATAACCCATCATAGTCTGCTTCATTTTGCTACTATCAAAATGTTGTTTTAGAATAATCTAGATAATCTACAAACAGCCTAATTCATTTCAGAATGAAAGCACCAAAAATAAAAATTAAAAGATGAAAAGAATTGAACTTTTCCAATGACAGCTTGATTCAAAAAAAACAAGCCCTTGAAGTGTACTGACAGATGGCTGATGTGGGTGGAGTTTGCTCTTAATGGGATGCAAATCAGCATTTTAAAAATAAAAATAACCTTCTTTTCCTGAAAAATCATTGCATAATAAATATTAGCTACAAGGAACAGAATATCGGTTTTATGTTCAATGCTAGATATGTTCAGAATATACTATTTAAGAATCTGACTTTAAAACTGGGAAGTTTAAGAATCATCATGTATATTGGGTTCCTTTTCTGCTAAGTTGTAAAATGGGTTATTTTGTTTTGGCATGGCATATTTTACATACCTTGCAACTATCTCTTCTTTTAAAATCCAACTTGAAATAAAACCTGACTTATCATTGTTTATTATGATTAATTATGATTATTAAGGTGAAACATGGGTCAACTATCACTACCTTCTCTGCACTATATAGGCAGGTGTGAGGGACTGTGTAATACACCTTTAAATTGGCTTGACAAAATAATATTCAACCTGGGTCATGGCAAAGTTCTTCCTTTTGTTTTGGGATGATGAGTTTATTGGAATAATTTGCCAAAATAGTTTAGTCCTGATGACTATAAAGATATAATAACTGGTATCTGGCTCAAGGCTTCCTGATAATTAATGTCCCAGTTTAATTGCCACCTGAGCTTTGTGGAAGATCTCTATTCAGCAAACTCATAGGCTAAAGCTTGCCTTCCAAAACCCTACTATATTAAGATTAATAATCCCATCAAATTAAGAGAAGCAATCCCACTGGAAAGAGTAATACTTTTTTAATTTTAAAATGTACTGTAGAGTATACTATGCCTTAGTATAGCTTTATGGCCCATCTACATGTAGCACTGTATTTGAGACTTACTGTGCTATCAAAGCTGCCAGTTTTTCATGGAATAATAAATAACATATACCAGCTGTCCTATGGAATCTCAAGATTGAAGCAGTGAACATTCTTAACTGCATATTTAAATTGCTCCTACTTGATCCAGATTCTTGGAAAACAATCCCAGATTCTTAACATTTCCATCTCATTAGAAATTTCATGCCAATGAAATATAGACTTCTTGGCAGCAAATCTTATCCTCCGGTGTCTCAGGATATTCAGCCATAATTCAGTTCCATATTTCTCAGGATAATTTCTCTCTGAGTAATGTGTGCATTTATACATGCAGTTATATACATTGAATGATCTCCATCAGATATACCAAATATTGTAAGTTAAACTGCAGAACATTAACCTCTCAAGCTGTTGTCCTTATAGTCATTTTGGCCCCAAACAGGGTTGCCAGATTGAAATTTTAATTTAAAGCCAAGCAATACAAGGGGGTGTAGCCAAAAAAAAAAAGGCAAACAAATTTTAATATATTTTTTATACTCTCATCATATGAAAAGCTCCAGATCCAGTTCATGACTATCCTCCCAAATGGAATGAGTGGTGCATATGACATACACCTTACCCCACTTTCAAACAGAAATTTTTTTATCTATGAATATTTTTGTGGTGGTTAATGTGTCAGATTAAAACAGGAAATCTCAACTAACTGGGTAACTTTCACTATGTCATTTTCTCAGCCCAATCTCCCTCATAGGTTGCTATTGTTATAGAAACAAAAGGAAGGGAAATGTCGGCTTCTTTTTACTCTTAGAGAAAAAATGGGATATAAATAAATGTCAGGAATTAACAGTTCTCAACCATAAATTTAAAAGCAAAGCAAAGAAATAAAACATACCAAAAATATTTTTGGGTGTGCTAGTTTTCTTTTTCCTGCATTGAAATAGGATTTCTCTTCTTGTCTCTCACAAACATGCACGTGTGCATACATATGCACACTTCCACACCGAAGTAGCACATGCCATGAAAAGTTCAGTAACTTATTTCAACTGATTATAGATACTACGCAACATTCAAGTTTTTTAACACCACCAGTAATAGATGACTTTAGGACTGGCTAGAAGTTAAAACAATAAGGCAGATGATGACTGCTTACAGAAAGAAAGAAAAGAAAAAAGAAAATGATTAATAAAAGCAGGAAGCAGTGCTATTCTTCCTCTTGATGGACTCCTTTTTCAGCAAGATTTTATAGTTTGCTGATGTAACTTTATACACCTTCACTGATAACGTGCATCCTTAGAAATGGATCGTGCATTAAGAAGAATCAACTTTTCTGCCATTAAAATAAATGTTTGCTGAGTAGCCCTTACTTTCCATGCGAAAGTCTTTGTGCATTATACAGAGTGCATTTATATCATAGTTAACATAGCACAAATTGCCATTCATAAGAGAACATCTTCATCTGCCTCATATTTTTACTGTAGAAATGTAGGTAACCACTGTGTGCACAGAGGAAGAAAATTGCATCCCCAAGGAATGCAGTTGAAGTACCAATTTAAAACAATCTATTTGCTTACAAGGGCCAAACTGATAAAATTATTTAGTTACCATACATCACTCCACTACAGAAAAATAGTTTTCCATGAATAGAATCATATTGTTTAGTAATTATGTCTGTAAAGAATAGTTCTCACATAACAATTGCTATTTTCTGTCAGATATGGTGTATTTCAGTTCAATTGCTTTTTAGTTATGGGGAGAGAGATGCTGTAAGTGTCTCTAGTCTTTTCCAAATCATACTGAATTGAGAATTTTAGAACACAGACTATTTTAAAAGGCCAATGTTTCTTCTCTGTCTTTCTTAGCTTTCTGGTCAGTTAACTGGTGGATAAGGATATTATCATAAAATTTGGAACCATAACTCATTTTACTTTTTCAGACACCCCTCGATTCATGCATGCATATATACCTATTCAGAAATAAGCCCCCTTGAATGCCATGAGACTTACTGCCAAGTAAGTTCTTGTAAAAATACAGCTATTCCATATGTTCAATAATATGACTTTCAAATGTCCCTAGTGGTTCTCCAAGTGTTTGTTAAAACAACTGGAGTCAGATAAAAATTGGTTCAAACTTAAAAATAAGGAATCTATGCAGAAGACATATCTGTGGAGTAGATCCAATTAGCAATCAGCAATTATGAGTGGATAAAATCCCCAAATATATGAACTGGAGACTGGCCAGAATACCTTTTTACTAAAAGAGAGGAGTTAAAAATTGATATGATAATTATTAATTTCTAGCTATAATAGAAATATTTTTCTTTAATGGTATGAGGGCATGAAACATTGATAAGTTGGCTCTTTCTCTCTTTGTGGAATGTTTAGAGTCGAGAAACATTTCTTCCTTTGAGATGTTAGCTCAACTTGAGAGTGATGTTGGATATTTCAAGTAATCTGTATGAACATAGAATCTTTCATTAATGTTTGCAACTTTCTGCAAAACGCAGATAAGAAAATAAACAAACTTGAAAATGAGGGGGGAAAGAGCTCGGAAATTCTGAAAGGACATGATTTCTCCAGAACAGATTTTCCTTTTCTTAATTCTTTCCTTCTTTCCCCATACAACATCCGTGTCGACTGCAAAAAAATACAAGTAATATAGAAAATTAAAGCAACTGTGCATATGTTATTCTCCTCTTCATAAAATAATGCATAATGCTAACATGGCATACAAGGCCAGCACTATTCTCCTTCAAAGGCAACCTTTTGAGTGGTGTTTGTTTTGAAATGTTTTTCATCTATGTCATTTGATTAATTTTGAAATGTATTTTAAACAACATAAATTGATGTCCATTTAAACATTGATTTGACTGGCTTAAAACAAAATGACAACAATAATTAATATCTTCTTTCATAGTTAATTTAGGAAAATTACATACTAAAATTGCAGACATCAGGATTTCAAGCTAATTAGGCTAGATTATCATTTAAATACAATCTGTAATAAAAACAATTACAAAAGTATGTGTAATACCCAGGGATTTTAAAAGTTGCTTTTCCATTGATATATTTTTTTAAATGAACAAGAATACTATTTTGCCACAATGCAGTGCACAACTAGTAATACAGTGTAAAAAAGAGTTTATATTCCTTGCCCTCAATCCCAAAGGTGTTTTTTTTCAAGAGGCAACTGGACTTTCTTGTTTTTCTTTGAAGACATTTCACTTCTCATCCCAAACACATCTTCAGTTTCTTAGATGAAAAGCGAAACGTCTTCAAAGAAAGCCCAGTTGCCTCTTGAAAAAAAAACACCTTTGGGATAACTGTGACCTGAATAATTGAGAATCTCCGTAGACATTTGCCCTCAATCCATTAAAGAACTATTTCTCTTATCATTCAACCAATACTAAAAATTCATCAATAAATTCACCCATAGAAGCCAAAGTTCTGTGCCTTCTTCAAAGGCAACTACCATTATTTTATCACAAAAAAATACTAATTTTTAGTATCCAGTAGATTATTCTGGGTTCTTTTGCCAGCTTTTTTTTATTGCTGACTCACTGGCAGCAGTTCTATAGTCCATAATTCTTTTATTGCTATTCATGAAACATGGTTGGTTGTTGGTTATGTAATGAAGTCCATGCCAACTCTTAGCAAGTACACAGATGGACCTCAGACATGTATTATCCCCAGAGTTCTTCTGGTAAATCCTCTAAAAATAGCAGTGCAATGTTTGCTGCTTTTGTTTTATATTTTGTTGTTATTAAATCTTAATAAAGGTATCTTATAAATAAGTAGAAATGTGGGGAACACATTTAACAAATAAATAATAGGTTTTCCATCTTGCCTATCTGTGTGCATTCAGTTTGTTCCCCAATTGTCATCACGTATTGATTAAATAACAGCTTCTGTCATGAGATTCACTTTCCAATATTTCAATCAACTATCATAATCCCTAATCTCTGCTTCACTTTTCTGCTTAACCAATATAACTTTCAACTAATAAAACTATATTTCGCTATGTTTATATTTCCTTTTGGAAATGAGTTACTGAAGAGACATTAAAAAATCAAACAATATTTTGTGGATGCTCCTAACTGATAACATTGACTTGCCCCTTTGTGTTGTGTTTGTTTGCTTCTAAAACTAAAGCTTTTAAATTCCCAAGTAATGTTTCCTCCTTTTGCAGTTGAACAACACGAAATAGATGAATCTGCTGTAAAGTAACTTCTCCCCTTAGATTTCATTACTCATTTGCATGCTTGAGCTATTCTAAATAGCCCAGCAGAGAGGAAGCTATGCAAATATAGAAGTTCCTGTTCCTCATGCTAAAGACTATTCTTTCCCAATGGCTTCCTAAGAAACCTACTTGAATGGTGTTTAGCAAACACAGTAGCTGTATTGGTTTGGCTTTGAATGAAAGGAACAACTATTTTCTTTTTCCTGAATGAACTACCAGTAATCAGTTTCGTTCAGAGTCAAGGATTTAATGACTCATCTTAATGCTGATGCTGTGTAGGAACTATGGGAGTTCTACATTGCCTGATCTAGGTTACACTAGGTTGGAAAGACTGGATTAAGACAGAAGTTCTCCAAAGGTGAAAATAAAAAACTCAGGGCTATGTGCAACCTGAAAGTACTTCACATTTAAAAAAAAAACAATACCTAACTTTGTTCTGCATTGCAGTGCTCTGGGCTTTGTTCCAGTGGTGGGAATCAACTTTTTTTACGACCAGCTCTGTGGGCGTGGCTTGGTGGGCATGGCAGGGGAAAGATATTGTAAATCTCCAGTCAGAGGTGGTATTTGCTGGTTCTCCGAACTGTTCAAAATTTCCACTACCGGTTCTCCAGAACTGGTCAGACCCTGCTGAAAACCACCTCTGCTTTGTTCCTTCTCTTTCCTATAGAAGCCCATACTGTGTATTGGTGATTTTACAAAGGTTGTGAAACCCTGTAATATATTATAAATTAAATGTTAATCATCAAAATCTAATCATAGGTTATTCTCATCCTTGGGACTTCTTATACAAATTATGTTAATCTTTTCTTCCTAAAATGTGTTGATCATGCAACAGTGTTACATGCAACAGTGGGAAATACTAACTGATTTATTCTTGTATAAATCATTTTTTATATGAGGAAGAGAAAAAATATCACTATTTCCTTTTTTTTAATTTCATCATCTTAGTTCACGAAATAAATCTTTTCTGTGACATAGGTCATAACATGAACAGGTCACTTTTTACTTTTGAGCTTCTCTGAGGTGATAGGTAAACTTGAAATGTTTCTGCCAACTTTTTCTTCCGGTCTAATTTCACTGCATATGTTGTGAAAAATGTAGAATAATTAACTGTAGAATAATTAGCTTTCTTGACTTAACAAGAATTAAGAAGGAAGGAATTAAATCTGCTTAATTTGTTTCCTATTGCCTCTGAAAGATCACCAGTTAAAGATTTCTATGCAGCTTGCGAGAGGCATGTTTCCATGATCAAGTTGAGCAGGCAACTTATTGCTTTGTTGTTGTTTTTTTAAAAAAATGCCAACCACAAGATACATTTTATGAAACTAAATTATACTCCAGTACAATTGATGGCCAAACTAATCCCTGATACCTAGAAGTATAACTTGTTTTTAATAAAGTCGACTTCAGATTTTGCACAAAGAAAAACTGAAAGAAATATTATGTGAACATCCTGCAAATTATTTATGTTGATCATTTATGAATACGGTGTTTCATTGTTTGAAAAGAGGTTTGCCCTGATTGAGAAGATTGTGGCAGTACAATTCATTTCCTCCCTTTGTTACAGTTAATGTGTGATTATTTTTCAGTTACACTTGATTTATAATTTATTAAACAAGCTAAACAGCCATCCGTTTTCCAGAAAGAACTCTGGACATTGGACAAAATAAAAACAAATAATAAAATTAGTCTAAATCTTTTCTTTAATCAAATTCACCATCTCTGCCAATTCCATCAATTTAACCATCCATCCTTTCAGTGTAGGTATTTGCAAGTCCTTCCACCTTTCTGCATATTAATGTCTTGCCACTATTACTCTATTAAAAGAAATTCCACAGGAACTTTCAATGTGTTTATCCATTAACTCCAAAAAAACAAAAAACAAACAAATCCTGGTTTCAGTTGTACATTTACCTTTAGAATCTCCTAAATCGAAATATATAGTGGATTCCAATATTTTCTGACATTTTTACCTGTCCATCAAAGATGAAAAGCACGTACCTTCAGATTGGTTTCATTTCCAACAAGTCTTGTTCCAACAAGTTCCAACAAGCCAACAACAACAAATTCCGTTATACATAATTTATCTGGTATCAAAATGACAGCAATACATCATTTTATAAAAATGCTTTTTAACATTAAAATTCAACATAAATTTCAATCCTTTCTTCCAAGTTTTCTTCCATTGGTCAACAGTGTATTATATCCAAAATGTTTTGCCCTTCTTGCAAACTTTAAACTGCTCATCCTCTGTTTCAGTTTTCAACAAAAGTTCATATATCTTGGCAATAATATGATCATTTGTACATCGTTCCATATCAAATTCTGAAATACTGAAAGATAATGAAAAAAAAGAAGCTGAAATGAAAGAACTTGTAATAACAGCAGAAATAGTGGAGAAAAGACAAGGAACACCAAAAACTGAACTGATCAGCACTATCTGAAGATGAACTGGATGGATTTTGGTTGAAACACCTGTTTACACCCACTCATTGCTAAGTGATTTAACAACATACTGCAATGAAGTGAAATTGAAGACTAATTAACATCTGGCAAAACTTATGTCACAATGAAATATCTGACAAAAGGGGCAATACTAGGCAACTACAGGCCAATTATCTGTTTACCAAAGAGTTTCAAATCCTATTTGGTAGTGTTGAAGATGCAGTACAGCAGCATGTAGTTAAAAACAAGCTCTTTCTATCTGAGCAGAAAGGAAACCAGTAAAGCAGCAGAAGAACAAAAGATCATCCCTAATTGATAAAATGATTTAGGAAAATTGCAAGAAAAGGATGACAAACTTTAATGTAGCTTGGATTGAGTGCAAGAAGGTATTTGACTCTCTGTTACATGATTGAATAATCAAGTGCCTAGAAATAACAGAAGTCAATAAAAACATCAGAAGCTTTTCAAAAATCAATGGCATAATGGAAGGCATGGTTGCTGATCAGTGGTAATAGACTGTGGGAGGTTAACATCAAGAAAGGAATTGTTCAAGGAGATTCTCATCAATACCATTTGTCATTAAACTGATTTCTCTGTCAACAATACTGAACATATTAGCCCATGGCTATCAAACATCAAAATCATCTCCCAGGCTTTTCTACCTTCTTTACATAGATGATTTGAATGTCATAGTTCCGACTAACAAACCCAATCACATCAGAACTCTTAAACTGAGACCTTTCTCAAACAACTTCTTTATTGGGTACATCATATCAGCATGACTAAGGGTAAAACCAACTGTAAACACTCCTCATGGTTTCAGTATAATTAAAAGAGTAAATGGTCCTCTCCTCAAGTGTCATGGGTCACATTGTCCAATTAGGTTAATTGGCATGCTTCTTAGGCACTCCCTTCATCTTCATCTGATCTTCATCTTGATCTTCATCTTGGTTCCCATGAGACAATTCTGTGTTGTGACTAGCAAGGCATTCCAGCAGTAGTGGGATTCAAAAAATTTTGCTACTGGTTCTGTGGCGTGGCTTGATGGGCATGGCTTGGTGGGCATGGCAGGGAAGGATCAGGAGTAGGATTCAAAATTTTTAACCAGTTCTGTGGGCATGGCTTATGTGGTAGGTGTGGCTTGGTGGTCATGTGACTGGGTGGACATGGCTTGGTGGTCATATTATTGGCTGGGTGTGGCCAACTCAATATCACTCACATCGAGGCACGCATCTCCTCACCTGGCCTCTTATGGCTGTGGGGATGCTACAACAGTCATAAGTATGAAAAATGGTCATAAGACACTTTTTTTCAGTGCCATTGTAACTTTGAATGGTCACTCCACACAAACAAAGTGCAAAAGAGGGGGAAAAAACTCCAGAGACATTCCTGAGACAGGAAGTCGAGTCTTGCCAAGAATGTAACAAGGGTTAATGGAGAGACAGTTTCTGTAAGCAACACCAGAATGTCTCCTTCCTACCTTCCTTACAGGATTAGGCCAGTAATTTCTTCTAACAACCAGTTCTCCAAACTGCTTAGAATGTTAACAACTGGTTCTAGCGAATAGGTGCGAACTGGTAGAATCCCATCCCTGGAAAGGATACTGTAACCTCTCCATTCCCTCCCCACTCCAGGGGAAGGATACTGTAAAATCCTCACTCTCTCCCCACTCCACTAACCTGCTTTCCACCTCTGTTTACCTGTGCAGGGCAACAAAAGAAGACCCAGCTAATCAGCTGGAACTCAGGAGGCAGAGAATAGATGGGGGCGGGGCCAGTCAGAGGAGGTATTCCGCACTACTCAAAATTTCCACAACCGGTTCTCCAGAACTGGTCAGAACCTGCTGAATACCACCTCTGCATTCCAGCCTTGTTCCCCCCTCCCCCCATAGCGTGTGGCAACTGAAATACAACAAAATGGTTTCTGCCAGGTTTGGTTTAAAGTTGACCCTGAAGCTGAATAGAAAACACCATCTGGAATGGAATTGTTACTCCGTACTGTCAAAATATACAGTCAAGATATTGCAGTGGAGTTTGGACTAGATAAATGTGCCTCCTTCACCATCAACAGGGGGAAAATATTAAAAACTGAATATAGATGTTCTGTAGAAATAATATCAAAAATCTGAGCATCTTTCAGGTTGACAACATCAAGCACAATGAAGTAAAGAAGAAGATTAGTAGTGATTAGAAGGGTGAAAAAGATTTTAAAGTCAAATTCAGTGGGAGGAAACACCATCAAGTCAATTAACACCTGAGCAATTCCAGTCATTAAATACATAGGTGAAATAGTGGGCTCAAGCAGAGCTAGAAATCCTGGATAGGAAGACCAGAAAAATAACAATGAATCATGAGCTTTATCCTCACAGTGTTGTTGACAGACTATTTATCAAGGAATATAGGAGGATGTGGAATGTTGCAAGTACACCAAGCAGTTAAAGAAAAAAGGGGAGTGGAAGAATATCTGAAACACAGTGAAAAAGATGCACTGAAGCTGGGACACCATGAAGATTTACTGAATACCAAGGAGACTAAATTGGCCTATTAGAAAGACCACATGAAGACCATGGCAAGGCAAAGTATTAAATGGCTGGTACATTTTAAAAAAATAGCAGGCAAAACAGGTAATAAGATCTGGCAATGGCTAAGAGCAGGAAAGGTGGGGAAAAAAAGAGATGGAGAGGCTTATTCTGTCAACCTAATACCAAACCTTAAGAAAAAATGTTTATAAATATATGCATATATGACAGCCAGTTTCATGTAGTGGTTAAAGGATCATGCTATAGAAGGCAGGAGAGCATGAGTTGCTGTCATATGACTGTCCTTCCTTGGCCATGAAAGCCAGCTGGGTGACTTCATAACTAGTCACTCTCTCTCTCAGCTTAACTCATCTCACAGAATGGGGAAGATAGGAGGGAAGTCTGTTGTATATGCTTGCTGCTTCAAGTTTTTTGTAAAAATAGTAAAGGCAGGATACAAATAAATAAATACAACTAGAATTGAGAAGACAGCATTAGACAGCAAATATGTCTCTGCAAAAAAACTGATGAAAAAGTAATCCAACTTTGTTAGATGCTAAAAGAATATTAATCTGACATTATAAACAGCAGCATGACAAAATATCAAGAAAGGTGCATTGAAATATCTGCAAGAAATACCAGTTGTCCTTAAGCAAGAATTGGTGGATCACAAAATAGACAAAGTAATAGAAAATGAACTTAAAGTGCTCAGAGACTTTAGAATTCAAACACACAGGCACATGCCACAAAAAAACCTAAACCCGTAGAGATGGGGATTGTGAAGGGCACAGTCCCAGGATCCCAGAGATATCGCAAATCTCTGGTTTGATCCGGGAGAAGCCCTTTTGCTGGCGGTGGAAAGGCAGCCTCCAAAGCTGCTGAAGTCGGGACAGCTCCGAAAAGAAAGTGGCTGGAGAGAGGGTGTGTCGGCTGGGTGAGAAACTTCTTTTGTATTGCAAATTGGCTGAGACCTGAAAGGATATCCTGAACAAAGAAGAAACCTGTGGCTTTATTTTTGTCTGACTGGAATCTGGTTGAGCGGCGTCTTTTAAGTGATGTCAAATTGAGGCTTGGATTCTTTCCTTACTATTTTTTTTTTCTCTTTTCTGAGGACTTTAATGTGACTTTGTAGGTAACCAGATTGAATTTTTTCTTATATATATTTTTATGCTTCTTTTGATTTTTTAATTTTCTTTAGAATAGAGGCCCCCTTTGTTTCTTCTGAGTTTTGTATACATTACTCTTTTTTTCTGGCTGAGGGGGGAAAAAGTATTAAGAGACCTTGCAACACTGCCAACTAGAGGCTTGAAAGTACTTTATTTGAATTGGGGAGAAATGTATAAACACTCCTTCTCAAGGATATTTTAATGTGATAAGATGGAGGGAGAGCACAGAAAAATATTATTACAGGTGTTTTCCTGGACTCTTATCAATATTTCAACACTTGAGGCTTGGCTTTGAAGCTGCTGGAGAAGAGAGTCATAATAAGAGCCTTGGATAAATAAATAAAGTGCAGTGTGCAGTCCATATATATATATATACTTGTGAAACCTCTGCTCGCCAACCTTTTTGTATATTTCAATTTTAGTAATATTTTTATTTTTGCTTTTTATTTGATCCTTTTTCTTCTTTGGTTTTTTGGGTCTTTTTATTATTGGATTTTTCCATTTTGGATCATAATTGACTACTCTATCAGATGGATTGAAGGTCAAAAAGAATTTGAAGTTTTTTGAAGCATTAAAATGAAAAAAAAAAGTGAGAAAAAGAAGAAAGTGTTAAATGAAATAGACTGTGTGTATTTGGATTGCTTGGTGACTTTGGGACTTTTGGAAATTTTTATTTGAATGATTAAAATCATTTGGGTCGTTTAAATTTTTTCTTTTTTTTACAATGGCATTACTTATGGATGAACTGAAAATGGAATTTATAAAATATAATCAAGAGAAACAAGAAGGGAAGGATTCTTTTGGCTCTATTTTTCATTTTTTAGAAATGGCAATTTCTACATATGAGAAACTACAAGAACAAGAAGATTGGGATGAAGAAGAAACCATCCTTAATGAACAAGCAACTTTATTTGGGGAAGAAAGGGGAAAGAGGAGAAAGAGAATGGAGAATTTAAGACTTAAAAAAACAACCAAAAAAGGGAAAAACAAGGTGAAAAGTGGACACAA
>BLBF01000031.1:12910670-12964982 GCA_015471245.1 Laticauda colubrina | reverse complement strand
ATAGATAGATAGATAGATAGATAGATAGATAGATAGATAGATAGATAGATAGATAGATAGATAGTAACGTAAAGTAGAATTCATAAAATCAGACAGATTTTCCTATATCCTATCAAGATCGTTCTATTTTCTTTCAAAAATCACTCAGTGACTCCTCCAGCGAACATATAATTGCATTTTTGGCACCTAGAAACCACCTCACATTTCCAACAGGTTGGTCAATTCCACACTCATATGACTGCAATTTTTTTCTTTTTTCTATGTTTTATAGAAGAAAAAGGCAAAAAAGGTCCACTGAATATTCTGTATTTGCTTAACCATGTGGTTTGCTTAACAATCAAGTGTTTCGTTTAGGGACTGCAGAGACTCACTTTCCAGCTTTTATGATTTACACAATCATAAATTTTTGTCACATCACATGGTGACCCACTTACTGATCAGAACAACTTTCATGCTCAGTTGTGGTCATAATTTGAGGACCGCCTGAAAGTACAATAATTGCCCTTCCCAGTTTCTGCTGATCATCCTTAGAAAAATTAATTTAAAACATTATGCTCTTTCATAAGTCATTTATAGACAAGCATATTAATCTGTACTGAGCCAATGAGTCCATGATGAATTTATTGTTATTATTTAATATATTTGTGCTTTTTTCTGAACTGTTGTCTAGTAATTTAGCCAAAAATGTTTTTAGCCTCCATTTGGGGTAGAAATTAAAGTCAGGACTTTCTATATACAAAAGATGTTTTACCACTGACACAAATATGGATAGACAAATTTGTACTATTTACTTTACTACCCCCATCCAAATGTATATTAAAGGCCCGGTCCCACTGGCCGACGGACGCAAAACGTATGCATAAAGGACACAGCGGACGAGGAAAATTTCGGGGGTGGCTCCATCCATTGTCATCTGCTTCAAAAAGTGGCAAAAATTTGCATAAACAGAACCAAAAAGGACGGACATGGGTAGTATGTAGCGGGGATGTTAAACGGATGTTCATCGGAAGCCTAGTGGCTGAAAGTGGATGGAAGCGGATGACACCTCCGAAGGGGTTCCAGGGGAGAATTTCGAAGTGGACGCATAGCGGAAGGGGCGGATGCATAGTGAATGAAGCAGATGCATCACGGACGCCTATAGGAAACAAAGGGGATTCCGTGCGGATGTATATCGGATGCAAAGCGTTCACTGCGCATGCAGGGAGTATGAATTGCATCAGCTCCGCGGATATAAAAGGATGCAGCACGCACGCAGTCAGCATACAGGGGAAAGACGTGCTGCCACATACATCTTGCAGGAACACCATGGTTCGTCAGTCAGGCAAGAAGAGGAAGTCCGTGCCTACTCATTCAAGCCCTGGCAAGGTGAAGAAGGGCAGAACCAGCATCCCACCCCCTGGCACTGACTCTGAAGCTGCTGCTGCTGCTGCTGTGGTTGACCAGCCCCAGGGGCTTCAACAACAGGGCTGAGCAAGGTCCTCAAAGCCCTGCTGCTGAAGCCCCTGAAGGCCCTGCTGCTGAAGCCCCTGAAGGCCTTGCTGCTGAAGCCCCTGAAGGCCCTGTCAAGCTCACTGACCGGGAGATGTACATCATGGCCAAGTGCAGTTTCCTGGAGGGTGAGATCCGCCACCGAGGAGCAGCCCCTCTGAGACCCCTCTCCCTCAGACAGCCCACAGACAGCCAGTCCTCTTCCAGCCAGGAGCCAGCTACCATGTCCAGGCAGGTGTCTGCAGAGGGCCCCACCGCAGAGACCCCCCGACAGCTGCACTCCCCATGCCGGCGGACTTGGAGGATCCTGTGGAGGATGATGCCCTGCTGTCACAAATGGAGGAAGAAGCAGAAGCCACCAGAGGCCAACCCACCCCCACCCCCAGCTCCAGAGGATGCAGGCAGAGAGGCAGACTGGAGGGCCAGGACCACAGTGTGCTGTTGGAGATCAGGGACACAATGAAGACCAGCACAGAACTTCTCTCTCAGCTGGTCGACTTGGACAGAGCATCCTCGGGCCAGAACACCTTCATCACCTACGTGAGCCAGACCCTGAGGATCTGCCCGAGGCCCAGTACCAGGTCATGAAGCAGAAGATCACAACACTTCTGCACAACCCTCAAGGCCCAGCTGAAGCTGCTCCTACCCAATGGAGGTCTGCTCCTCCATCCCAGGCGATGTCACAGCCCTTCCACGGCTTTCAACAGCCCCTCACCTACTAAAGCTATGACTACCAGGACTTTCCACAGCAGAAGCAGAACTTCCCAGTCCAGGCTCAGGTTCATCGGATGCCACAGACGCCAGTCCTCACCCAGCTGCAGACCAGACAGCCCCACTACACTCCTCCCAACCCTTCCTCCACCCCACAGCCAAGCCCCTCAACAGAAAATCTGTCATCAGTATTGGGCCTGACATCTCAAGTCCTTGATGAAGGGCCTCTCAACCTCACGGGACTGATTCAGCTCTCTGAGAGCTTCCTGAACACACCACCACCTGTTGTACCTTCGGGGCCAAGCACCCCAATGGTGCCTCAGACCAGCACTCAAGCCACAGCCACCTCCACAGTCCCTGCCCGCTTAATAGCTGAGACCATGGACATGACTCAGAGTGACTGAGAATAGTGTCAGAGACTGAGTTGTTTACTTGTTAAGTTTATCTTTGTTTAAGACACATTACTTGGTTCATTTTGCTTATTTAATAAAATCATAAAGTTTACCGAAGAAAGTTAATAAAAGTTATTAAGACACTTAGTTTACTTGGTTCATTTTGTTTACTTAATAAAGTGTTGGTGAAAACTTTGAAAAAATGGTTAAGCCTTTGCATGCTTGTAGAATAGATAAGGATAGTTGTGGGATAGATAAACCTCCAGTGCAACCGTAATGGGACTGTATGGTCCACCATCCCAGCGATCCAGATGATTTTCTCCCCCTTTTTATAGAAAATATTGGTTGTCCGCTATGGGGCCTTCTACATCCTCTAGACATACTGGAGACATCCTAAATATACGAGATACATCCCAGATACAAACGTTTTGTATGTTTTGAATACTTTATATGCGAGATGCATATGCTTACATCCTTTCTATTTCCATGCTATTAACGCTGTGTAGACGTTCCATGTACCTTTTGTTTCCTCCCTCTTTCCGTTTTCAGCTGCAGCGGATTTGAGTTGAGGGGATGGCCAGAGGATGCAGAGAGGATACAGTGGACGTTTAATGAATGATAATGGACATAGAACATTTGTTGCCCATATATGTCGTGGATGTACATTGTACACGGCGGAAAGTTCATCCGTTCACAAAGTTTTGTGCAGCTCAAAACTTCTTGCGCGGATGAAATTGCAGTGGATGGATGCTCGATGAATAGAGCATATGAAACACGTATGCAGTGAGTACACAACGGATACATAGCATTTTCCAATGGATGGCAAGCTTTTTTTAACGTTTTAAATCCTCTTTGCATCCGTAAGTGCAGTGGGACTGGGCCTTAAGAAGAAAGTGAACTTGCATAGCACATGGAGTTCACAACTGCTTCATCCTAGCATCAGAAAGTATTGTTCCATTCTTGCATGCCTGAGAAGTGGAGTTTAAGAATAATTATGAACTGTCGATTTCCTGTTTGCTTTCTCAGCCCAAATTTTCTCATTTTAAGGGAATTACTTTAATATTTCAGTGAGAAAGAATTTATGTGTCTTATGCTAAAAATAGAGTTCTACATCAAGAATGTCTATTCTATGCTAAAACACCTAAATACTATGATTTATATAACTGTTTGAATAATTTACTCTAATATTGCTAACCAGGAGAAACAGTTGTTCAAGGCATTAGAAAACATATGAATCTCCTCATTCTGGTAATTTTGTAAGACTCTATCCACACATACTTTCAAATCTATTTATTTTATAATCATAGAAGAAGAATTTACAAAAAATGAACGCTATAATTCTCTGGAAATGTCGCAGTAATACTTTTCTACAATCGCTCTTTGCTCTCATTAAATTGTATGAGACGTGCACAGCTGACAGGTTACTTTAAAATGCTTCAATATTTTTGTGTGTTTTAGAGGACATGTACTTTACAGCCTTATTTCAATTATTTATAGCAGTATGTATTTGAAAGATGTAAGCAAAACAAATGCACTAGAGATAGAATTGGTAGCCACAAGTATGAAGATTTTTGACACAAATAAGGTGCTGTTATAAAAAAAATAATAAAGTAGATTATTGTGATATGGTAGTTATAATATGGCAGTCATGAGAATGATACAATTCAATTTTAAACTCCTGAGTAGATTTTATCAAGATGAACTCGACTGTTTGCTTCAACAGATATGAAGAAACCTTCATATTGTGTTCTTTTACATCAAAGGCAATCATTTCATGAAATATTATTTGCTTCTTTGTTTTTCACACCTTTAAAGTCCCACCTCCCTCAGAGAGGGACTCTCTTGCTTTCTAGTTTGATTTTATATGAGATTACATCCCTTAAAGAATTCTATGCTGTGGAAACTGAGCTTTATAGTATTATCAGCCTAGTACAGGGAGAGTATTTATGTGTCCAAGTGCTTTATTTTTAATTTGATTTTTCCTTTTTCTCAAATCATTGGGTTTTTATTTATTTATTTGATTTGTCAATTGCTTACAAGATAATAGGTGTAAGTATATACATAGTTATGAATACATGAAATGGGTACATATAAGAAAAATAAAATAAACAATAGGACAGGGACGGTAGGCACATTGGTGCACTTATGCACACCCCCTACAGACCTCTTAGGAAAGGGGTGAGGTCAATAATAGACAGTCTAAGGTTAAAGTTTTTGGGGTTTGGGGAAGAAACTACAGAGTCAGGTAGAGTATCCCAGACATTGACCACTCTGTTGCTAAAGTCATAGTTTCTGCAATCAAGTTTGGTGCTGTTAACCTTGAGTTTGTATCTATTGTGTGTTCTTGTGTTGTTACGGTTGAAGCTTAAGTATTCATTGACAGGTAGGACATTGCAATGTATGATTTTATATACCATACTTAGATCAGACCGAAGACAGTGTAATTCAAGGTTTTCTAAGTCTAGAATTTCAAATCTGGTGGCATAAGGTATTCTACAATGAGTAGAGAAGCGGAGAACTCTTCTTGTGAAATATTTCTGGAATTTCTCAACTGTTCGAATATCAGATAGATAATGTGGGTTCCAGACCGATGAGCTGTATTTGAGTATTGGTCTAGCAAATGTTTTGTATGCTCTAGTTAGTAGTGTGAAATGACCAGAGAAAAAGCTACGTAGGATTAGGTCAACAGCTCTTAATGCCTTTTTAGTTATGTAGTTACAGTGGCTTCTAGCACTTAGATCATTCGAGATGAGTATTCCAAGGTCCTTTTCAGAGCTTGGATCATCAACAAGATCTTGACTGTTCAGCTTGTATTTTATTTTCTGATTTTTTTTGCCAATATGTAAGACAGAGCGTTTATTTGTTGAGATTCGAAGTTGCCATTTGTTTGACCATTCTGATACATAGTCAAGATCTTTTTGAAGGGTAGCAGTATTGTCTGTGGTATTGAACAGCTTTAACATCATCAGCTAAAAGAACGCAGTCCAGAAATAATTGTTCCAGCCATTAGTAAAGTCACTATTATACTAGAGTAAATTACAAAAGCTTCACATTTTCTGGAAACTAAAAATAGAGAGTTGAATCACACATGCAGACTGTCCCAATATTCCAGGCACAATTCCAGCATGCAGTAGAATGTATTACTTTCAAATACAACCAGCTATGAGTACAATAGTACATTAAACAATCTTTTCAAAGTTATCCATAACAGTCAATACTGCATTGCAAAATAGTCAATTGCAGGGATGATAAATACAGATATGACTATAATCACTATTTATCTTTGGCATAATTTTCTAGTATATAAATATAGCCTGATTTTGAAGTATGAAATGTTAGAGTGTTTAAAACAGGAACTTGGGGGTGATATACAACTGTGTATCACAAGACTGTAACAGCAAATATAAATATACAAGTACCATAGCTTTATTGATAAAAAGGGCCAACATACGATTTTGCAAATTAAAAAATAACTTTAATTTGCTTGTGAAAATAAGCATCATAGCATGAAATACCAATATCTTTATCTTCTGTATTTACCAGGGAGGGAATGTACACATTTTTGTCAGAGATACCCTTGCCTGTGGCTGGGCTCCATTGTCATCCATTGACAGAAATCAATAATAACTTGGGAGAAAAGACTTAAGAAAATTGAAGTCTTATGTAAATGCATCTAACTTGATTGAGGGCAGATGAAGCGAGGCATGTTGCAGGAGAGAAATTTGAGCTATTGGTAAGAAAGGAGATGGAGGGCAAGGAAACTTCTTTTGCCTTTAATAGTTTTAATATCTAAACATTACTGTAGGTAAGCAGGGATTTCCCTGTGAAATCAAAAATACAATTTTCTTCATGTTATACTTTACTTTCTCCAGTTAGACAGCAGCTATGCTCATGGCTAGGATCCATCTCTGTTCCTGAGCCCATTAGTAGCAAGGCAAGGGGGGGGGGGGAGAGAAATATGAATGCTTTGCCCAAGCTACGCTGTCTGAAAATTCAATCCCTTCACCTTCCCCTACATTAGAACAGATTGAGATGTTGCAAGCTCTCTGAAGCAATCTTCTTTTGCTTCAGAGCAAAGCAAGCCATGAATGCAAGTGAAAATAAGAGCAAAGTAAGCCATAGCTAATATAATTAGCTGGATGTCTGAATGAATGCACTGCTAAAGCATTTTGAATAACCAGAGTGTTAGCGTTGTCTCCCCCTCTCCCCGAGAAGATTCAGACTTCTGTTGATAAGTTTAAAAAAACCAGGCTTTTTAAAATTAATGTACAAAGTGTGGGCAAGAAGAGATACTAAACAAAGGCAACTTTGGACTGAACATTTATAATCAAAATTGTACATGTATTAAACACATGTACCCACACCAAAAACATTCAGAAAGACATTCATACTCAACACTAAGGTCAGAATTAAATCAATTAGAAAGGTTATTACCCATGTGTGACATCAGAATTCCTATTTTGTGTTGAAGTAAGCTTTTCAAAACACTCTGAATATATCCTGCAAACACTTATATGTACAGTAACTTCTTTGCCGCCTTTTAATAAGGTTGGGAATAAACATTTATTCATCAGAATCTCTCTTCCACACCAACCAACATATGTGCTAAAATTGGCGAGAGAAACCTTGCTTTTAGTCTCAATGCTGGATCTTAGCTATAATGTGATTAGAAGTGATGGTGCCTCAATTATAGGATTCTATTCAGGGAGATGCTGGGCTGTGTCCCCACCCCCACCCTCTGTCATCTAGTTTCAGATGAGAGCTTAAAACTAAAATTGTTCCCTCAGAAACCTATAGGTAATACTCTCCTAGAACTAAAACACCTGAAAGCAGGACAGGAAGCAATGGATGGGAGCTAATAAAGCAGAAAGCCACCATCACCCAAGACTAGGCATGCACACCCCCAACTACCCCAATTCAAACTACAACTGGCCTTAAATGCATGCTACTCAATGCAAGAAGCCTTGTGAATAAAATACCTGAATTTCTCCTCTTACTAAGTACGGATAAATTTGACATCATATTTGTCTATGAAACATGGCTCAACACATCTCTCCCTGACTCCATTACCACAGTAAGAGACTATCATGTTTACCGATCAGATCGTGAAATCCATATAGGAGGTGGTGTTGCTATCTTCCATAAAAAGTCTTTACATCTAAAAAACATCCAAGTTACCCAAGAGCTTGCTCTTCCTGAGACCATTATCTGTGAACTGACCTTAAATATCACATTTCGGTTCTTACCATGTTACAGAGCCCCTAATTATAACATCGAACATGTAAACACATTAAATACACTACTAACATGGGCAGCATCCTGCCCACACGCTTTTATCTTTCTTGGTGACTTCAATCTACCTCATATTAACTGGACCCTAAACAAATGTACAACTGAACCCATACATGCAACCTTCTACAATGCTGTAACAAATCTGGGACAACTAGCAACCAATAATAACTGGAACAACTAGTAACCAATAATACCAAGCTTAACAACTGCCTCGATCTCATCTTCTGCAATAGTCTGAAATCAATTTATGGAATACAAATTAAAGAACTCCTTTCCAACAGTGAGGACAACATGATTGACTTTTGTCTCAACATACATCCATGCAAAAGTCATCACAATGATGTAATCCCCAATTATAACTTCAAAAAAGGCAACTATGATCTTATAGACAACGATCTCTCATCCCTTGACTGGCAATCTCTATTCACTGGATGCAATACTGTTGAAGAACATTACAACATATTTTTACTTGAAGTCAAAAGAATCATCAAACTATATGTACCAATAACAACCCCCCCCCCCCAAAAAAAAAAAATAGATTACCCATAACAATAAAGAAGCTTCAATCCAAAAAGCAATCACTTTGGTGAAAAAACAAATCTGGTCACATTGCCAACTTCCAAAACCAACACAAAAATCTATGCCACCAGATAAAAACTGAATGCACTGATTATCACATTAAACAAGAAGAAAACCTTCTACACACAAATTCCACCCATGCTTTCTACAATTTTGTAAACAACAAACTAAAAGACTCAAGATCAATCCCACCCCTGAAAGGACCTAATGGCAAAGACTGCAACGACGACACCATCAAAGCAAACCTCCTTAACACATTCTTTGGCTCAGTATTTCTAAACAGCAATGGATCAAGCCCAGTACTTCCTAGTTGAACCACAGACAACTACAATGATCTAATACATATCAATTTTACAGAAGACATTGTTGAAAAAGAACTGCGCAATCTAAAACTATCCTTATCTTTTGGACCGGACGGAATATGTGCCTACTTCTTAAAAAAGCTATCCACTGCCATAGCAGAACCTCAAAGCATAATCTTGGAAAAATCTTTCAGGACCAACTCCTTGCCAAAACTATGGTCACAAGCCATGGTCATCCCCATCTTCAAAAAGGGAGACCCCAGCCTAGTTGAAAATTACAGACCAATCTCTTTATGCTGCATCACCTGTAAAGTCATGGAATCAATTATTAACCAATCTATTATCCTCCACTTAGAGACAAACAACTTACTCTCTAATAAAAAATTTGGTTTCAGAAAAAAACTATCCTGTAATCTGCAACTCTTACACTGCAAAAACATATAGACTACACAACTCAATCAGGGCAAAGCAATAGACGCAATCTACATAGACTTCTGTAAAGCCTTTGATTCAGTGGTACACAACAAACTACTCCTAAAACTAAAATTTTATGATATCTCTGGACACCTACATAACTGGACAGAAGCATTCCTGTCAAACAGACAACAAATGGTCAAAATTGGGAGCGTCCTATCAAATTCTGTACCTGTCAACAATGGTGTACCTCAAGTCAGTGCTCTAGGACCAACTATCTTCATACTCTACATAAATGATCTCTGTGATCATATTAAGAGCAACTGCATTCTCTTCACTGATGATGTAAAGCTATTCAATACCACAGACAATACTATTACCCTCCAAAAAGACCCTGACTATGTATCAGAATGGTCAATCAAATGGCAACTTCAAATATCAACAAATAAATGTTCTGTCCTACATATTGGCAAAAAAAAAAATCAGAAAATAAAATACAGGCTGAATAGTCAAGACCTTGTTGATGATCCAAACTCTGTCAAGGACCTTGGGGTACTCATTTCTCATGATCTAAGTGCTAGAGCCCACTGTAACTACATTGCCAAAAAGGCATTAAGAGTTGTTAATCTCATCCTACGTAGCTTCTTCTCTGGTAATATCACGCTACTAACTGGAGCATACAAAACATTTGCTAGACCTATACTTAAATACAGTTCATCGGTCTGGAACCCGTGTATCTGATATGGATAAAATTGAGAAATTCCAGAAATATTTCACAAGAAGAGTTCTCCGCTCCTCTACTCATTGCAGAATACCACCAGAGTTGAAACTCTAGACCTAGAAAATCTAGAACTACGCCACCTTCGGTCTGATCTAAATATAGTATATAAAATCATACATTGCAATGTCCTACCTGTCAATGAATACTTAAGCTTCAATTATAACAATACAAGAGCACACAATAGATACAAACTCAAGGTAACCACATCAAACTTGATTGCAGAAAATACGACTTCAGCAACAGAGTGGTCAATGTCTGGAATACTCTACCTGACTGTGGTTTCTTCCCCAAACCCCAAAAACTGTAACCTTAGACTGTCTACTATTGATCTCATCCCCTTCCTAAGAGGCCTGTAGGGGGTGTGCATAAGTGCACCAATTGTGCCTACCGTTCCTGTCCTATTGGTTTTTTTTTCCTTTTTAGTAACCATAGTTTTGACATAGTTTTGAATAACATAGTTTTGAATACTATGTTTATTCTTAAACCTGTATCTTGTAAGCGATTGACAAATCAAATAAAGAAAGAAAGAAAGAAGCCAACCTAGAACTAAGACAGACAGTTAAATTTTATGCCATTTGAAGCTCCATATGATATTGTGGAGAGAAATGCTAATATATCTGCTTCAAATCTCAGATAACAGTGCAGAGGGTATCCAAGATATATATTCTTTGCACCATTGTCTGAGATTTCAAGCAGATGCATTAATAAAAATTCAGTCCTTCTGAAATCCAAAGGCCAGACGTTAAAGGCCCTGTCACACTGCCCAACGGATGGAAAATGGACACAACGGATGAGCAAAATGTTCCGCTCTCAAAAGGGGCAAAAATTTGCATAACCAGAGCGGATAACACAGACGGGGGGAGGATGCAGGGCGGATGGAAAGTGGATGCGGAATGGAAGCCCAGTGGATGGAAGCGGATGGGAGCGGATGGCACATCCGCTGGGCTTCCGGGGGGCCTCAGCAAAGCGGACGTGGAACGGAAAGAGCGGATGCAGAGTGGACGCTGAGCGGATGAAGCGGATGCACAGCGGATGAAGCGGATGCAGAGCGGAAGCCTAGCGGATGTGTAGCGGAAGCCTAACGGATGCCTGGCATTAATTGCACATGCGGGGGGATGCATTGCGTAAGCCACGCGGATATAAAGGAAAGCAGCTCGCACGTGGCCAGCATTCGGAGGAAAGACCTGCTGCAGGATACATCGAGTCCTTGCCTTCCCTGCCTGCATGCCTGCCTGCAAGCCTTGCTGCCAGCCTTCCTGCCAGCCTGCCTCCAAGCCTCCTGGCCAGCCTCCCTGCCAGCCTTACTCTCTGCCTGCCTGCCAGCCTTGCTGCCAGCCTGCCTTCCAGCCTCGCTGCCAGCCACTCTGCCTGCCAGCCTTGGTGCCTGCCAGCCTTGGTGCCTGCCAGCCTTCCTGCCAGCCTTCCTGCCAGCCTTCCTGCCAGCTTTGGTGCCAGGCTTCCTGCCAGGCTTCCTGCCAGCCTTGGTGCCTGCCAGCTTCCCTGCCAGCCTCCCTGCCAGCCAGCAACCCCACAACTATGGGGAAGAAGTGAAAGTCTCAGCAACCTGCTGCCATCCCTGGCAAGAGGGACAGGGCCACCCTCCCGCCCCCTGTCCCTGACTCTGCTTCTGCTGGGGCTTCTGCTGCTCGGGCTCGCTCTTCTGGTGCTGGAGCTTCTGCTAAAGCTGCTCCTGGTGGTGGTGCTTCTGCTGCTGCGTACTCTGCTGAAGCTGCTCCTGGTCCTGCTGGTCCTGCTGGTCCTGCTCGTGCTCCTGGACTTGCTCGTACTGCTCGTGCTCCTGGTCCTGCTCATGCTCCTGGTCCTGCTGCTACTGCTGCTGCTGGGGCTACTGGTGCTTACTCTGCTGCTGCTGATCCTGGTCCTGCTGATCCTGCTGCTGCTGCTGCTGCTGCTGATGATGATGATCCTGCTGCTGCTGCTGCTGCTGCTGCTGATGATGATGATGATTATGATCCTGCTGCTGCTGCTGCTGATGATGATGATGATCCTGCTGGTGCTGCTGCTGGTGGTGGTGTAGAGGAGCAGCCCCTACTACCTGGGAGCCCCTCTGATGAGGGCCCATCTGGTCCTGCCAAAGGGAGAAAGAGGCGTATGCAGGGACAGGAGAGGAGGCAATACTTCATTGAGGAGGAACACGAGGTTGAGGTGCTGGAGTGGCTGAGAGAGAATGACTATCTGTGGCGGAAGGGACACCGGCTGTACAGGGACACCAAAAGGAAGCAGGCTGCTTGGAGAGAGAGGGCGGAGAGTATGGGTTACACTTCGGAGGTGCTCCTCGACTGGTGGAAGCACATACACACCTGGTACAGGAAGCTGCACCTGAAGAAATCTGGCCAGGCCACGGTTAAGCTGACGGACAGAAAGACCTATGTCATGGCCAGGTGCAGCTTCCTGGAGGGAGAGATCCACCACCGAGGAGCACCAGGAGCCCCTCTCACAACCCTCTCTCTCCGGCAGCCTGCTGCCACCCAGTCCTCTTCCAGCCGAGAGTCAGTCCCTGTCTCCAGGCAGGTTTCTGTGGAGTGTGCCACGGTGGAGAACCCGCAGACAGCTGTTGTAACCATGGTGGAGCGCGTGGAGGACTCCATGCAGTGGGAGAGAGGAGACATCGAGTCCATCACAGTCGTAGCCGCATCCAACCCCCCCAGCTCCGCCTCCACAGAAAGGCAGAGAGCCAGACAGCAGGAGGGGCAGAGCCACACTGTCCTGCTGGAGATCAGGGACACCATCCACACCAGTATAGATCTCCTCTCTCAGCTGGTCAGCACCGACTCCTCATCCTCCAACCGCAAGCCCTTCCTCACCTATGTCAACCAGACCCTCAGGAACATGGAGGAACCCCAGTACCAGGTGGTGAAGGACCGGATCACCGAGCTGCTTCACAACCCTCCAGATCCAGAGGAACCTGCTCCCACCCAGTCCAGGTCTGCTCCTCCACCTCCACCCCAGATGATGTCCCTCCCATTCCAAGGCTTCCCACAGCCCCTCACCTACCAGGGCTATGGCTACTAGGAGGTCCAGCAGCACAGGCAGCAGCCCTTCCCAGTCCAGGCACAGAGTCATCGGATGACACCGTTGCCACCGGTTCCACTGATGCCACTGATGCCACCCACAACAATGATGCCACCCACGACAGTGATGCCACCCACACCAGTCCTCACCCAGCTGCAGACCAGACAGCCCCACTACACTACTCCTTCCTCCACCCCACAGCCAAGCCCGGCCTCAGTACATCTGTCATCAGTACTGGGGCTGACACTCCATGGCATGGAGGAAGGACCTCTCAGCATCACGGGTCTGAGCCAGCTGTCTGAGAGCTTCCTCAACACACCGTCCCCTGTTGTCCTCTCAGGGCCAGGCACCCCAATGACGATATGAACCAGCACTGCAGCACCAGCCACCTCCACAGCACCTGGACCCTTCACCCCTGAGACTGACCAATAAGAGTGCCAGAGACTGGGTAGCTGGCTACCTGTGGTCTTTATTTGGACACTTGACTTGGGTCATTTTTCTTTTACAGCTTGTTGTTCAATAAAGTTTATCTTTGATTCACACACTTGCTTCATTTCTTTTTTTTAATAAAGTCTTGGTGGAAACTTTTAGAATTGGTTTAAGCCTTTGCATGCTTGTGGGATGGGTTAAGATCGCAGTGGAATGGGCAGGGATACCTTTGGGATGGGTAATAGCTGTGGGATAGATAAACCTCCAGTGCAAGCATAGTGGGACTGTATGGTCCACCCTCCCTGGTGCCACACCTATGGCCCATTATTATCAATAATTATGTAATAATCATCCACACATGTCAACACAAACACAACTTTTTATTAAACGCCCTGTTCATTGTAGGCCCACCCAACATACATGGCCCAATTTCATCCGTGTGATGAGACAGGCTGAAGGAAGCATCCATTAAGCATCTACCATCCTGTCTTGCCACTCCACTGCTCCAGCTGGGGAGTTGCACCAATGTTTCAGGAGGTTGTGCTGCTTCTTCGCTTCATTTGAGGCTCTGTTGGGGCCTAGCACATCCTCAGTGTCGATCAGGTTTCGCCCTTGCCTCCATTCCCCAGGCTCCATGTCCCCATTGCCTTGTTGACGGTCCACGAGCCTGTTCTGCAAGACTGGGTAGCGGGTGCGCATGAGATTGTGCAGGATGCAACAAGCTTCCACGATCCTCCTCACGGTCTCTGGGCGATGCTGCATGGTGGTGAGAAGTACCTGGAACCTGTTGGCCAGGATGCCAAAGGCGTTCTCCACCACCCTCCTTGCCCTGGACAGCCTGTAGTTGAAGATCCTCTCTTCATGGGTGAGGAGTCTGGAGGTGTAGGGCTTCATGAGGTAGGTTGTGAGGGAGAAGTCGTCATCCCCCACGATGAAGTAGGGCACATCTTGTGTGTCATTGGGCAGGGGTTCTGGATCTGGGAAGCCCACAATGAGGTTGCATTCCAGCCCCTCCTTGAGGTGACTGGCATTGTATACCTGGGCAACCGAAGATGAGCCGTTGCCTGAAGCATCGATGTACATGAACTTGTAGTCAGCATCGACCATGGCGAAGAGGATGATGCTGAAGAAGCCCTTGGAGTTGAAATAAGTGGACCCCAACTTGGCTGGAGATTTGCAGGCCACGTGCTTGCCATCTATGGTTCCAACGGTGTGTGGGAAGTTCCACCTCTGATACCACTGCTCTGCAACTTTCTTCCATCCTTCTTCAGTGGAGTGGTACTGGAGGAGCTCCTCCTTGTATTCTTCGATGATGGCCTGCACCACTTCTCTGACCACAATGCTGATGGTGTTGTTGGGCACCCTCCAGCCGTACTGCATGCTCCTGTAGGTGGTCCCTGAGGCCAGGTGGAGCACAGTGAGTGCCACCTTGAGCCCAGGTTCCAGGCTGGGCCGGAGGTTGGTGTTTGCCTTGGTCAACCTGGGTGTCAGCCGCTGCACAACTTCGTCAAACATGGCTGGAGGCATCCTCATGAAGTTCTGGAATGCACGTGTGTCTTCGTTCCTGAGCTCCACCATCAGCTTGTTGTACAGTCCGTACTCTGCTCTTCTTCCGATCCATCTTCGGACCCAGACACTTCTTGGCCGCCTCCTTTTCTTCCCGTAGTAGAGTTCACAGAGCCTGTAGATGGCTTCGCACTGTTGCAGAAGGATGGTGGCTGCCAAAAGGACTGTGTTACGATCCACGGTTGACATGACTGGATGCTGTGGAAGAGCAAGAGTCAGATGAAGGCTGCAGAGGTCTGCACAGCTGGTCTGCTGGCCTGAAAGTGAGATGCAGACGAGTTGCTCCCCCTTTTTATAGGCAGTATAGGTGTCCCTTTGCATCCTCTAGGCATCCTCTAGACATCCTTAATATCCGAGATCGGTGCCCTCTGCGAATGTTTTTTCCTTTTTAAGCGCTTTGTTTCCGTGCTGCATCCGTTCTGCATTCGTTCTGCATCCGTTCTGCATCCGTTCCGCTTCCTCCCTGCGTCCGAGCAGATGCGAGTTGCACGGATGCGGAACAGATGCCTAGCGGATATAGCGGATGCGTAATGGATGCAGAACAGATGCGTAGCGGATGCAGAACGGACGAATTGGATACATTTTTCACGCAAAAGTTTGAGCAGCTCAAAACTTTCTGAGCGGATGAAACATCAATAAATGGATGCTGGACGGACAGAGAGGAAGCAAAACGGAGGCAGTGAGTACATCGCGTTAACCAACGGATGGCAACCTTTTTTGTCCGTTTTACATCCTCTTTGCATCCGTTGGTGCAGTTGTGACAGGGGCTTAAGGAAAATAGTTGTTTCTGTTTAGAATGCTGACAAGTGGGAAACGAATTCATTCCTTGTTGAAACCTACTAGTTTGCAACTATGAATATTTCAAAAACACTGATTAGATTATACATAAAGTCTGACTTTGATTCTGTTCACCATACATATGCATATATTCCGTATTCCCAAGTGCATAATGATGAAACAGAAAATTAAATGTAGGTAATATCAGAATGTTGATAAGTGTTTTGTCAGCGAGTGGAACTAACAACAACTTTGCTAATTTTTTAATATAAATAATTGTAATTTGTTAGAAACCCATTAATCTGGAAGAATTACATTAAAAGGTACACAAAATTAGTGAAAGAATGCAGACATTCTGATGTTCCTAAACTGTAATGTGATTTTTAATATTCATGTTTATTCTTCATTAAAATTGAATCTAAGAACCTCTCTGGCAATTGTATTTTCTGTGAAGAACTTGCACTTACTGGCCAATAATATTTTGCTATGCTTTTTATGAACATCTTTTATTAAGTCCAGAATGTCACATACACTTTGTGTTAGCAATTATGGCAGGCATTTTGCTTCCAATAAAAAACATTTTTTAAAAAAATTGCAATTTCTTGAGTTACATTGTGGTGCCATCTAGTGGTTGAAATGGAAAATTGTGAGTTGTATCTGAAGTCCATTTTATCAAATTAGTCTAGCTTGTTATTTCACTGCATTGGAGACTTTTCTTAATAAAATGACATGAATATAGCTAGTGACTGGTTTATGATTATAGTCTGCTAAAAACTCATTCAACAGGCATTCTAGTAAAACCGAAATGTAATGATTAAGCAGTCACTGATGCGCTGTGATCTGAACTTTCCTCAGAGAATACAACAGAAGACAGTAGCTGATATTTACTGCCTTGGTTCTCAAGCAGAAATCCATTGGCTATTGATGAAAATTTCCCATTAGAGTGATTTTGTTCCAAAGAGGGGGAGATAGATAGATAGATAGATAGATAGATAGATAGATAGATAGATAGATAGAAAGATATTTTATATATATATATGTTTTCTTAGGCTTTCGTGGGTACTTACATGTGTGCTGTTTAGCTTCCTTCGGGTATTATCCCATGTCATTGTAGTTCTGTTAAAGTTGTATCAACGTTTCAGCAGAATCTCATCTGCCATCCTCAGGCTTCTGTATAGAGTTAGTTCCTGGTTTCAAATTTGAGGCTGGTCCATTCTGATTGGCTGGGAGCCTGGATCTGTGTTCATTGGACTTGGAGTTTGATTGATTGGTGTTTCCACAAAACAGCCACAAAACAGACAGAAGAAACCAGACATACATACATACATACATACATACATACATACATACATACATATATACACACACACACACACATACACATACACATACACGTACATATATATATGCATGCTGTTCAGCTTCCTTTGGGTATTATCCCACGTCATTGTAGTGCTTTTAAAGTTGTAGCAATGTTTCAGCAGAATCTCATCTGCCATCATCAGGCTTCTGTATTGAGTTTGTATATGAGTCAGGCTGTCACAGCCGTTAGTTTTAAATTTGAGGCTAGCCTACTGCTGTCCCTGGATGGTTTTTTTTTCATCCTGATTGGTTGGGAGTCTTGGTCTGTGTTTTGGAGTCTTGGAGTTTGTTTGATTGGTGTTTCTGGTTTCTTCTGTCTGTTTTGTGGTTTAGATTGGCTGGCAACACTTTGTTCCTGTATTGGAGGCTTTCAGTGCAGCTTGGCTTCGCGTAAAAGGACGGCTTTTATCCATTAGGAAGCTAGGTTTCATCTGGGTGCTTGGTTGGGGTGTGTTTGAGCTGAAGGTATCAGAGGGAGTCTGTTTGTGCCCAGGTGTTTGCCTGGCTTGTGGTGTGGAGATCTTTCTATTTGAGAGTGCAGGCTTCCAAATGATTGACAGTCTGGTGGAATCATCTCTTCTATTCATTCTTTAAGGTCTTTTTTCAATCTCTATGGCTTCTCTGATGATTCTGTGGTTGGGGTTTTCTATAGTGACTAGGGTTTTGGTGCCATTGAAGTTGATGTTGTGACCTGTGGCTTTCATGTGTTGGACTAGTGAGGAGGTGTGTTCCAGCTTTTTTACTGCATTTTTGTGTTCATCCTGGCGGGTACTTATTCTTCTGTTGGTCTGTCCAATGTATGTGTTGTTTTGAAGGCAGTCTTGATGTGATGCCTGTGTAGTATCTTACTGATTTTGTCAGTACATAAGAGGTAAGAGCTGTGCTTTTAAAGTTGTAGCAACGTTTCAGCAGAATGTCATCTGCCATCATCAGGCTTCTGTATTGTGTTCGTCTGTGAGTCAGAATCTTACAGTTGTTTCAGTTTTAAATTTGGGGCTGGCCTATTGCTGTGCCAGAATGTTTTTTTCTTCATCCTGATTGGTGGGAGTCTTGGTCTGTGCTTATTGGTCTTGGAGTTTGCTGTGTTCTGCTTGATTGGTGTTTCTAATATCTTGTTTGTTTGCATCACATCAAAACTGCCTTCAAAACAGACAGAAAAATAGCAGCCATCCTTAGAAACCCCAAAGATAAAATTGACCTGGAAAACCAAGGCATATATGAAGTCCCCTGTGCATCATGCCCAGCTACATACATTGACAGACCAATAGAAGAATAAGTACCCACCTGGATGAACACAAAAATTCAGTTTAAAAAGCTGGAACACACCTCCTCACTAGTCCAACACATGAAAGCCACAGGTCACAACATCAACTTCAATGGCACCAAAACCCTAGCCACTATAGTAAACCCCAGCCACAGAATTATCAGAGAAGCCATAGAGATTGAAAAAAGACCTGAAAGCATGAATAGAAGAGATGATTCCACCAGACTGTCAATTATTTGGAAGCCTGTACACTCAAACAAAAAAATCTCCACACCACAAGTCAGGCTAACACCTGGGCACAAACAGACTTCCTCTGATACCTCCAGCTCAAACACACCCCAACCAGGCACCCAGATGAAACCTAGCTTCCTGATAAATGATAGCCGCCCATTTACTCGGAGCCAAGCTGCACTAAAAGCCTCCAATACAGGAACACAATGTTGCCAGCCAATCAAGACACAAAAAAAACCACAAAACAGAAGATATTAGAAACACCAATCAAGCAGAACACAGCAAACTCCAAGACCAATAAACACAGACCAAGACTCCCAACCAATCAGGATGAAGAAAAAACCATTCTGGCACAACAATAGGCTAGTCCCAAATTTAAAACTGAAACAACTGTAAGAGTCTGATTCACAGACAAACACAATACGGAAGCCTGATGATGGCAGATGAGATTCTACCGAAACGTTGCTACAACTTTAAAACCACAGCTACAAGGACGTGGGAAAATTCCCGAACAAAGCTGAACAGCATATATATACATATATTAGAACAATGGAGGAAAGAACAACTTAAGGAATGGATATTAGGATTAAATATTTGATGTTGAATTGAATGGTATGACTCAACGTGCACTGTACATACAGTGTGGGAAGGGAGAAAGGGGAGATATAAAGGCCACTCACCATTTTCTCTTTTTTCTTTTTTGCTTTCCTTTTTCTTGTTCATCATTTCTTTTCTGATGAGTTTGGGGAAATGATTTCTCTAACTCCACCCATAAATCATGCCATCCCATCCCTCCCTAGGGATTCAGCAGCAGCTCAATCTTAGACACCAGCAATGTCTAATGTCATTCTAGAAAAGGTACCTGTACCCATGTAGACTTTTTATTTCTTAATACACAATTACTTTTATTCCATCTTTTTTGTAATAAAATTATAACTGTTTTTTTTCAGAACATATGGACAATGGACTTTAAAAAAGACCTTAAAAATAATAGGTGGCACAATACGTGGCACAAAGGATAGCCAGTTATTTCTAGACTTCAGTAATTTCCTTTATTGCATAATTGCTGAAATAAATAATTTTTAATAACTTGATTCCATTCTGTTTATATTCTGCATTTTCAAATGAATGTATCCCTTTCTGACTCCATGTTTTCTTTTTAATGATGGAAAAAGTGTTTTAATATGGTACACCTATAGGAGATGCATAACATAATGGATAGTGTAGAAAAATTTTAAATCTACATTTACGAATCAAGAAATGATACAGCCAGGAATCAAGCTCACCTTCCAATCCATCTAGAATCGGAAGGAATTGACAGATCTTGGGAGATGATTGGTCATGGGAAGATGGTTTTTCTGAGAAGACAAAAAAAAAGCTTCTAAAACATCATTATTTTAGATTGGAACTTAGTACTTAAAACCAGACCATTTCAGTATGATGCTTGAGGCAAAGGAAAATATATCACTTCCTTTTCTTCCATGTATTCAATGTTGCTAACTTAACATCTTGTGTATAAACCTTAAAACAAAGGAGAGTATGTCTATACATACAGAAGTGCTGCACAAAATTTGAAGGGGCAAAACTTGTACGCACCTTTCTATAATTCAGTGTGGAAATTGCTTTTATGCAATGTCCAAAGGGAAGAAAATCCATATTTCATCACATAAAACTCAGTTATTAATACATGCTATAAAAATAAAACTATCAGATTGACCATTAAAAAAGAATGGATTCTAAAATTTGATTATTTTGATCCAAGATGGTACGTTTTGTGCATTTTTTGCAGAAACACCTAAGTTTGAATAATAATCGCTTATTTAATTTAGTGGGCTAGTTCAAAGTCTGACTGAATTCAGATCCATTCAATAGTTTGTGGTTCCCTCTATTTTTACAAGCTACACTTACAGTATTTTCACAGCCAATATTTTATTCTGGCTCAGAGTTCTGGAAGATATAGTCCTTAACACATATGAAAGAAATAAGATAGGAACAGCTACTAGCACCTTCTCCGGTGCATATATAATATTTGATATTATTGACTATATGCTACACTCCTTCCCACACTCCATATATAGAGTGTTATATCTACAGCAGATCCTTTTTAGCTCTCTGCCGTCATCTTCAGCTCTTTGTCATTTTCAGTTTGAAGAAGATTGCAGAAATGCATCTTATTACATTTTTACTTATGAAAGTTTATGCTGAAAACCAAAATTAAATCAGACAGAAGGGTACCAATTATTCTTTTATTTGTTTACATGCAGTATGCTCTTGTAACAATGAGGAATGACTCTTCTAGTTCCATATTCATGACTTCTTCATGGTTTTGTGTTGCCAACTTTTAAAATATTTTATTATTTTTTAAAAAGGCCGAGATACAAAATTATAGAAGCTAAACTTTTGCTTCCACTCGTTTTCATGCCAAGAATGTGTCCTGCAATAATTCTACTATTGAATATGCAGGAGTGAAACCAGGAAAAAAAATGCAGTAATTCTGATATCTATGCATCATATTATCTACCCTTTCAGTAGAAATGTAGAATCCAAATCTAAATAAAATATATTAAATAATAAACTTAAACAAATATTAGATTTAGAAGTTGGAGATTTTGGATTGCAGGAATTTACAGGAAATTCCAGTTCCATTCTGAAAACGATTCTATGCAAGATTCTTGAGAGATCTAAATAATATCTTTTCTTGAACATAGACATAAAATATATTTCTGGGTTTATATCACAAGGAAAAAAATTAAGTAATAAAATCTATTTTAGAAATATCAATATGCTGGAATGATACTGGTCAGAATCTATCCATGTATTTGAACCATAAATATTTTTATTAAAGGTGTCACCTTTTCAGGTCCATGTCCCCTCCCAAAAATATGCCACTGCCAGCCTTGAAAAGATAAAAGTAAAATCTCCTTTGAGTTAAGCTCAACTTGAATTGAGTTTTTCTGGCAACAATACAGCAATGGTTTGACATTGAGATATGATCACATGCAGATTTGTTTGGAACAGATTGTCCTCCTTGTGGCTCATTGCCTCTTGGAGTTTTAAATGTGCAGCATACATACTTAAGAAGGAACATTCTTTCCTGAATCCAATATGCCATAGTTTTCTTTTAAGAAAATATAGATGTTTTGCAAGAAAAAACACCACCCCAAGTTGGCTTATTAGCAACAATTCAGCTGTTATCATACATACAAATAACACCTCATTTTTTAATGATGTTGATGTCTGATGCACCTGAAAGCATTCGCTTGCTTAATACCACAGTAGAAATGAGTTCTTTTCAGAAAACAAAATTATTTTGTATAAATTGAGGGTTATTTAACATTTTTATAAACATAGCACATCTTTTTAAAAAAAGATATAATATAATATATAATGAACCATGGTGGTGCAGTGGTTAGAATGCAGAACTTCTGCTGACTGCCAGCTGACTGCAATTTGGCAGTTCAAATCTTACCCGGCTCAAGGTTGACTCAGCCTTCCATCCTTCCGAGGTGAGTAAAATTAGGACCTAGATTGTTGGGGGCAATATGCTAACTCTGTAAAACTGCTTAGAGAGGGTTGCACCATGAAGCAGTATATAAGTCTAAATGCTATTGCTTTAATAGATACTCTATGAAGGCACACTCAAATTCCAGTGAAGTATCCAACTGAGTTCTATTGCTATAATTGAATGGCTTTCTTTAAATTAATTATGGCGCTGTTTGTAACTCTGCTGTGGCCTGGAATGTCTTTATCTTCATGTTTTTCCCTATTTTCAAAATTCATTTTCCTTACTTAGCCACAATTTCTTCAGCCTCTTTGTTTAAGTGTGTAAATTCATCAGATAATGGTAAATGCATTTCTGATAGTTTATTATACAAACACAGCACAGTATTTATAAACTGCGACAACAAAGGATCTTTTTCTCAAATAACCCAGTATAATAGTTCACATATATTTTGTGTGGAATGAAAACAATCCATGTAAGAGTATCCATGTAAGAAGTTTAGGAGAATTGGTCATTTTGGAAGCTATCAGTGTATAACAAACAACACTGTTCAGCAAACATGTGTGGATTATAAAAAGTAATGAACTTGGCTGAAATGGTGAAAGTGAATATAGAGATATCTCTACTCCTGCTCTCTGCACAAAGGATTTAATGTTAGCCTTTCTTAGAAAATTAAAAAAAAAACTTTTTAAAATATTTTTGCTGGATATGAAAGTGCAATGCCTGAATCCCAAAATCCTAGGCTAGATTCAGCCTCTGGGAAGCTACTTGAAGCTGCATAATATTCTCATCTCCCCGTGATCTTTATATTCTCCCATTTTAAAAATGACAATAAGCCTGTATGTTCTTCAGTTCTTAAATTGCCAAGGGGCTACAGAGATTTAAAATAGCTGTGTCCTGATCTCAATTTTTTTCTACAGTGTTGCCAACGTTATAGATCTCTGTGGAACTTTTTCCATCAATTTAACTGTCATTCCAGCCTCAGCATTTCAAACCAATCACTTTAATAAATATGATTGCAATATTGAATATGGGTTCTTATTTTTTTTAGGTGACTGTAATGTGCTACTATTTAATGAACATGGCAATATGATCTTTTTGAAAACATTTTGCAAAATGCAATGGGTTAACAAGCCACAATAGCATTCCTGAAGGGCTGCTCACATCACCGCTAGCAAGATCCTGTATTTTTGCCTTAATTGCGTTTCCAGTATGCCTGACAAAGTTGTGTGTGTGTGTGTATGTGTGTTTTACCAACCAGCAAATACATACTTTCAAATGATACTTTCATAATCCACTAAAAGAAGGAAAGCAACATTTACATTGATTAGACTGGCTTGATGCAAATGAAGGCTGAATTGGTTCTCAGGCATGGCCAGTTACAAGTCAGAAGCTTCTGGATAGATAGGACCAGCAAGTCTTCAAAGTTCAGAAGACAAACCTAGAGAAACTACTAGTGTGACTATTTTTAATTAAGTTCAAGCTGAATAATTGCTGGGGAAAGCAGCATGTTGTTCCCCACTTTTTTGGGAGGGATATTTGGGGAGGGGAAGCAGTGTTGGTCCTCTGGAATGGTCACCCAGTAAAAAAAAACATGTTCTTTCTTTAATTATCTTTCAAAAGCAACTGAAAATTGTTCTGGAGGCATTCAGGAAGGTGTTAGCATAATCAAGGTTTATTATATAAGTTTTATTTTAAAGTCAACTTTGAATGTTTTGATTGTTTATTCTACTCCTTTAAAAAAAAGTGGTACCTTGAGCAACCAGTATGTTTTCAAAGTGCAGGTGGCTTTATTACAATCTGCCTCAGATTCAGCTTCCAATGTTACAGTCCTTATAAAGTTACCATAAGAGACAAGCAAAATGTGTTTGTTATTGTAATTTGTATTTTTTGGAGCAAGAGTTATAGAATTTATATTGATAACAACAAAGCCATTTTGTTTAAATCTGCTTTTAAAATTAAATTTGCTTCTTTAAATTAAGTCTCAAGAATATAGTCTTGTTACATGAGGACCATATGAATCAGAAAACTGGTCGTTTGCCTGTAATATTTGCACTGAAAACAAAAGGATACGAATATGCATTATTCATGTTAGAGCAAACAAATTGTTAACAAGTTGAAAAGGTTTAATCAAACTAATACTAGAAAAGCATTTTAAAACTTTGTTAAAATCTTGTTCTAATTTGTTCTACAACACTAATTATTTTTGCTGAAAGTGATGCATAAGAGACTATCAGTATAATGAAATATGGTCATTTTTCAAGAAATTAAACGTATGTAGAAACACAAGCAGCCTTATAACATAAACAAATATTAACAGAATTTCATATTGCAAAAACAAAAATATAGAAACATTGCACGATCACGGTTCTAAAACAATTTGGAGCATAATTAGCACCTATTTAGTGTTGGCATTATCTCAATAGTCCTTACAGCCCACTCTTGAAAAATCTTATCAACAATAGCAATATCAGTATTAAGAATATTCCAAAGAGTTACATTAGCCAATGATGCTGTGTAAGTGGCTTTTGTCATCTCATTTTTTTTGGAGGGGGGGAGTAATTAAAGTTTCAAAGAAATGGTTGTGGATCAAAGACATGGCAAAATGCTAGAAAAGGGTAAAAACCAAACATTTGGGTTCTTTGCCCAAGGTGAAAATGAGTCACACTCAAGTAGTCAGAAAGTGCAAAAGTGTTGAAATCACATGTGATTCAGGCAAACAACATTCCCAAAATAGTAAACATGGGACATATGAGGCAGCTGAGTTGTCTACAGAAGTCCCTTTAGCTGGGATGACTACAGGAAGGTCAAAGATTTAGAATGATTTTGACTACAGGTCAAAGATTTAGAATGAAAGATTTGACCATATGCTTGAAACAATCCCTTTGATATGTATGTGGAAGAGGCAAAGCCATCACAACTGCCTTTTTTTAAATACCCCTGAAGAAAAGCAAGGAGAAGCTGGACAGAGGGAAAGTTGTAGCTGCTCTAAGAAAGAAAGGAATAAGAGCCAAAGGGGAAACAAAACTGGTTGGAATTTAGGCAAAGGGAAGAGGTTTAGCATTATTAAGAAAGTAATACCTTTTGAACACAACCATATCTGCTTCTTCTTTTGTTGTTAAGAGCTTCTCCTGTCTTTCTCGACCAATATGAGACCAATCAATTGACAAATAATGGCTATGGGGAAAGTCTTTCTTTTCCTATTATGTAAATGTAAATGAGGGAATATTTATTCTGCTCTATTTTTGCCTTAATAGTTTTGAGATTGGGGACCTAAAAGCAGGATAATATCAAATATAAGACGACAAATATGAGGTTTCTTTCCAATGGTGTAAATTCCAAGGGCAGGAGCTAAATTTTGTCCCATTTTTGCAAGCTGAGTAATGGAGATGTTTATGCCTCTACAGAGGCTGGAAAACAGGCTCCCTCATTCATGTGCAGTTGCAGTAAAATAAGATTAATTGGAGTAAAAGTTTTTTTCCCTCAGCCATTCCCCAGTGGAGCATAAACAGTCCTAATTATTTATGCCTGATAGTTGCTGTAGTCAGAAAGAAAACCTATGGATTGAAAACATTCACATTAAACTTGTCTTCCAGACTAACAATTTTCTTTTTTACTGTTTGTTAAAAGCAACTCAAATACATCTGTCTTTTTTCTTATTTAAGGGGCCAAAAAGCTGGTAATAGTTTAGCAATAGTCTCTTTTATATGTCAGTTATTAGTAGTCAATACGTGTGAAAATCTGTTTGGTACAACTGTGCTAAATGGAAGCTGACATGACATCTGCTGTGGAAAAAAGCTGGTTTATGTAAGGAAAATGCTGAATAGAATGTTCATTGATGTAAATGGAACAATGTATAGCAATCTTCTACAAATTTATTCAGACCTTAATTTTTGACCTATTCAAATAAAAAAAAATTACTTTAAGGTACATTTGTATAGATTATGCATTTACTTTATTTTTGATATGTTTTTGAAGTTGCAAATTGAACAATATACCTTTTAGAAATCAAAATCCCAAACTAGCGCATTTTTATTCATTTATTTGATTTTTTTCTATCCCACCTTTATTATTGTTTATTAATAACTCAAGGCAGTGAACATATCTAATATTTCCTCATACTATTTTCCTTACAACGGCCCTGTGAGATGAGCTGGGGTGAGAGAGAGTGACTAGCCCAAAGTCATCCAGCTGGTTTTTCATGCCCTAGGTAAGACTAGAATTCACAATCTCCTGGTTCCTAGGCCAGAATCTTAAGCACTAGACAAAACTGGCTGTCATTTAGTGTGTCCCCAGTTAAAAATCATGAAAACATAGTGCTTTAAAAACAAATCAGAAGTCATTACAATAAACAATATGAATAATAATGTTACCATTAATCAGGCCTGTGCAAATTCTACTCCAAATATCCAGTGCTCACATAAAGGATATTTTGATCTCTGTAATAAAGAAGCTCTGCACTTTGTAACTATTTTCTTCTTTGAAGAAGATAAACTGAGACTTGATGATGAGCATATGTAATATTAATAAACATCTAATCAGGAGTACCCATCAGAATAGGAATGGAATTGCTGGAATGGGAGACCTTAATTGATTTTTTAAATTGAAAAGATTTAACTAAATGAAGTTTGATTTTTTTTAAAAAATCTTCAAATCCTTTGGGAACATTTTAGAGCCCTGGGGGTTGGAACGAGAAAAACAGAATTATATTTCAAGACTGAATCAGATCAACTCAGAACATTGAAGACTAGATAGCTATTTGTCAGCACCCTTCAAGGAGTTAGAACAAATTACAAATCAATTTGTAAACACCTAGAGAGAAGAGAAGTGTATCCATTCTTTAATAACATAGTTAATATAGTAGACTGAAAGACAAAGTCTGTGTAATGTGTCTTGATTTCATGAGACATCTGATGGAGATTGGAAGATTAGTCTGGAAGAAAGATTCAATGATGGAAGGGGGAGGGGGGGCTGCCCAAATTGTTAAAAAGTCAAATCCCACTTTTTTCTCATAAATGATTCACGATAAGGTTAGCAAGAGGATATTTCTAGGTATTATGCCAACAGCACTTATTTGCTTGAAATGTCCATTTATACATTGGCAGATAATGCAAGTTTAAGTTAATCATTTGCATTTCCGTCATGTTGACTTCTTCAGTAACAACCCCTGCTGATACTTCACATGTTGACTTTATTGTAGTGTCATAATTTAGACCCAGCCTATGTATATATCTATACATAGTATTAAGAGATTTTTAAGAAAAGGTAAGACAGTTTGTATATCTATAATTCTGATCTTCCAATGATACTCTATGCACTTGAACAACTGATGTAAATTGGAGGTAGGGTAAAGGTTACTCTCCATGCCCCTTCTCCATGGGCTGAGATCTTTGTCATAATCACAGTTGTTAGCTTGTCTTTTCCTATGGGAGCTTAATTGCAGGTCTGTCCGAAAGGAGAATACAAGACAAGCAAAAGATGAGCCCTTTCTCCATGCTCTCAACTACTTGTGATCAGGATTCAACAACCCAAAAGAAAAGGAAAGAAAGTAATAATTTGGGTTTGGGGCAAGTCAGCAATGGATCTTTGCTGAACTGTGAGACGTGTAATCTCAAGTCCTCTACTTGTCAGAGTGGAGTTACAAGAGAACCAGCCTACTTGCTATCCCTTCATCCTGCTGTGGTCATCTGCTATGCTTTTGGTAGACCTGTCTTCAATCTACCATTTCTTCTTCCAAAAGTGCTAAATGATGGGTATATTCTTTTGAGAAATGTTCTTGGATCATTGTGAGAGAATAAATGTCCACTGGCAATTCTAAGAGAATTGTTCCATCTCTAAATCTCCATAAATTGGTACTAAATGCAAGGAAACATCTTGTTTCAGAAATAGAAAATATTTGGATATTGTTGATCTAAACAGATTAATTCAAAACATTATTTCTGAAACACTTTCCAAAATAGTTAGAGATGACAATCCACCTTCATTAAAAATTGGGTTACAGTGTATATTTTTTGACAGCTTCAACGATGTGAGATAAACTAGGTCAGGTAGGCTGAAAATGATATCAGGTTATTTTAAAAATAATAGGGTAAATTTGTTGAAGCATTTGCAAATTTCCACATGTTGGTGAGCCAAAATGTCACTACCACCAATGTTGAATATACCTTGATATAAAAATAATGTATTGTTTTCTATCAAGTATCACACAGGATCGTTTCAGATAATTGAATATTACTGGATGGATTAGAAGCAGATGTGGTTGAATATCAATGTCTAAAAATAATTCCTACAAGTGAGAATTTCAAAGTTGTAAACAATGTGGATTTCATCTAGCAATCTGACTACTGGAAAGTATTAAATGATTAAAGACTGTAGTAGAGCATGATAAATTTTAAAACACAAAGACTGTGGTTCGGCAGCTTAATTTGGAAAAAAATCAACTGGAGGAATTCTGTAATGCTGCCCAACGCAGCGGTGGTATGCTACCGGTTCGGCCCGGTTCTACAGAGCCGGTAGCAATGATGAGCAGCGCAGACCGAACCGGTTCTCTCTGCCACACTGCTGTTGGGCCCAACCACCCACCCGGTCTCCCATACTCACCTCTGAATTTGAAGTGCAGCTTTGCGCTTCACATCAAAGTGCTGTGCAGCAGCTGCTGAAGCAACTGGGAGAGTGCAGGCTTGCAGGAGGTAAGTTGAAATGCCTCTGCGCCTGCACAAAGTGCGTGTTTGGCTCACACGTGCATGCAGAGTGTGTGCACGGGGGCAAAGCGTGCCCACCAAGCCACATCCACTGAACCAGTGGTAAAAGTTTTTGAATCCCACCACTGGCCCAGTGTCTCTGAAATTGACCCACAGTTAACATGTATGTTCATAGAGACAGAGAGAAAAATTTAATTACTTTGCTAAAAATGTATATTGTTAAATACTTCCTCTCGATTTCTTTATAACCAATGCATATTATTTTACATTATCAGAGATATCAACAAGGGTCCAGCTTTTCCTATGGGTATGTGAGAAATCACAGGAAATCTTGGATTTGTCCATCCTGGGGTTGAATGATTTTCTACTGTCCTTCATCCATGCTTTCAATGGCACTATAGTATTTAAAAAATTAAGAACATGACATTTCTACCTTTAAAGAAACATAGATATAGGTATATCTCTAGATATATCTATGTTATAGATATAACATAGATATATATGTTAAAGTTTGTTTTTTGTGCAGAGTGTTAAAACTTTGAGATGTACGATCCCCAAAAATAAAGGAAAGTCTGAAGCAATCATGTTCTTGAGTGTGGATGGATATTCCTGTATTCCATTAACCTAAAGCAGGTGGCACACTGTGCTGTCTTTGTTCATGCTTGTTTGGATGGGAGAAAAGACGAGGATTGTAGGCTAAACTGGAAAGCTGAAAAGTATCCTGTAAAAAAATTATTAACAGATCATTTACAATACATAACACAGCCAAGAAACCTTCATAGTTACTTGATGATGTGCTTGTCTCAGCATACTTGTAGAAAACTGAAGTAGGAAATTTAATAGTCTAATGTAAATCCATTCTTATGCTGTGCTGCTGAAAACAAATCATCTTCAAGGTGCTGGTTACAACCTATAAAGCCCTATATAGCATAGGGCCTGTTTACTTTACAGATCACTCATCATCCACAGCATCAGCTTGACCAGTTCAATACAACAGAGATGATAGTATTGGTTATTTCAACCAAGTAGTTCTACCTTTCAGGTACCCAGAAGCATTTCTTCTCTGTCAAGGTGCCTACTCTATGGAAAGAAAGTCCTTTAAGAGCTAGGTAGCTCCTACACTGATGGCATTCTGGAGAACCTCAAAGACTGTCTGTTCTCTCAGGCTAGAACAGAGGTGTCAAACTTGATTTCACCGAGGGCTGCATCAGGATTGTGTTTGACCTTGGGGGGGCAGGGTGTGTGTGGCTAGAGTGAGTGTGGCCAGACCAACATCACTAATGTTGGGGGTGCCCATGGTGGCCTTCCAAGCTCCATTTTCTCTGGCAGAGGCACTGTGGGCCAATCCTTTGCTGTTTCTAGGGCGGCCCCATGGGGCAGATCTAAGCACTCTGCAGGCTGGATCTGGGACCCAGGCCTTGAGTTTGACACCCCTGGGCTAGAAGGATTTGAATATTTACTTGTGAACAAATAATATGTTGGCTTTGTTGACCACTTCTGCCATTTTGCTTTTTGTATACTGGTAGTACTCAACCTACAACCATAATGGAACCTGTCCCTTACAGTCACATGCAGTGATGATCATTAAGAAAGGACACTTGCTCTCTCTGATGCAAAACAGAACACTGATCTCCCTGATCTAAAACAGAACACAGGATACCACAGGGGTAGAAGAGACCCTGGGAGAACTAGTATATCCCAGGCCTGCCTGCTGTAGGTTTCCCAAGTCCTCCATTTACCCCTGAGACACCTAATGTTCTGGTTCCCACTCCTTGGGATCTCCACAGCTTTCTCCCTGCTCCACTAGGCCCTGCAGGCCTTTCCTTCCCACGAGGTCTCTGGAGGTCTGTTTTTCCCCACTGGAGCCTTTCTCCCCAACACTGAATCTCCACAAGGCTTACACTTCCTCCATACCCTCATCATTGATCATGCACTTAACTTTTGAAGATCTCTGGAGCTCTGGACCACAATGAGAGCAGGCCATTCTTTCTCTCAGCATCCCTGGGCTGCCATGCCAGGAATGCTGAGGGATGGAGTAGCCTACCTTCCTCCTCAACATGAGGTTCGTAGCTTGGAAATCTTCAAAAGGTAACTGTGTGATGAGTGACAGAGGAGGACAGGAAGCCCAAGCCCTGCAGGGACTCAGTGTGTGGGGGGAAGCAGGTGTCATGCCCCGTTGGAATTTGACTTAGAGGAGAAAGCCAAACAGCTGACAGGGAGTAGGATGGTGCCTCCATTGGCTGTGGAAGAAACTGGGGAAGGGCAAAGTCTGACTGGGCAGAGCAGGGGAGAGGGAGAGCACGGAAGAGGGAATTCAGACGAAGACCCAGGCCCACTCCCTCTTCATCCTAGGGCACGCAGGGAGAAATGGAGAAGAGAGCAATGTGGGTTGCATGGCTTACGTGGGGGGAGGGAAGGGCCCTGACTCCCTTCATTAGCTGCTGCTGGGAAGACAGTGTATAAAAAAGGGGAGCTGTGCACAGCAAGCTGTTGGGAGCAAACGTGAATTTATCTTAAGCCCATGTCACACTGCACCAACGGATGGAAAGAGGATGTAAAACAGAGAGAAACATTTGCCATCCGTTGGTTAACATGATGCATTCGTTCTGCACTCACTGCATACGTTTTTCATACTCTCTATCCGTCCAGCATCCGTCTACTAAGATTTCATCCACTCAAAAAGTTTTGAGCTGCACAAAACATTTTGAGCGGATAAAGTATCCAACGCGTCCGTTATACATCCACTACGCATACGGGGAACATCCATTATACGTCCGTCATCATCCGTTACTCATCCGCTATATCTGCTAGGCATCCGCTGCACATCCGCGCAAATCACATCCACTCCAGCGGAAAACAGACACAGGGAGGAAGCGAAACGGACGCGGAACAGACACGCAGCGTTAGTAGCACGGACGTAGAAAGGATGAAAGCGGATAAAGCTCGCATATAAAGCATTAAAACGGAAAAAACGTTCGCATAGGGGACATATCTCGGATATTTAGGATGTCTGCAGGATGTCTAGAGGATGCAGAAGGACACCTAGCGGAAAAACAATATTTCCTATAAAAAGAGGGAGAAATCACCTGGATCTCACTTTCAGTCCAGCAGCCCTGCTGTGCAGACCTCTTCAGCCTTGATCTTGCTCTTGCTCTTCCACAGCATCCAGTCATCTCCACCATGGATCGTCGCACACTCCTTTTGGTAGCGGCCATCATTCTACAATAGTGCGAAGCCCTCTACAGGCTCTTCCACCTGTTCTACAGGAAGAAAAGGAGGCAGCCAAGAAGTGTCTGGGTCCGAAGATGGATCGTGAAAAAAGCCGAATACGGACTGTATAACAAGCTGATGGTGGAGCTGAGGAACGAAGACCCTCGTGCATTCCAGAATTTCATGAGGATGCCGCCAGCCATGTTTGACAAAGTTGTGGAGCGGCTGAGACCCAGGTTGACCAAGGCAAACACCAACATCCGGCCCAGCCTGGACCCTGGACTGAAGGTGGCACTGACTCTGTGCCACCTGGCCTCAGGGACCACGTACAGGAACATGCAGTACGTCTGGAGGGTGCCACACAACACCATCAGCATTGTGGTCAAAGAAGTGGTGCAGCCCATCATCGAAGAATACCTGGAGGAGCTCCTCCAGTGCCCATCCACTGAAGAAGGCTTGGAAGAAAATTGCAGAGCAGTGATATCAGAAGTGGAACTTCCCCCACACCGTTGGAGCCATAGATGGGAAGCACGTGGCCTGCAAAGCTCCAGCCAAGTCAGGGTCCACTTATCACAACTACAAGGGCTTCTTCAGCAGCATCCTCTTCATCATGGTCGCCATGACTACAAGTTCATGTACATCAATGCTTCAGGCAACGGGTCAGCTTCAGATGCCCAGGTATACAACGCCAGTGACCTTAAGGAGGGGCTGGAACGCAACCTCATCATGGGCTTCCCAGATCCGGACCCCCTGCCCAACGACACACAAGATGTGCCCTACTTCATCGTGGGGGATGACGCCTCCTCCCTCAGAACCTACCTCATGAAGCCCTACACTTCCAGATGCCTCACCCGTGAAGAGAGGATCTTCAACTACAGGCTGTCCAGGGCAAGGCGGGTGGTGGAGAACGCCTTTGGCATCCTGGCCAACAGGTTCCAGGTACTTCTCACCACCATGCAGCATCGCCCAGAGACCGTGAGGAACATCGTGGAGCTTGCTGCATCCTGCACAATCTCATGCACACCCACTACCCAGTGTTGCAGGACAGGCTCGTGGACTGCCAACAAGGCAATGGGGACATGGAGCCTGGTGAATGGAGGCCAGGACTAAACCTGATAGACACTGTGGATGTGCCAGGCCCCAACAGAGCCTCACATGAAGGGAAGAAGCAACCTCCTGAGACACTGGTGCAACTCTCCAGCTGGAGCAGTGGAGTGGCAAGACAGGATGGTAGATGCTTAATGATGCTTCCTTGAGCCTGTCTCATCACACTGATGAGATTGTGCCATGTATGTTGAGTGACCCTACAATGAACAGGGCATTTAATAAAGAGTTGTGTTTATGTTGAAATGTGTTGATCAATGATTAAATTATTGATAATAAAGGGCTATAGGTGTGGCACCTGGGAGGGTGGATCATACAGTCCCACGATGCTTGCACTGGAGGCTTATCTATCCCACAGCTATTACCCATCCCATAGGTATCCCTGCCCATCCCACAGCTATTACCCATCCCACAGGTATCCCTGCCCATCCCACTGCTATCCTTACCCATCCCACAAGCATGCAAAGGCTTAAACTATTTCTAAAAGTTTCCACCAAGACTTTATTGACTAAAAGAACTGAACCAAGTGTGTGAAGCTAAGATAACCTTTATTAATAACAAACTGTAAAAGCAAAATGACCCAAGTAAAGTGTCCCAAGCAAAGATAAAGTCAACAGGTAGCAACCCAGTCTCTGGCACTCTTCTCAGTCACTCTGAGGCGTGCCCACAGTTTCAGGGGTGAAGGGTCCAGGTGCTGTGGAGGTGGCAGTGGCTGGAGTGCTGGTCTGAGGCGCCATTGGGGTGCCTGGCCCCGAGAGGACAACAGGGGATGTGTGCGGAGGAAGCTCTCAGAGAGCTGGCTCAGTCCTGTGATGTTGAGAGCCCCTTCCTCCATGACATGGGGTGTCAGTCCCAAGACCGATGACAGATGTTCTGAGGCCGGGCTTGGCTGTAGGGTGGAGGAAGGAGGAGTGTAGTGGGAATTTCTGGTCTGCAGCTGAGCGAGGTGGGGCGTGGGTGGCATCTGTGGCGTCGGTGGCATCGGTGGCACCTGTGGCGTGTGATGAACCTGTGCCTGGACTGGGAAGGGCTGCCTCTGCTGCTGGAACTCCTGGTAGCCATAGCCTTGGTAGATGAGGGGCTGTTGAAAACCTTGGAAAGGCTGTGACATCACCTGGGGTGGAGGAGCAGACCTGGACTGGGTCAGAGAAGGTTCAGCTGGGCCTGGAGGGGGGTGCAGAAAACCTGTGATCCTCTCCTTGATCACCTGGTACTGGGATTCGGACATGTCCATGAGGGTCTGGTTGACGTAGGTGAGGGAGGGCTTTCTGTTAAAGAATGGTATGTCGGAGTGTACCAGCTGAGAGAGGAGATCTACGCTGCTTTTGATGGTGTCCCTGATCTCCAGCAGGACAGTGTGGCTCTGTCCCTCCGGTCTGGCTTTCTGCCTGCTTTCTGTGGAGGGTGGGGGGGGGTAGGTCTCTGGTGGCAGTGGCCTCCTATTGCTCCAACTGCGTCAGGGGGTCCTCCACGTGCTCCGCCACGGGGAGTGCAGCTGTCGGGGGGGTCTCCGTCATGGGGCGCTCCACAGATACCTGCCTGGACACAGGAGCTGACTCTTGGCCAGAAGAGGACTGGCTCTCTGGGGGCTGCCTGAGAGTGAGGGTAGACAGAGGGGCTGCTCCTTGGTGGCAGACCTCACCCTCCAAGAAGCTGCACTTGGCCATCACGTAGGTCTCCTGGTCGGTGAGCTTGACCGCGGCCTGGCTAGACTTCTTGAGGTGCAGCTTCCCGTACCAGGTGTGCATGTGCTTCCACCACCCGAGGAGGACCTCCAAAATGTAGCCCAGGCTCTCCGCCTTCTCTCTCCAAGCCGCCTGCTTCCGCTTGGTGTCTCGATAGAGCCTGTGTCCCTTCCGCCAGAGGTACTCATTCTCCCTCATACATTCGAGCACCTCATCCTCATGTTCCTCTTCAATGGAGTACTGTCTCCTCTCCCTGTCGCGCGATTGCCTCTTCCTCCCTTTGGCAGGGCCTTCTGGGCCCTCATCAGTAGGGCTTTGAGTTTCTAGGGGCTGGTCCACCACACCACCAGCAGCAGCAACAGCATCAGCAGCAACAGCAGCACCAGCAGCACCAGGAGCACCAGCAGCACCAGCAGGACCAGGAGCACCAGCAGCAGAGTAAGCACCAGCAGAAGCACCAGCAACAGGAGCAGCACTGGCAGAGTAAGCACCAGCACCAGCAGAGGCAGCAGCAGAAGCCCCAGCAGAAGCAGAATCAGCGTCAGGGGGTGGGATGGTCCTTCATGCCAGGGCTAGCAGGAGTAGGCACAGGCTTCCTCTTCTTCCCCATGGTTGTTGGCTGGCAAGCTGTGTCTGGCAGCAGGTCTTTCCTCTGAATGGTGACCTGCTTGCGAGCTGCATCCTTTTATATCCGCGGGGCTGACGCAATGCATCCTCCCCGCATGCGCAGTGAATGCTTTGCATCTGCTAGGCATCCACTAGGCATCCGTGATGCATCCGCGTCATCCGCTAGGCATTCGCTCTGCATCCTCTCCTTCCGCTGCACGTCCACTTCGCTGTGTTCCCCTGGAAGCCCTGCGGATGTATCATCCGCTTCCATCTGCTAGGCTTCCGTGGAGCATCTGCTTAACAACCTCGCTACGTCCTCTCCCCGTCCTTTCCTTTCCGTTGTTGTCCGTTCTGTTTATGCAAATTTGGGGCACTTTTGAGAGCGGATAACAACGGATGGAACATTTTCTCGTCCGCTGTGTCCTTTTTACATACGTTTTGCATCCGTCTGCCGATATGACCTGGCCTTTATATCATCATGGCTTACCTGTGTTCCTGGCATCTTCCCAATTGTGTGAGGTTTGCCATGCTTTCAAGTCTGAAATTCCTTCTCCTGCCTTGTCAAATTAATTCTTCAGTTTGGTTGGTTTGGATTTTAAGTTATAGTTTGTATGTACCTTGTTTTGGACTGAATTTTCTACAGTTAAAGGCTGTTCCTGGGAGAGTTTTTCTTCAGCTGAAGGTAACCTGGACATTGGAGGCAAAGTTGAAGATGATAAAGGGGCTGTGTTGCCTTTTTTGCCATGCCCCAGGTCATCACAGCAGGTCCAAGCGGGGAAGTATGGTAGAGGGGGATAGGTGGAGGGACCCCTGCAGCATCTCTGCAGTTGGTCATAAGGAAAATGATTGTAAGGGTTCTGCAATGGCCATAACTTTGAAATGGGGTCATAAGATCTTGGAGGGAAGGGTGTCTATTGTAAATTCAACTGATCATAGGCTGAGGTCTATTTATTTTTGTGCTGTGAGCCATCCAAAGTCACTTGGAGTTGCATAGCATTCATATTGAATAAATAAATAAATCTTTGCTTTTATGGTCAGAAATAATGAAAAATTTTTCTAAAAAAGCTGCAGCCAAGTGTAATTTATTGAAATAAAGTTATACTTCAAAAAAGCTGCAGCCTAGTTTGTTCTGTATAACTTGGAAGAGTCCAAGTTGAACATTCTGGTTGGCCAGAAAGGCCGAAAGTGGATTGGTTCTCTAGGAACCAATCCAGGGAGCCGCTTAAAGGCAGCAAAATTAAAGAAATGTCATTGGCTATAAGTCGGCAGGCAAGCCTGTATAAAAAGGGCTGCCGTGGCTTTAGCCATCCGTTCCGTTACTGTTGCTTGTTTGAAATAAAGACTTGTTTACTGGAACTCAGTCTACCGCGCGTTTTTCCGGACGGAACACTGGCGACGAAGGTGGGATCATCCTGAAGCAGAGACCGAGCACACGGCAAGAAAACCACTCTAGAAGTGATGGCTGGTAATAACATGCCACCCACACCTTTCAATCCCAATGAAGAAGATTAGGAATCATACATAGACCGTTTCCTGATGTTCTTAGAGAGCAACGAGATGGAGGAAATTTCAGATCAGCGGAAGAGGGCTGTCTTCCTAACTCATTGTGGGCCAACCGTGTTCAAAATGGCCAAGGCATTGGTGAAGCCCAGAGACGTAAAACAGATGACCTGGTCTGAGCTTAACCGAATGCTAAAGGCTCACTATGTGCCTGTGGTGTCAAATCTCATTAAAAGATACGAGTTCTACAAAAAAGACCAAAGGGAAGACGAGACCATCGCTGATTTCGTAGCGGCTCTCCGACATCTGGGTGGAGCTTGCGAATTCCAGAATATGGATGAAGCCATGCGAGATCGTGTCGTCTTAGGCCTAAAAGACTCTAACTTACAAAGTACATTATTGAGTAAGCCTAATATAACTGTGGCTGAAGTGATCGCGGAAGCCACCGCTGCAGAAGCCACGAAAAAATCAGCAGCAACAATGAAGCTGATGAATGCCAATACTGATGCAATGACCATACCCAGGGGAAAGAAGCATGCTCCCTCTACCACACACCATGAAGACCTTGGCACATCATCAGAAACAGAAGAAGATGATGATGAGGTCCACCGCCTATACACAAACAAAAAAAGGCGCGAAAAAAGAAATTGGCGAGAATGCGCTGGCTGCGGAGGGAACCACCCCTGAGCCGAGTGCAGGTTCCTTGATGCCATCTGTTGGGCTTGCAAGAAAAGGGGACACATTGAGAGAATTTGCAGAAATCGTAAAAACAACAGTCCTAGCAGGCACAGTAATTTCCCACTAAGAACTGAATCGAGGCAAGCTGACAGAAAATGGGAACAAAGGAACCAGCAACCGAGAAAAAAACCACCAGACTGTCACTATCGGAAGCGCCCAGACGGAAAGCGGGAGAAAGGTCAAAATTATAGTGAAAATTGAAGGAAGCCTTGCGAAATGGAGGTCGACTCAGGATCCTTCCTGTCAATGGTGTCTTGGAACACAATCAGACAGCTAGTTCCAAACATAAGACTAAAAGAACTTCAGAAACAAAAATTAATTCTAAAGGACTACCAAGGAAACAGGATCTCTGTGGTAGGTCTAGGACACTTCAAAGTCACTTACAAACAGCACACCGAAGTCCTGCCACTAACCATAGTCGACCGAGACCGTCCCAGTCTCCTGGGCATCGAATGGTTCGTACCATTGGGCATTGGAATGACCGGAGTGAGCTGAATAGCCGCAACCAATTGGGAAGAGAACCTGATACACGAGTTGCAGGACGTCTTCGACGGCACTCTAGGCAGGTACCGGGGGACCCCAATTTCCTTTAGTTTAGATTCCCAGATAGCACCAAGAAGGCTAAAGGCCAAACGAGTACCCTTTGTGTTAAAAGCCAAAATAGATGAACAATTGAACAAATTAATCACGCAAGGGGTCATAGAACCGATTGACCACGCTAGGTGGGAAACACCAATAGTAACACCAATAAAACCTGATGGGTCTGTGCGCATCTGCGGAGACTACAAAGCTACCCTGAACCATGCGTTGTAGCAAAGTGCATACCCGGTACTAGTCGTGCAGCACTTCCTGCACTCACTTGGCGGAGGAAAATTTTTTGCCAAGCTCGATTTAGCCCAAGCATATCAACTTCCAATAGACCCAATAACGGCTGAGGCACAAACAATAGTAACTCACAGAGGGGCATTCAAATGTAACAGACTTCAATTTGGAGTAAGCGTCACCCCAGGTGTTTTCCAAAGCCTCATGGAATGCCTATTAAATGGAATTAAAGGGGTCGTTCCATACTTTGATGACGTCCTAATTTCAGCCAAAAACACGACCCAATTAGAAACAAGGCTAAGAGAAGTGCTAACAAAATTTAGAGAATCCGGCCTGAAAGTTAAAAAGGAAAAATGCTGTCTAGTTACTGATCACGTCGAATTTTTAGGGTGTTTAATTGACGGAGAGGGTATACACCCTACATAAAAAAAAGTCAAAGCAATTAAAGACGTACCCAGACCTAGAAACAAAACAGACTTACAAGCATTTTTGCTTTATAAAGTTTTAAAATAAACTTTTATAATGTATTCCTCCCCCACAAGGCAACGATAGCAGAACCATTGCATCGTTTACTGGATAAAAAAACTAATTGGACTTGGGGTCACAAGGAACAAAAAGCTTTCCAAAGCATAAAAGACTTATTAACCTCAGACACCGTTCTTATTCAGTTTAGTAACACACTCCCATTGATGGTCACCTGTGACGCCTCACAGTTTGGAGTCGGTGCCATCCTGAGCCACCAATTGCCCAATGGGAGAGAGGCACCCATCGCCTTTTACTCGAAAACGCTCTCCAAAGCAGAACGCAACTGTAGCCAACTAGACAGAGAGACCCGGGCAATCGTTGCCGGAGTTAAACGTTTTCACGAATACCTCTATGGGAGGACATTTTTCATTGTAACTGACCATAAGCTGTTACTAGGAATTTTGGCGGGAAACAAACCCACACCAAACATTTTATCCCCCTGAATGACTAGATGGTCAGAATTCCTAGCCGCATACTCATATACATTGCTGCATCGACCCGAAAAACAAATCACCCATGAAGACAAATTAAGTCGAGCACCATTGCCAACAACAGAAGACGACCCAGTTCCGACACCGCCGCACTACAAATAGAGGCCTGCCCTGAACTGCCATTGTCTGCCAATGATGTCACCAGAGCTACCTCAAAAGACCCAGTGACTGCCCGCATTTTGAATTGGGTAGGTAAAGGCTGGCGGGAAAACCAAAAAACTGAACATTTTAAACCTTTTCGGACCAGGCAGACTGAACTGTCAATTCAAAAGAGGTGTTTGTTATGGGGTGATCGGGTGGTAATTCCTTCCAGAAGTCTTGGGTATGCTCCATGAAGGCCACCCAGGCATAGTAAAAATGAAAAGCGTGGCTAGGACCTATGTCTGGTGGCCTGGTTTAGGCAAGGATATTGAATACTGGGTAGCTATATGTAGTAAGTGCCAGAGAACTAGACCCTCTCCACCGCAAGCACCCATACAAGACTGGGAGACCCCACGAGGCCCTTGGTCTCAAATCCATATTGATTTTCAGGACCTACTAGGGGGCATATGTTTTTGATTGTCGTAGATGCATATTCAAATTGGTTGGAAGTTATAGTAATGTCATCCACAACAACTGACGCTGTTATCAAGCAGTTAAACAAATTATTTGCAACTCATGGTTTGCCTGATGTACTAGTGTCCGACAATGGGCCACAACTAACCGCTATACAATTTGAACAGTATTTAGCTTCCTTAGGTATACGCCATGCACTAACCGCGCCAACCCACCCGGCGGCAAATGGTAGGGCCGAGAGAATGGTCAGATTTACGAAAGAAGACCTAGAAAAAATGGACCATGGGGATGCCCAAGACAAGCTAAACCATTTACTCACACTACAACATATCACCCCCCAGTAGTATAACGAACAAGAGCCCGGCAGAATTATTAATGGGGAGGAAACTCAGATCCCATTTAGATAGATTGCACCCAAATTACACCTGTGAAACCCCCCCTGACTCATCCAGCCGATACCGCACATATGAAATCGGTGACCTAGTCTATGCAAAAAATTTCACCGGGGACCCTCTCTGGCTTCCAGCCACAATCAGAGAAATAACAGGCCCCCGGTCCTCCCGTCTAACCATGGACGATGGAAGAGAGTGGAAGCAGCACATAGACCAGCTTCGTTCCCAAAACATTGAGCGAAATACAACCGCGCAACCTCAAACAATAAAAATCGACGAAAACACAACTAAGGAGGGGGAGAAATACAAAGAAATAAAAAAGAGGGTGAAAATGAACTATTAAAAATAAATCAAGAACATCTAACCAATCAAAAAGAGCAAAAAGAACACTTACGATTAGATGAGACCAGTTAGATGTTTAGATGAGATGGTTAGACGGTTAGATGAGACCAGCAGAAATAATCCAAGTGAAGAGGAATCCATCCTGGAAGGGGCCAGCCAAGCCAGCTCGACCTGCCCAGGAAAACCAGGAGGGAGCGGCAAAACCACCGGCCTGAGCAACTCAAGCGGTAGCAACAATGCTGACTCACCCTTCCAGGCAGTTCCATGGAGAAGAGCCAGAGAGACAGCGATCTCGACCGAACCGCTCGAAGTCTCCAGCGAAAATGAACCGCGCAGGTCAAATAGAACTAGAAGAACTAGAAGAAGCCCCACCTACCTGCGCGACTATGTCACTCAAGTACGACTAAACTAAAGGGGGAGGGGTGTTTTGTATAACTTGAAAGAGTCCAAGTTGAACATTCTGATTGGCCAGAAAGGCTGAAAGCAGATTGGTTCGCTCGGAACCAATTCAGGGAGCCACTTAAAGGCGGCAAAGTTAAAGAAACGTCATTGGCTATAAGCTGGCAGGCAAGCCTGTATAAAAAGGGCTGCCGCTGTCGGGCGGAGCTCCATTCAAAATCCAGGAAAGAAATACTTAGACTCTTTAGTTTTGAGAAAAGATATCTTTTACTGAAAGTGAAGTGGTAGCAACCAAAGAATTCTGAATCTGAGAAATTAGGCGCGCGATTCACATATACAAAATGATGGAAATGTTCCCACCCCCAATAGTTCAGATGACACTTCCAATTGGAAGTTGTGAATATGATCATGCGGGCATCTTCAGGTGATGATGAGGCCTCTGTCCGTTGACCTTGGCATATTTTGATAACGGGTTGTAGTTGCGCAGAGAAAAGAAAGCTAAGCAAGAAATAGAAACCTAACTCTATTGTATGCTCCCCCCCCCCATTTACACAACAGAAGAATTTAACACCTCCAGCTCACTTCCCAGACTTTCCCTTCCTCCCCCCATTACTTATGGCAGTCGAAAGATGCAAAGCAATAGTAGAAGATCTTGAAGGCTGACCTTCGGCTCTCCTAGAAAAAGGAAAACCATCAGTCCTAGAGGAGAGAGAGGGGAAAATATAAAGACAATTATTAATCATTCAGCAATTACAAAACAATACACTCCTAAGGCTTATCAGGATACTTGGAATGAAATGTTTTGATCAACTTAGGGGCTTTAACATCGGTTTCGTTAACCCATTCAGCTTGCGAAGAAGGGAAATGTTTCCAGGCTACAAGATACTGGAGTCGACCCTTCCATTTGCGAGAGTCCAGAATTTCTTTAACTTCAAAATGCTGTTCACCTTCAATCAGTATTGGTATGGGAGGGTCAGCTTGGATGGGTCTTAGATCAGAAGTACGTTCAGGTTTTAGCAAACTAACATGGAATACCGGATGAATTCGTCGAAGAGTTTTGGGTAAGTTCAGCTGGACTATTACAGGATTTATAATCCGTTCAATTGTGAAAGGACCAACATACTTAGGACTAAGCTTTTTTGACTTTTTAGTGGTCTGCAGGTATCTGGTGGACAGGAAAACCTTGTCACCCACTTTATATTCTTTCTGTGGGGATCTTTTCTTGTCTGCAAATTTCTTATGAGCTTGATGGGCCTCATCTAATGCTTTGCGTGTCACTGGCCAGTTAAAGCCCATGTCACACTGAATGAACGGATGCAAAGAGGATGTAAAACGGACAAAAAACCTTGCCATCCGTTGATTAACACGATATCTCCGTTCTGTACTCACTGCCTCTGTTTTTCATCCTCTCTATCCGTCCAGCATCCGTTTATGGACGTTTCATCTGCTCCAAAAGTTTTGGGCTGCCTAAAACTTTTGTACGGAAAATGTATCCAGTTCGTCCGTTCTGCATCCACTACGCATCCGTTACGCATCCGTTACACATCCGCTATATCCGCTAGGTGTCCACTGCAAATCCGCGGAACTCGCATCCGCCCGGACGCGGGGAGGAAGCGGAACAGATGCAGAACGGATGCAGAACGGATGCAGAACGGAAACAAAGCGTTTAAAGCGGAAAAAACGTTCACAGAGGGGATCTATCTCGGATATTAAGGATGTCTAGAGGATGCCTAGAGGATGCAAAGGGACACCTACACTGCCTGTAAAAAGGGGGAGCAACTCGTCTGCATCTCACTTTCAGACCAGCAGTCCACCTGTGCAGACCTCTGCAGCCTTCATCTGACTCTTGCTCTTCCACAGCATCCAGTCATGTCCACTGTGGATCGTACCACAGTCCTTTTGGCAGCCACCATCCTTCTGCAACAGTACGAAGCCATCTACAGGCTCTGTGAACTCTACTACGGGAAGAAAAAGAGGCGGCCAAGAAGCGTCTGGGTCCGAAAATGGATCGGGAGAAGAGCAGAGTACGGACTGTACAACAAGCTGATGGTGGAGCTCAGGAACGAAGACACTCGGGTGTTCCAGAACTTCATGAGGATGCCTCCAGCCATGTTTGACGAAGTTGTGCAGCACCTGACACCCAGGTTGACCAAGGCAAACACCAACTTCCGGCCCAACCTGGAACCTGGGCTCAAGGTGGCACTCACTCTGCGCCACCTGGCCTCAGGGACCACCTACAAAAGCATGCAGTACGGCTGGAGGGTGCCAAACAACACCATCAGCATTGTGGTCAGAGAAGTGGTGCAGGCCATCATCGAAGAATACAAGGAGGAGCTCCTCCAGTGTCCCTCCACTGAAGAAGGATGGAAGAAAGTTGCAGAGCAGTGGTATCAGAGGTGGAACTTCCCACACACCGTTGGAGCCATCGATGGCAAGCACGTGGCCTGCAAATCTCCAGCCAAGTTGGGGTCCACTTATTTCAACTACAAGGGCTTCTTCAGCATCATCCTCTTTGCCATGGTCGATGCTGAGTACAAGTTCATGTACATCGATGCTTCAGGCAATGGCTCATCTTCAGATGCCCAGGTATCCAACGCCAGTCACCTCAAGGAGGGGCTGGAAGGCAACCTCATCGTGGGCTTCCCAGATCCAGACCCTCTGCCCAACGACACGCAAGATGTGCCCTACTTCATTGTGGGGGATGACACCTTCTCCCTCAGAACCTACCTCATGAAGCCATACACTTCCAGAGAGGATCTTCAACTACAGGCTGTGCAGGGCAAGGCGGGTGGTGGAGAACGCCTTTGGCATCCTGGCCAACAGGTTCCAGGTACTTCTCACCACCATGCAGCATCGCCCAGAAACCGTGAGGAGGATCGTGGAAGCTTGCTGCATCCTGCACAATCTCATGCGCACCCGCTACCCAGTTTTGCAGAACAGGCTCGTGGACCGTCAACAAGGCAATGGGGACATGGAGCCTGGGGAATGGAGGCAAGGGCGAAACCTGATCGACACTGAGGATGTGCAAGGCCACAACAGAGCCTCACGTGAAGGGAAGAAGCAGCACAACCTCCTGAAACACTGGTGCAACTCCCCAGCTGGAGCAGTGGAATGGCAAGACAGGATGATAGATGCTTAATGGATGCTTCCTTCAGCCTGTCTCATCACACGGATGAGATTGGGCCATGTATGTTGGGTGGACCTACAATAAACAGGGCGTTTAATAAAGAGTTGTGTTTATGTTGACATGTGTGGATGATTTATTACATTATTATTGATAATAAAGAGCTATAGGTGTGGCACCTGGGAGGGTGGACCATACAGTCCCACTATGCTTACACTGGAGGTTTATCTATCCCACAGCTATTAGCCATCCCAAAGGTATCCCTGCTCATTCCACAGGTATTCCTGCCCACCCCACTGCTATCTTAACCCATCCCACAAGCTTGCAAAGGTTTAAGCTAATTCTAAAAGTTTCCACCAAGACTTTATTAAAAAAAAGAAATGAAGCAAATGTGTGAATCAAAGATAAACTTTATTGAACAACAAGCTGTAAAAAAAAAAATGACCCAAGTCAACTGTCCAAATAAAGTCCACAGGTAGCCAGCTAGCCGGTCTCTTGCACTCTTCTTGGTCACTCGGAGGTGTGCCCAGTCTCAGGGGTGAAAGGTCCAGGTGCTGTGGTGGTGGGTGGTGCTGGAGTGCCTGGCCTCGAGAGTACAACAGGGGACGGTGTGTTTAGAAAGGTCTCGGACAGCTGGCTCAGCCCCGTGATGCTGAGAGGTCCTTCCTCCATGCCATGGGGTGTCAGCCCCAGTATTGATGACAGATGTAATGAGGCCGGGCTTGGCTGTGGGGTGGAGGAAGGAGTAGTGTAGTGGGGCTGTCTGCTCTGTAGCTGGGTGAGGACTGGCGTGGTTGGCATCGCTGTCGTGGGTGGCATCATTGGCGTGGGTGGCATCGCTGTTGTTGGCATCATTAGCGTGGGTGGCATCGGTGGCATCAGTGAAACAGGTGGCAACGGTGTCACCTGATGACTCTGTGCCTGGACGGAAGGGCTGGTGCCTGTGCTGCTGAACCTCCTGGTAGCCGTAGCCCTGGTAGGTGAGGGGCTGTGGGAAGCCTTGGAATGGGAAGGACATCACCTGGGGTGGAGGAGCAGGCCTGGACTGGGTGGGAGCAGGTTCCTCTGGGTCTGGAGGGTTGTGAAGCAGCTTGGTGATCCAGTCCTTCACCTGCTGGTACTGTGGATCAGCCATTTCCTTGAGGGTCTGGTTGACATAGGTGAGGAAGGGCTTGTGGTTGGAGGAGTAGTCGGTGTGGACCAGCTGAGAGAGGAGATCTATGCTGGTGAGGATGGTGTCCCTGATCTCCAGCAGGACATTGTGGCTCTGCCCCTCCAGCTGTCTGGCTCTCTGCCTTTCTGCGGAGGCAGAGCTGGGGGGGGTGGATGCGACTAGGACTGTGGTGGACTCAATGTCTCCTTTCTCCCACCGCACCAGGGAGTCCTCTACGCACTCCACCACGCTTACCACACCTTTCCGCGGGTTCTCCGCCATGGCACGCTCCACAGAAACCTGCCTGAAGACAGGGACTGACTCTCGGCCGGAAGAGGACTGGGTGGCAGCAGGCTGCCTGAGAGAGAGGGTAGTGAGAGGGGCTGCTGGTGCTCCTTGGTGGCGGATTTCACCCTCCAGGAAGCTGCACCTGGCCATGATGTAGGTCTCTCTGTCTGTCAGCTTCACGGTGGCCTGGCCAGATTTCTTCAGGTGCAGCTTCCCGTACCAGGTGTGCATATGTTTCCACCAGCCGAGGAGCACCTCCAAAGTGTAACCCATACTCTCTGCCCTCTCTCTCCAAGCAGCCTGCTTCCGCTTGGTGTCCCTGTACAGCCGGTGTCCCTTCCGCCACAGATAGTCGTTCTCTTTCAGCCACTCCAGCACCTCATCCTCGTGCGTCTCTGCAATGGAGTATTGCCTCCTCTCCCGTTGTCGCATACGCCTCTTCCTCCCTTTGGCAGGACCAGATGGGCCCTCATCAGAGGGGCTCCCAGGTAGTAGGGGCTGCTCCTCCACACCACCAGCAGCAGCAGCACCAGCAGGATCATCATCATCATCTCATCATCATCATCATGATCATAATCAGCATCATCATCCTCACCAGCAGGATCATAATCATCATCATCAGCAGCAGCAGCAGCAGCAGGAACACCAGGACCAGGATCAGCAGCAGTAGAGTAAGCACCAGCAGGGCCAGCAAGTCCAGGAGCACGAGTAGGACCAGGAGCATGAGCAGGACGAGCAGGACGAGCAAGACCAGGAGCACGAGCAGGACGAGCAAGTCCAGGAGCACGAGCAGGTCGAGCAGGACCAGGAGAAGCTTCAACAGAGCAAGCAACAGCAGAAGCCCCAGCACCAGCAGAAGCACCACCACCAGGAGCAGCTTCAGCAGAAGCCCCAGCACCAGTAGAGTCAAGGGCATGGGGCGGGAGGTTGGCCCTGTCCCTCTTGCCAGGGATGGTGGCAGGTTGCTGAGGCTTTCGCTTCCTCCCCCATGGTTGTGGGGTTGCTGGCTGGCAGGGAGGCTGGCAGGCACCAAGGCTGGCAGGAAGCCTGGCAGAAAGCCTGGCAGGAAGGCAGGCAGGCAGGCAGGCACCAAGGCTGGCTGGAAGGCAGGCTGGCAGAGCAGGCAAGGAACTCGAAGTGTCCAGCAGCAGGTCTTTCCTCGGAATGCTGGCCACGTGCGAGCTGCTTCCCTTTATATCCGGCGGGCTTATGTAATACTTCCCCCCCGCATGCGCAATTAACACGCGGCATCCATTCCGCTTTCGCTGTGCATCCGTTAGGCTTCCGCTGTGCATCCGCTTTATCCGCTGTGCATCCGCTGTGCATCTGCTTCATCCGTTCGGCGTCCGTTCTGCATCCGCTGTATCCGTTCTGCGTCCACTTCACTGAGGCCGCCCGGAAGCCCTGCGGTTGCGCCATCCGCTCCCATCCGCTAGGCTTCCGTTCCGCATCCGCTTTCCATCTGCTCTGCGTCCTCCCCGCATCCGTGTTATCCACTCCGGTTATGCAAATTTTTGCCCTTTTTGAGAGCGGATAACAACGGATGGAACATTTTGCTCGTCCGTTGTGTCCGTTTTGCATCCGTTGGCCAGTGTGACATGGGCTTAAGTTGGAGTTGAGTTATCCATTCATCCAACGAATGGATGTTAGGTTTTTCACGAGGAAGTTCAGGTATGGGAACGAAATCTTGTCCCAAAGCCACTTTAAATGGAGTAAATCCAGTACTACTGTGTACGGAGTTGTTATATGCCACTTCGGCAAACGGTAGTAATTTGGACCAGTTATCTTGTTGATAATTTATGTAACATCAAAGATATTGTTCTAATACTGCGTTAGTCCTCTCACAAGCCCCATTAGTTTGGGGGTGATGGGTGGAGCTTAACCCCTGGGCAGAGCCTATTAACTTCAGGAACTCTTTCCAAAAATTTGAGGTAAACTGGACCCCTCTGTCAGAGATTATGCGTTCCGGAATGCCATGTAACCTATAGATATGTGAAATAAACAGTTTAGCCAGCGTCTTAGCAGTGGGAATCTTGGAACAAGGTATGCAATGTACTTGTTTGGAAAATAAATCAGTCACTACCCAGATGACCGTGTTTCCACTACTTTCGGGTAATTCAACTATGAAGTCCATAGAGATTTATTTCCAGGGAGTTGTTGGTCTAGCTACATTTTGTAACAATCCTACTGCCTTACCAGGAGGTCTCTTTGCCGAAGCACAAATTGGACAGCTAGCTACATAAGCTTCAATGTCCTTCTTTAAAGTAGGCCACCAGAATTGCCGCTTAACCAGATGTAAGGTCTTCACAAATCCGAAGTGGCCAGCTGCTTTAGAATCATGAGCCTGTTGTACTATTTGGCCCCTCAGCACCTGTGGCACATACAACTTGGGCCCCACCCAAGCCAAGCCATCTCTAATTGTATAGTCACTTGAATGAGCCAGGAACCATTCGTCCAGTTTTAGAGCTTCTTTTAATTGTTCGGTTAGGTCATTCGATAAAACCACTTCTTGGTTCTTCCTTTGGGCTCTGGTGATCACTGGGGCGGCTAGATGTTTGGCTGAGACAATTGGGCTTATCACCTCCTGGCGCATACTATTATATTGGGGTAGTCTAGAGAGAGCATCTGCCATGAAGTTCTTCCCGCCTGGAATGTACTTAAAGGAGAAATTGAATCGCTTGAAGTACTGGGCCCAGCGAACTTGTTTAGGTGACAGTTTCTGGGGCATTTTTAAGGCTTCCAAATTCTTATAATCAGTCCATACCTCAAACGGGTGTTTTGCTCCTTCCAGGAAATGTCTCCAGGTCAGCAAGGCCCAACGAACTGCAAAAGCTTCTTTCTCCCAGACGGCCCATCTTCTCTCTGTTTCAGACAGCTTTCGGGAGGTATACGCACAAGGCTGTAAGGTCCCTTTCTCGTTGGCTTGAAGTAATACCGCTCCAATAGCCACATCACTTGCATCGGCTTGAATCACGAAAGGAGTGTCCATATCCGGGTGCTTCAGCACTGGTTCTGCAGCAAACAATCGTTTTAGCTTTTCAAAAGTGGCTTGGCACTCCATGGACCATTCCAGCGGCTTTCCTGGCCTTGGCTTCCCCTCCCCTTTTGTTTTCAAGAGATTTGTGATGGGCATTGCTATCTTAGCAAACGTCAGGATGAATTGCCGGTAAAAATTTGCAAATCCCCAAAAGCTTTGAAGTTGTTTTCTGGTGCGTGGTGGAGCCCATTCCAGAATGGCACGCACCTTCTCTGGATCCATCTCTATGCCTTCAGATGAAATGCGATATCCCAAATAGTCAATTTTGTCTTGGTGGAATTCACACTTTGACAATTTAGCATACAACTTAGCGGCACACAGTTTTTGTAGAACCGACCACACTAACTTCACATGTTCATCCAGAGTTTCCGTGTAGATAAGGATATCATCAAGATAAACCAGAACCCCCCTGTATAAATGTTCATGTAACACTTGATTGATCATTTGCATGAATACAGCTGGGGCCCCTTGTAAACCAAAAGGAAGAACGTTGAATTGGAAGCAACCCATCGGGCAGTTAAAAGCGGTCTTCCACTCATCCCCTTCCTTATTTCAAATTCGGTAATATGCTTCTCTCAAATCCAACTTCGTAAAAATCTTTCCTTTCGCTAAATGGGCCAACATGTCCTTCATCAAAGGAAGGGGGTACACGTTTTCCACAGAAATAGCGTTCAAATTTCTGTAATCCACCACCAAGCGTTTGGAACCATCTTTCTTTTCTCGGAACAACACTGGGGCCGCTACTTGGGGTCCAGAAGATTGAATGAAACCACGTTCCAGATTTTTATCTATAAACAATCTTAGCTCTTCCAATTCCTGTGGGGTCATTGAGTACAACTTTGGTTTCGGGAGCTTCACCCCAGGCAAAATCTCAATAGCACAGTCTGTTGGCCGATGAGGCGGAAGCTCATCCGAGGCCTTCTCACTGAACACTTCTTTTAAATCCCAATACTCTTTGGGAATTTTCCCCTCATCTTTCACGGGCTCAGTACCTGTGGAAGCTATTTCAATTAGGTCCTCAGGCTTCGGCTGGGATCTGTCCCCTCCTCTCAGTCGCTGCTTTGTGCGTATGCGCAACAACCCCTTTCTCCAGTTAACCTGGGGGTTGCATTTCCGGAGCCAGGGCAATCCCAGTATTAATGGTTGCTCCATCCCAGGGACCACAATAAAACACAGGGTCTCATTATGCTCTCCCATGACCATTTCTATAGGTTCCGTGACAAAACGGGCGGGGCAACCTCCAGCCACTGATCCATCTAGTTGGCAAAAGGAAATGGGCATCTTCAAAGGTTTTAGCTTTAGGCCCATTTTCTTCACTACTTCCGTGTTGATTATACACCTTGTGCACCCAGAATCTAACAGGGCTAGCATTTCCCCTTCGACCCCTGAATTGGGTACCCTCAACTTCACCGGAATGGTCATAGGGCCCACGCTTGGACTTACCAGGAAGTTGTCTTCTGAGTCAGAATCCTCCTCAGGGGTCACTGGGGCTTCTGATTCCTCTCCTGTGGGAGGGGCGACCTCTGCTGTCTCTTTCAACTTTAGTGCCGTTTCGCGAGGCTTCACTGGGGGCTTTTCAGGTTTCTTTTCTTCCTTTGGTGCCCCCTTTGGCTCCAGCTTGACTCTGCAGTTCACAGCCTGGTGACCTTCCTTCCCGCATCCAAAGCAGGTCGAGGGGTTGGGTCTTGCCGCCACTCCTCCCTTCTGAGGTTTAGGAGCCTCTTGAGGGCATGTGGGGGAAAACTTGCTCCACCCATAACCTCCCCGCCGTTTACTTCGGATTAAATCAATTTCCACTTCTTCTGCCAGCAAGTACCACAACTGCAAGTCACTGGGGTCTCTTCTAGCAGTGCATCTCTGGTACACATCTTCATTTAAACCATCTTTAAACAGTTCTATCAGGGCTTCTTGGGGCCAGCCTCGGAAATGGCCGGCTAACTGTATAAATTCTTGGGTGTAATCAGCCAAAGACCTCCGCCCCTGTTTTATGGTTTTCATCCTAATTTGGGCCTTGCGCTCTGCCAGTGGGTCCTCAAACCTAGCCCGCAGTGCAGCCATAAATAGGTTATAATTCAGCAACTGAGGAGCGTTATCATTACGCAAAGTCACCATCCACTCTGCCGCTATTCCCTCCAGAGCCCTGGTAACACACCTCACTTTGGCTGCTTCTGAGGGAAATCCTCCCCATACTCTTCCATATGGCTCCAAACTTGAGCTAGGAAAAATCCCAAGGCTTTGGGATCCCCTCCGTATTTTACTTCTAACAGAGGCAGCCTAGGAGCTCTATGCCTTCTAGGAATCACACCTCCCGCTGAAGGCCCCGGGGCTGCTGCTGGATCGGCTTGATTTATGGGAGAGGGAGCTGCTCTGCTTCTTCTGACTGGGGCTACTTCCCCTCCCCCTTCATACCTTTGTGCAGCTTGGAGTTGTTCAAAGGCTTCATCAAGGAGTCTCCTGGCTTGATTCAGTGAGAGTTCCCTCTTTTCCTTCTCTTGCCACGGCTCCTCTTTTCCACCCCGGCGGATAGTTGTGACCCCGGGGGGGTCCTTCTCTGGATCTTTCCAACCAACCCCCACTGACCATCTGGGCTTCACAGCTGGATCCTCTTCCAGACTGAGCTCCAGATTGGGCTTCCTGCACCAGCAAAGAATCTTGCCCTCCAATGGCTCCCAGATCCTCTTGGTCACTATTTGAAGATGACCTGATGTCCAGGCCCCCTCAGAAGAAAATTGGGTATTCTCTCCGGGTGGGCTGGTAGAGGAGATTCAGAATAATGTCAGGCGGAGCTCCATTCAAAATCCAGGAAAGAAATACTTAGACTCTTTAGTTTAGAGAAAAGATATCTTTTACTAAAAGTGAAGTGGTAGCAACCAAAGAATTCTGAATCTGAGAAATTAGGCGCGCGATTCACATATACAAAATGATGGAAATGTTCCCACCCCCAATAGTTCAGATGACACTTCCAATTGGAAGTTGTGAATATGATCATGTGGGCATCTTCAGGTGATGATGAGGCCTCTGTCCGTTGACTTTGGCATATTTTGATAACGGGTTGTAGTTGCGCAGAGAAAAGAAAGCTAACCAAGAAATAGAAACCTAACTCTATTGTATGCTCCCCCCCCATTTACACAACAGAAGAATTTAACACCTCCAGCTCACTTCCCAGACTTTCCCTTCCTCCCCCCATTACTTATGGCAGTCGAAAGATGCAAAGCAATAGTAGAAGATCTTGAAGGCTGACAGCCGCGGCTTTAGCCATCCGTTCCGTTACTGTTGCTTGTTTGAAATAAAGACTTGTTTACTGGAACCCGGTCTACCATGCGTTTTTCCGGACGGAACATAGTTTAATTCCCATTTATTTAGATTGATCTGTTTTGAGTGTGGCCTTATCTAAGTCAATCCATAGCCTTTTAGCTGGATATTAATGGAAACACAAGCACAATCTAGAAAAGTATTAATGGTGTGCAACATACAAGCTGCTAATGATTTTTAATACAAAATGCACTACTTGTCCATTAAAATTGACCAGATACACATTTAAGATCAATACAAGGATTTATTTTATTCCACCTCCTCTGTAAGTACATAGAATATTGTTGCTTATAAATAAAAATCAAAAGGCAAAATGATATGGCAAAAGTAATTGGATGTTGTTAAGCTATTTTGTTTATTTTTATATTCAATGTGTACTTCATTAATTTAATATTATAGTAATGTGCAATATTTTTCTTACAGTGCAAGGCACCTGGGTCTTGTCCTGTTTGATTAAATAACATCTCTTTCCTTCTTACAATGCCCTCTCCAGTTTCTTTAATCTATATAATATATGAAATCTTTGCATAGGAATACAATTAAATCCCAGAGATATGTGTCTCATTTGTATCTTGGAGATAAATAAAAACATCCACGCTCTTGGTCCCCAGCCATTAGCTCCAGGTCTCTGCTTTCCAAACTGATTCTTTCATTTCTATTTTTTTTTTCTTTTCTTTAGCACTTTAGATGCAGAAGTTTTCATCATTTCCTTTGTAGGTGATTTTTGTTGGAAGATGTCATGTATTTTTGTGGATAAACTGTCTGCTTTTGTAACATTAAATGAATGAACCCTAACAATGACCCATGACTAAGCAAACAGATTGAGGGAAATAAAGGTCATACTGTATAGGAGTTAGATGGTTCCTACCCACCCACTCTAACAATCAGACTACAATCGCTTAGGTGAACCATTTTCTCTCTCTCTCTACCTCCCACCCACATGAATATGAAAAAAGAAAATGATTTCCAATAGAAGAGAATATATGTAGTTCATATATGTAGAATTGCAATAAGAATGCCCCAAAATGATCAGACAGGTGTACAATTTGAATATTGTAGTGAGACAATCTAATAATCTTCTTCCACCTTAATTCCATTTCTTGCAGGCTTTTGCTCATCAGATTAGCCACAGTCATCATCTTCCTCACATATAGATCTAAAGAAATAAATATCAACAGCCTTTCTTTTGTTCTGTTGTATTCCCTTGTAGCCCGACCCTGCCGGAAGAGATATTTCAATTCTTCCTATTTTGGAGCATTGTGAAAACACTCACATGACTATCTGGCTTGGCATCGTTTATGCCTATAAAGGCCTACTCATGGTAAGTTGAATGGTAAGTTCAGCTCAGAGCCTAGGGTGGTGGTATAATGTTTAGTATCTTGGCTCAGGAGTTCAGGAAACTTTAATTCACAGTTTTGAAAATGGGGTCACTTTATATTAGTCATTGTTGCTCTGCCCAACTTTCCTTCTAAGATGGCTTCTGGATAAAAAGAATGATAGGAGAAAATTGCATATTTCACCTGAAAACCTTGAGAAATACATGAAATAAAAACATATACCTTGCCTGTCTTGTTTGTACCATACTTTTCTAAATTGAACATCTGTAGTACATTAGAGAGCTTTATTTCATATATATATATATATATATATATCCATATATGTGGATCTTTGGTTATTCGGGTTTTCTCCCGCGTAAAATGAGAAGTATTTTGGTGACGTTTCGACGAAATCTCATTCGTCATCTTCAGTCCTGCGTCTTCAGCCTTGTGCTTCTCAGAGTAATGTGAGCTTGCAGCTGTTTTTTCTTTTTAACTGCCAGTGGGGGTGTGACTTGACTGGGTGGGGGCTTGGCTGTGTTCTGATTGGCTGGGGGTGTGTTCTGTTCAGGTGGGGGCTTGGCTGTGGTGGTGGCATCTTGTGTGGCCCTCATGGGTGTGGGTCTGGTGTCATTCTTCCTGTATTCATTTGTTAATGAGGGCGGGTTTCCAAATGGCTGGTAGGCAGGAGGTATCATCTATTTTATTCATGCTGTGTGGGCGTTTTTCTATCTCTATGGCTTCTCTGATTATTCTGTTGTTGAAGTGTTCGGTTTTGGCGATAGTTCTAGTATTTTTAAAGTCAATCTCATGTCCTGTGGCTTTGAAGTGTTGGACTAGGGAAGAGGTTGGTTCTTCTTTTTTGATTGAGTTCTTGTGTTCTTCA
>BLBF01000031.1:12885215-12895832 GCA_015471245.1 Laticauda colubrina | reverse complement strand
AACCTGGCTGCCCGACTTCGCGTGATGAGAGCCAAGACTCTCATCTCCTTTGCCGGGCAGCGGCTTCGCGCGATGAGAGCCAAGACTCTCATCGCGCGAAGCCGCTGCCCGCGAAGGCGATGAGAGTCTTGGTTCTCATCATGCGAAGTCGGGCAGCCAGATTTATTCGCGTATAAGCCGACCCCCAAATTTGGGGAGAAAAAAAAGCGTTCTAAAGTCAGCTTATATGCGAGTATATACGGTATGTCAACAACAAGTTGATTTGCAAAATTTTGTTGCTAAAAAGGTATAATTCTAATTTTCCCTGGAGTAAGTTTTCTGCTCTGGTTGGTCTATCTTGTAGGACTTATAGCAATAGTACTTAGATTTATATACCACTTCACAGTGCTTTACAGCCCTCTCTAAGCAGTTTACGGAGTCAGCCTATTGCCCCCAACAATTTGGGTCCTCATTTTACCCACCTCGGAAGAATGAGTCAACCTTGAGCCTGGTGGGATTTGAACTGCCAAATTGCAGTCAGCTGACTGCAGCAGAAGTAGCTTGCAGTACTGCACTCTAACCACTGCACCACAGAGGCTCCTTAGTGACTTCACTAGGGACAAATTCTCTTGATAAATATTCCTCCACTCATGACAGAAATCACAGTTCATAATCATAAACCATTATCTGTGACTGTCTCCACCTTTTGGAAATGTCTACCGAGAGAAGCTAGAATAGCTTCATCTCTGCTTCCTTCACCAGGCAAACATGGGTGTTTAATAGTTTAGTACCTGCTAACTTTCTGCTGAACTGCATTAGGTTTTAATTTGATGGGCTATTGCCTACTTTTATTGTTTTAATTTAGAGAACTTTAATGTTTTAATTTTAACTCTGTTGATTTATCTATGGGTTACTGTGAACTACCTTGAACATTATTTTAGTGGAAATGTGGAGAGTGATGAAATTCAGTCATGCCAGAAGATTCAAATCTTAAAGTGATTTTGCATGAGAGGTTTAAATGCACTTCAGGTTCTTTTGCATTGCTTTAATTAATATGATGGTTCTTGTTATTTATTAATTCATTTGTAACAGAGAGCTGAGGACAAGCATTTGAAGCTTGAGCATCTCAGCTAATTTAGGTTTTATAATCACATTACAAAGTTAATTGAAGCAAGTTCACTCTTGATTATTAATTGAAGCAACTTCACTCTTCAGGTATAAAAACATTAGAAGGCTTAAGGCTGTGAATCAGCTGAATGACTTGAGAAGTTGTAGGAAAGATCTCGTCAGCTATCTTTAATGATCAAAGATTTATCTGAGAATGTTTTCCAAAGAACAAAACGCAATCATTTATCCTTATACATTTTACTCTATATTTTCTGCATCAAACAATTTACAGTACTTGGGGAAACAGATGGAATGTCAAGATGGAGAGTGCAAAGTTCTCCTTTTCATTTGATTTCACATTTAAATAAAATGATTTCCTCAACTACCCATTTGATAACAGCCACCATCTAGCTACCAAGAATGAATGTTTTCTAGATTTTTATAATGCCATTATATACCTTGGGGACTGTTTAGATTTTTTGCGCTGCTTGGGAGGATGAGAAGAATTAGATGAAGAAAGTTTCCCAAAGTTGCCTATAGCAGCTGTCAAAATTGATAAACCCATCTATAACAACTTAACAAGGTCTAGTTTTAACATGTAATATGGAATGACACATGAGAAATTAAATTAAAACAAGTAGTCATTACCTTGACATTTCATCTTACATTACCATTTCTATTGTGTTATCTATTATTCATCAAACGGAAAACTGGTTTGATATATGTAAGAAACTTAGTACTATGGTTAAACAGATGCATGATCAGATAACAAGATATTCATTTACAGGACAAAACTGGTGTGTCTTTTTTAAAATGTTGGGTACATTCTATCATATGCACAGGAAATTCAGAAATGAAACAGCACTGAAAGAGGAAGGAGATTTTATATAGGCACACGCACACACACACACACACACACACACACACACACACACATATATATATATATATAAAATTATACACAGACACACACACACACACACATATAGACACTAGCAATCAGTAAAGGATTTTTTATGATCTATAGTCTCCACAGATGAATAATAGTACTGTAGTTTAAGTTCTTTATATGTGTAACTTTATGCATAGTTTAAATAAAAATATTACACTAACCTAGTGTCCATAAAAAGTAGGATGAAAAAGGAAGAATGAAGCATAAAAAATGTTTTCATATTTTTATAACATGCTTTTCTTCAACAGTTGGACAAAGCTCTAGAAGAAGTCACAATGCAGCTTCAGGACACACCAGAAAAAACAACATATATTAAACAGAACCACTATCAGGAGCTCAATGATATTCTCAGTATACGTAATTTTACAGAAAGCAAAGGTATGGAATATATAAGGCCCAATAAAGATTTGGTTATATGAAAGACATTGGTTCCATGTGTTTCTTATGCGGTAAAACAGAACAAGAGCCAGCACTATGCTATGATGACAGTATGTTTTATATATGTCAGTGAAATTTTGTAGGCAACCACATTAATACAGTTTTCCCCAGCAATCTACAAATGCAATAGTACAGAGATTTTTTAATCTTGATCTCTTTCCCATTCTTGGAACTTAATCCACATTGATCTGCATAAATCAGTTCTAATCATCTGTTTTATTAATCACCATTCTAAGATTCTCATACATTGCTCTCTAACCCAGATCCTAATCTAATATGAGGAAGAGAAAGGAATGAGACCGTGCACCTCATTTCTCTCCTATAGAACACAAAGAAATGAATTTATGAATTAAAATAAGGAGATTTTTAATAAACCTAACTTGAATACTGGGGCAATGAGGTTCAGTGTTTCCATTTATGAAGATTCTCAATCATCCAGGTCATGGTTGTCCAAAAGATGCTTTTCCTTGAAAACGTTTAGCTTCTCATGCAAGAAGTTTCTTCAGTTCAACTGAGTTTATTTATAATTCTGATTTTAGACTACTGATTTTGTATGTGTATGTGTGTGTGTGTGTGTGTGTCTTTTGTAAATGCTACTTTTGGGAAACAAATTTCTTCTTATCTAATTTGTTTATAATTTGTTTCAATCTGAATAAGAAATATTTTATAATTACCACAAAATTATTGTTGTCCAGTTAGACATAGATTTTAGATCAAATCAATAATTTTGAGAAATAATATTCTAGTTTGTAAAATAATTACATTGTTTTGCAAATAATGTACTGTATAGAAAAATGCATCATAATACTCATTAAATAAATGCCTGAAAAAAAAATTTTTTGGGCCAGATGGCGAAAAAACAGTGTTGAAAAATCATCTTGATCAAAATCCACAAGCACAATGGAATACTACAGAGTCGTCCAGAACAAGCAAAGATTTTATAGAAGATATCAACTCCCCAGAACAGTAAGTAAAGTAATTCTTTCTTAAGGCCCTGTCCCACTGCACTTATGGATGCAAAAAGGATGTAAAACATTAAAAAAAAGCTTGCCATCCGTTGGAAAACGCTATGCATCCATTGTGTAATTGCATATGTGTTTCATATGCTCTATCCGTCGAGCATCCGTCCACTGTGATTTCATCCATGCAAGAAGTTTTGAGCTGCACAAAACTTTGAACGGATGAACTTTCTGCCGTGTACAATGTAAATCCGCGACATATGAGCAACAAACGTTCTATGTCCGTTTATCATCTGTTAAACGTCCGCTGTATCCTCTCTGCATCCTCTGGGCATCCTCGCAACTCAAATCCGCTGCAGCTGAAAACGGAAAGAGGGAGGAAACAAAAGATACACGGAATGTCTACACAGCGTTAGTAGCACGGAAATAGAAAGGATGTGCGTGAATGGTTTGCATCCGATATACATCCATGCGGCATCCCCTTTCTTTCCTTTAGGCATATGTGATGCATCTGCTTTATCCGAATATGTGTCCGCTTCGCAATTATCCCCTGGAACCCCTTCGGAGGTGTCATCCGCTTCCATCTGCTTTCATCCGCTAGGCTTCCTATGAACATCCGTTTAACATCCCCGCTACATACTACCCACATCTGTTCTTTTCCGTTCTGTTTATGCAATTTTTTTCCACTTTTTGGAGCGGATGACAACGGATGGAGCCACCCCCGAAATTTTGCTTGTCCGCTGTGTCCTTTATGCACACGTTTTGCATCCGTCGGCCGGTGGGACTGGGCCTTTACTAGATGTTCGCAAGAATTAAAAGCATCTTAATTTTAAATCTGCATATCGATTATACAAAACATGTTCCTTAAAAAAAAAAACACTAGTAATTGTCTGATAATTTGGGAAAATTTTAACTTTTGAATACACAGAGATGTCCCCCTAAAAGTCTGAAATGCTTATAGTCATGTTTTCAGCATCAACTGGGGACTGGAGTATCTTGCTAATAAATCACTCTACTCACAATTGGTATGGTGAAATCTATTACAGCAATTCCAGTCCTGATAAGCAAAACTGGTATTTCCCAGTGCTGAGAGCATCTGCCTCTCAGTGCCTTTTATGCTGTGCTCTAGTTCCTCCCAGCTAACAACCTGACATCCGCTGCTGCATTATCTACTCCCGCGCCTCCTCCCCTGCCTATTTGTCACCATTTAATTTTTATTTACATTCCTTTCTCTCCGTATGCTATCTATCCCTTCTGTATCCTTACCTACCTCCCATTTTCCCCCACCCAATCTATCTGAATCAGGATCATAAACCCCCACCAAATGATATTGCCAAAGCCCTACATCGTGGTTAACATTAACATGCAGTCTGGAAAATATGTATAGAGTATCATGCTGTATTATACCAGCCCTTCCCTGGTATTAATATTGCCCTGGATAAATACCGACTATATTACATAAAGGAATAAAAACACAAAGCAGGGGGTGAAATCTACAGAATAATTTAGTAAGAAAGGAAAGAACAGAGCTTAAGAGGATGTTCTGCTCGGCTCCTGAGTTTGGCAAACCGGCTACAAAATCATTTAAGATTCTAGTATGGTTCCCAGTGGATGCATCCTAAAGTGAGAGGCCCTTTGCTAGCAGCCCTTGACAGTACTGAATACCTGGCTAAATGTCCTTATCTTTCTGTGTTCTTTCTTCACAGCATACAGCGGCGGCTCTCCTTACAGCTGCCCATTCTTCATCATGCTTATTTGCCATCCATTGGAGGAGTTGATGCCAGCTGTGCCAGTCCATGTGTCAGCCCCAGTGCCAGTCCACGGCACAGACATGTGCCACCATCTTTTCGCGTGATGGTCTCTGGCCTGTAGGAGGACATCAGAGCTCCCTGAACTGCTTTTGGTACTCAATGGCTGGACTGAACGTCTTGTGTCGAACTCTTGCCTTCTACATATCCTTACTCTTACCACAGAGAAACTAGTGCTATAAGGCCATTATCAAGGGAAGAATAGCTCCACTGCTGGGAAAAAGCATGTGAAGCAGAGAGGTTAGGCAGAGGTTGATCTGTAGCCTTATTTGTGGACATTTTTATTTCTTTGCAAAGACAGTCACCAAAACCATGTTTCTTCCCAAATTTCTATAGGAGGCAAGGTGGCTAAGAAACCTAAACTTGACCAAAAAAAACATACAACAGACCCCACTGCAGCATCACTAAACTTTATACTGCTACTGAAAATGTGAAACATCAGACGAAGAAAAGGAAAATCTCATCAAAAGAGTGCTGAAGTAACGGAGATATATACCATATCAGGGATTGCATTCAGCTTCTGGAGATCATAGTTAGTTGGGCTGACCTTAATTCCTGGAACTAAACTCAGTGAGAATACAGGAGACTTCAGAATAGTTCCAGCATCACTGAGATTTGCACACAGTCCAGATCATTCAACTAAAGATATGCCTGGAGCAGAAAATGCTTTGGGGAGGGAAACAAATCCAAGGCCAAGATTTTAGAGTGGCTACGGCAGGCATCCCAGATTTGAGGAGTGATATTCTCTCTGTTAAGACATTGTGCTTGGCTGAATCCTGGGGTGACTTTCTGCAAATAGCAAAAAACTAGGTCTGACAGTGCTTAAGGCTGAAGATTGCTACTGAAATCTTCATATCATAAGGTGGATTTTTCTCCCTGAGTTTGCTTGATTTAAACCATAGCATAATTAATAGTACACGTAATTGAGCAGAGGAACAAGAGGAATAGGGTCCTTAGGCACCACACTTTGCTGTTGCAGTTGAATTCTGCAGAAACAGAGCTCATACAGACGCCACCTTTGCTTCACATCTGGGTGTGTGAGAAACAATGGTGGTTGAGAATAAGATAGGCTGAACCAAGTTTGCCAGGTTTGGCTAAAACATACCCCTTGGGAATTGAATTTTAAAAAAGACAAAATCACAAATATGGTGGACAGTAATTTGAAGCAAAATGGTTTTTCTCTCTTGTAAATTCCACCTAAGAGAATAGATTTAATCTATTTCCTTCCTGGGAGCAACTGAACCTGCTATTGATTAGAAAGCAACATGAGAGAACTCAAATGAAATGGGCTTCCATAAACTTACTGTTAAGATTTGATCCACACATGTGCTGCTTGAATCCTCGTGGTTTGTAGGGACAACTTTCTAGGATTAAGATTACTGGACATGCATAATCCAAAGAGAGGCACCTGGGTCCTTTACAACTCAATGGCATGGGGAACTTCAGGAGATGCATTTCTTTCCTGGCCAAACACCTGAGAAATGCCACATTGGATAAACTTCCAATTGCTATGTAGTTCTGGGCCACAATACCTTCACTGCTGCAGGTTGTGCATTCAGTACGAGAGGGGCTTAAGATTGCCCTTGTCTTACTGCATCCTAGGAGATTGAGTGAAAGCTTAAGTCTATGCTTTTTCATGCCTCGAGGTTTGTTGATTTTGTTTTTAACTAGCAGAGCTGCTTGTGACATATTGTATAGTTCTACCAGTGAAATATGTGTATTGTTTGGGAAGGCATCAATCACACAGTCTGTCAGGATGTTGAGCAAGCTTAAATCCCAATGCATGCTTTGTTAAAGATGTGCCTAACCCTGTGAAAGGCACAAAAGCACATTTCAGAGCCTGATTGTTGCAGAAGACAGGCAAAATACCTTTCCCGACGAGAAAAAAAAAGTAAACCTGTTCTTCCTTCATCCCAGTAACTTATTGATTCAGACTATCTTATATTGCTGTTAAAATAGCAAAAAAATAAAATAAAATCTGGCACTGGACCTAAACTATTAGCCAGATAAGAAAAACAAACAAACTAAACCTTTCAGATCACTTTTGTTTTCCTTAAATACAATTTTCACACTATAATGGATACCAGTTTGCCAACATTGATTCAACATTGAAGCTGGCCACCTTTTGATTAATTATAGCTTGTAAAAGAAGTAGTAGTGAAGAAGTAGTTTTATTTCTATTGTACTTTCTGTCCTCGCACAGAAATGAACCCGTTCCACAAAAATGTCCCCAGAATAGCATTTAGTACCTGCACAAGAAAGAGATATGCCAACCCAGTCATTGCCAATGTCCGCTGATCCTACCTGCCTGATTATATTTCCCATGAATTTTACTCCCTTGAAGGTATCACAGAAATGTTCCCTGAACACACATCATGGAGAAGTCAGGAGGGGATTTGGAAGGGTTAGAACCACAGTGAGTAAATTTACCACAAAGGAAGTAGAACACATTACCGTTAGAGCACTAACCACTGAAGGTGTTGTCTGGTGTGGGTGTGCACATGCATGCACGCACTTGTGCGTGTGCATGTATGTATGTTAACAGTATTCTCTTAATGTATGAATAAATTTCATCAGGACTTTATTTAATACAAATAAATATTACTTTTCAAAAAAGGACAATAATACTGTATATAATGTATACACAAACATTTCTGTAGAAGATATTATTCCAACATAGCAGGAAACAAAACAAAAAAAATCAAAAGTATTGGACTCTTGGCGGTGAGTGTGTGTGTCTGTAACTCTGTGACTACTGACTGTGTGCTGTTTCTTTGGTTTAAATCATGCAGTACATTCTTTGTCTAAAATGCAACTGTAGTTTCTCCCACAAGTTTTCTTTTCTTTTCTAATTTCCTGCAGAAAATAAGACCCATAAAATTATAGCTATTCAATGTTTCTGGGTTGTTGTTTTTTTTAAATATCCTGCAGCAAAAATGTCCTGTAAAAAATAATGATGAGGCTATGCCCCAATGGCATTTTCCAACAATGACAGTGCACAAATGCTTCAACCCAGACCGGACCAGTAAGAATTATTTTTTAAGAAGCAACAGAGAGGAAGAGTGAGAGAACTTGGAGAATTTCTTGTATACCCCTTATACTGCATGAAAATAAATTTTTAATAAATTGTTGCAAAAAAATCTGTTTTATTAATAAAATAGAGAAAACATAATTACTACTTGGTGATTTCTTGGCTGAATTTTAATATACAGCTTTATGTTATTTTATTTTAATGTACACAATGTAACAGACAGGAAACTGGAACTGGATTTGACTGGATTTATGCCAGATGTTATGGAACATATCAGTTTTTGCTTGTTTATCTTCCTATAGTTGAACTTCTAGGGTGATAAATTCAATATATAAGAAATGAACACAGGAACAAACACAAGAAATATAAGCCAACTACTGTATTGAAAATCTTTATAAAATACTGGGCATTTTTAGTGTGTGCATACCTGTAAGCATTCCCTGGAGACAGTCAAACATACAGAACATATCTTTTATGTTTTTAGAAAATTCTGTTTTAGGGTTTGAAAAAAAGAACCCTCTGGTTCATTTATATATTTTGCACAAGATTTATATTTGTCTTCATCCTTGTTAAAATTACATTGTGATGACTAATATGTAAGAAGTGATCCATTGGTGTCCCTGTATTTTTATCTCTGTTAAAATGACATACCACATGGACAACACAGATATAATAGATATTCAAGGATTTGCTTGCAGAGTCCTCAAGGAGTCCAGTTTAGTTAATTGTAACTAGGTTAGGGGGAAATGATAATTGCTCCAATGCTACTAAAAGCACCAAGACAGCAAAGTCAATCAAGACTATTGATGAGGGCTTAAATTCTCATCCAATTTAAACATTCCTGAGACAATAGCAAGAAATATTGGAAGATACTGAAATCACTGGGAGAAGGCAAAAAGCACCATAATTTTCCAGGATTAATCCTACTCTCAGATTTATTGTGTATTTTAATCCACCAAATAAATTTCTTTAATAGTGAAGGAACAGAATCTTCTCCCTAAAACGAAGAAAAAAAAATGATATTTTCCATTTCCCATATATGGATTTATTATCTTCGCTGTGTATGTGTATACTCACTGCTCAACCTTGTTGTATGTGAACTTTAAAATCCCTGGATTAAACCTTGTACTTGATATCTATGGAAAAAATGAAACAGTTATGAACCTCAGGTAGTCTTCATTTAGCACCACAACTGGGACCAGCAACTCAGTCATTAAGTGAAACAGCCAAAGTGAAACTGCAATTATGATTATGATTTTTCTGCCTGCTTTTGCTTTAAAGATCTGCAAAATAAATGTGAGAGTTGGTCATAAAGTTATTCTTCCATCACTGTCATAATTGCATATAGTGTCTAAATTAGGCAGTTGCTGAATGAGGATTACCTGTATATACTTCAAGATTTCAACTTTCACCATGTTTACCTGCAATGTCTGCAACTAGATTTTAGTTCTGCATTTAACACAATTCTTCCACACAGACTAGTATTTAAACTTCTGGACTTTGGACTTTTTTATTCAATCTGCCTTTGGATTATGGATTTCCTATCTGTCCGCTCACAGAGGGTCTGATTAGGTAATCATATCTCTTCAGCTCTTATTTTTAACATTGGTACACCACAGGGTTGCATGTTGAGTCCCTTACTCAATATCAGTGGTTCCAAAGTGGGTGGTACTGCCCCCTGGGGGGGGCATGGGATGCCTTAGGGGAGTGCTAAGAGGCAGCAGGGGGGCATTCAAGGCACCAGCCCTGCAGGCTCACCCATTGACTGTTGCACTGCTCCAGAGGCGGAGCCTTGAACACCCCCTGCCGCTTCTTAGCATCCTCAAGGAGCCAGCAGAGGGGCACTAAGTGGCCGCAGGGGGTGTTCACCAGTGCCAGCCCTGCAGGCCCATTGACTGTTGTACCACACTGGAGCCAGTGCCTCGAATGTGGCAGCACGTTGGGAAAAGCTGCCACCACCACTTTCCCAAAGTGCCGCTGCTGTTGCATTCTGTCTGTTCATCCATCCGTCTGTCCATCCATCCATACAAAAGGTCTGTCTGTCTGCCTCTCTTCCTACCTACCTGTCTTTCTGCCTACCTACCTCCCTTCCTACCAATATAGATCTATCTTTCTACCTACCAATCTACCTATCCATCCATCCATCCATCCAAAAGGTCTGTCTGTCTTCCTGCCTACTTGCCTGCCTGCCTGCCTACCTACCTACCTATCCATACATTTATCCAAAAGATCTGCCTGTCTGCCTACCTGCCTACCAACCTATCATCTATCTATCCATCCATCCATCCATCCATCCATCCATCCATCCATCCATCCATCCATCCATCCATCCATCCATCCATC
>BLBF01000031.1:12769869-12885205 GCA_015471245.1 Laticauda colubrina | reverse complement strand
ATCTATCTATCTATCTATCTATCTATCTATCTATCTATCTATCTACTTATCTACCTGTCTCTCTGTCTATCCAACCATCCATTCATGTTCAAAGTGCCGTCCCTGCAGGCACATTGGTAAAGTAGAGCAAAGCCAGTCTGGGAGGGAGGGAGGGGGAGAAGGAGAGAGAGAGAGAGAGAGAGACCTGATACATCAGATTGAAATGAGGCCTAGTTTAGACTGAGGCTCTTTTCCACATTGAAACATCTTTGCCAGCACATTGAAACATCTTTGGTTTCTATTAAAGGTTTTGTGGATGAAACATGGTCAAGACTATCAGGAATCTCTCACATTTTGTTGAGGCTTTAAACAGGATCCATTGGACCAGACCTCCACCCTAAAAAATTACTTTTCCCCAATGTATTACAGTGCCAATTCTGAAGAAGGCAAAACCAAAATGTACTGGTAAATTACAAGGAGAACTCCCCCCCCCACACACACTCTTCTAATCCTGCTGGAGCAGGTGATTGGACTAGAATAGATATCTCATTATCTTTCTCCTCCCTCCATCCCTCCCTCCCTCCCTCCTTTATTTTTTTTTTCTTTTTGACCCTTCCTTCCATCTCCACCTTTCTTTGTCCCTTTTTCTTTCCCTTTTTCTTTCCCTTTTCTTCTCTCTTTCTTTCTCTCTTTTCTCTCTTTCCCTCTCTCAGGCTCACCCCATTGACTTGGTGCACTGCTCCGCTCAGACTTGCTTGGGCAGGTCCCTCCAGTGCAGTGGGCTCAATGGGGTGGACCTGCAGGGCCGGCACCTAGAATGTGGCAGTGGCAGCACATTTGAAAAGTAGAGCAAAGCCAGAAGTCAGTAATTTTTGCTGCAAAGAAACACAAAAGCTTCTGGGTTGTGCACAAGAAAGGACACACACGTCAACACAATTCAGTAACATAAAATAAGAAATACAAATAAAAATCAACAAGAATCGGCAAAGCATCTCTGATTATATTCTATTCACTACTGAGAATCTAATCAAAGATGCTTTGCCAATTCTAGTCCAATGACCTGCTCCAGCAGGGTTGGAAGGGAGTGTGTGTATGTGTGTGCATGGCTGTCAAAACTCCAAAAACAGATCAAGTCACTCTGGGGAGGCCAGTCATAAATTAGAACACTTGCTAAACAACTGACCATTAAGTGAGGACCACTTGTCTTTGGTTTGCCAGTCACTTGGCCATGCCCATTCAGTCACATGACCACCAAACCATACCTACCAGGTCATGTGACCAGCAAGCCACACCCACCCAGTCATGTGACCAGCAAGCCACACCCTCAAATTAGGCCATGCCCACAGAAACTTGTATCCCAACCCTGGGGGGGGGGCACTGAGGATGAGTTTGTAGCACCAAGGGGGCGATGGACTGAAAAAGTTTGGGAACCACTGCTCTATACTCTTTATGTGCATGACTGCATTCCCACTCACGCTGGTAATACTATTACTAAATTTGCAGATGATAACGGTGGTGGGACTCATCTCCAGGGGGTATGAGTGTTCCTACCAAGATGAGGTGGACCGGTTGCTTTCGTGGTGTGGAGACTATAACTTGGTCCTCAACACCAAGGAGCTTACAGTGGATTATAATGGATTAGACCAAGGATCTTATAGTGGATTATAGAAGGAACAGATCAGACATCCAGTCCTTGCTTATCAATGGAGAAAGAGTGGAGCAAGTAACCAGTTTTAAGTTTTGGGCTAAAAGAGGGCCTGACCTGGGGTGCCCACATTGCAGCACTGGTCAAAAGGGCCCAGTAGAGATTATACTACCCGAGACTACTCAGGAAATAACTGAATTAAAAACTGCTGGTGATCTTCTACCGCTGCAGCATAGAGAGCATTTTAACATACTGCACCTCTATATGGTTTGCCAACTGCACAGTGGCAGATAGGTCAGCATTCCAGAGGGTTAACATCATTGCCCAGAGGATCATTGGTTGATCTCTCCCCTCTTTGGAAGAGTTTTATAAGCTCTCACTGCCTTAAGAAAGTTCAAAACATTCTCAAAGATCCATCTCATCCTGGGCAACCTTTTTTTGAACTATTACCATCTGGCGGATGATACAGGATACTAAAAACAAGGACAAATAGGCTGAAAAACAGCTTCTATCTCAGGCCAGTAACTCTATTGAATTCTACTGTATAGTGCAATATTAATGCAGTATGAGGCGTTTTCAATTCAATGCATAGAATGTGAAGGATGTGTGTTTGTGTTTATTTTCATAGTCATAATATACACTGAAAATGGCATTTAATTTCATTGTACGAGGTGCAATGACAATAAACTAAACATCACTGTCTCACATCCCTTTGTAGGAATCTTGGTTCATCCCTTCACAGTGAATTGCTTCAACCCAAGAATACTTTGAACTGCTTATTTCAGATTCTATCTTATTCCTTTGACTTGGCCATTCTAAAACAATTATTTTGTTCGTAATTCTCTTATGGACATGCTTACAGCTGTAAAATTATTTTTTGCTGCATGACTCATGTATCCCAGTTTCAGTTTACATTCAGTTTCTCCTGTAGATGCAAAATCAGATCCTTGCCTACATCAATAAGGGCAACTAAGACAGATCCTGATTCAACAAAGTACCATCAAAACCATGAGACAAGCATATGGCTGTACTTGACAGTTGACATGAAGTTCTTATTGTGAAAAGCAGTGTTTTGTTTCCACTAATCTCATGAAATATCACATGACCACACCAAACTTAACTACATCAATTCTATTATTGTTAACTGCAATTGGTAAGCGAGACCTGACATGGCCATGATTAGCCATCTCCACTGACTCTCTTGGAACCTGGCTGGGAAGTGTTTAAATGGTGATCCTATGAGTGGGACACGCAATAGTCATAAACACTTGTGGGTTGCAAAATGCAGAGATTTTAATCCTGTGAACATATGGATGCTGCATGGTTGTTAGTGTGAAGATTGATCATCATGTGTTTCAATGCAAATGTAACTTTGAATGGTTCTAAACAGGGCAGACTACAGGTATTGTCCCAAATCTTCATTTCAAATCAGAAATGGCTTTGTAATCTTTTTCCATCTTGATAGGTACCAATAATATCAAAAAACTTAAGGAGGAGTGTGAAATTTCTGTAGACTTGGTTTGATGATGAAGGAGATAAAATCTGTGAGGTTTATTCAGGGCAGGGCTAGCCCAAATTACTTTATTAAGAAAATACATATGGTCATTCAACTCATAGTGATTCCAGGTAGCTTAAAGAAATAAAACACCAAACCCAATAAACCCTCTACTACCCAGGGACAAGTCATTTGATGTATTCCATATCACCTTGGATCCCCAGGCCTAATGATAAAACTATGTTCAGGGCCCTTCAAACAGGCATCAAGGTCTTCTCTCTGTGGCAATGATATTGCCCAGGGAAGGAATTGCCACTGAGAAAGCCCTTCTTGGTCTCATTAAATTGGTGATCGCAAATCTATGAGACAGGTGACAATGCCATGTCATTTTTGGTGACACACCAGACCTCTGGACCCTCTGAACACTGCACAAGGCAGCCTTGCTCTTGTGCAGTGTGTGAGACATCCAAAAATCACACAAGTATTCTTGGTTGATTTTCAAGGGCTCCAGAGCAGGGGTCACCAACCTTTTGGACCTCAGGGATCACCAAACTCATAATTTTAGATTCCAGGGACCACTAACCGGTTGTGTGGATGTGGCCTAATTTGTGGTTGTGGCTTGGTGGTCATGTGACTGGCTGGGCATGGCTTGTATGTAAATATTATAAATATTTATATAAATATTGAATTTTTTATTAAAAAAAGAGCAACTTTTACCCCAAATCAGGCAAAGCAGGCAGGCAAATTGAGTTGCTCACAGAATCACAGATTCATTCAGAGATCTGCTATCTGCTATTAGCTAGCTCAATCTGTCAATTTGCTTGCAAGCAAACTCATAAAATTAACTCACAATACACCCATGCATGTAAACATTGAATTTTTTTATAAAAAAAGAGCAACTTTTACCCAAAACCAGGCAAAGCAGGCAGATTGAGTTGCTCACGTGGGTGGCGCAGCCTTGTGTTTCTGCGCAGTCTGGATTAATTGCTTTGTGAGGGTGCTCTGAGGGTGAGATTTCTCTGTGGCCCACCAAAATTTTCTTATGGACCACTAGTGGGCTGTGGCCCTCCGGTTGGCGACTGCTGCTCCAGAGGCCTCATGAAAGCAGGGTCTCACACGCGACTTCCACATGAGAGTCTGGAGAGGAAATCCAGAGAATCCTCTTGTCTTGACTGAGGTGTTTCATGACAAGCCATCAGAGTCAAAGTGCTTTCTGAATTTTTGACCTCCAAAACCCAAAAGGCTAGCCATCACAGCATTAGTTAGAGTAACTTAATGAGGCAGTGGTAATATACCCTATCTCCCCTCTCTAGTGGGTTGGTAGATGTAACTGAAAAAACTGTCCTTCAGATAACCCTGGATCCAAACCATGTAGGATTTAAAGATAATAACCGTTACCTTGAACTGAACCTGGAAGTGAATTGGAAACAAATGAAGCTCCCGCAAGAGAGTTGATACTTATGCAAATCTACAATTTTAGTAAAATATTAAAACAACAGGTCCTGCTTGTCGCTTCAGTTGACTTGATTGAACAGAGGAACAATTACTTTTTCACATATTGAATGCCTTTTTATATAAAAAAGAAATACCAAGTTTGGTATTACTTGTTCAGTCACATTCCCTTTATATATCAGTAAGATTCACGAGGCTCTAATAACATTCATTGCTATGTATTCAATATTTCATATTTCCAATATAAGATGAAAGAAAGGACTATTTAAAGAACACTCATATAGGATTTCAGACGTTAGTTGTGACATCAGTGAAGGCTCTAAAAATGCTTCCTTTCAAAGCTTTTTGTTGCTTCAATATCCATCTCTGTTTCATAAATAGATTTTTACTGCTTCCTTGCACAAAGTTTTTAAAAATGTTTTGTTCTATGGCTACTTCATATAAGAAACTCACTAAGTGATGAACTTGATATAAACACTCTTCATATTTAGATCACTTTGAACAAGAAAGAAACAGAGGCAAGCACTGCCCCCTAAAGTTGCCAACAACTAGCAGAGTAAAATCTCCTTTACTTTTTGAACAAGGAAAATAAGAGCTCTTAAGAGAGGAAAAGTGCTGGAATTTGGAGAAGGCCATGGTTTTTGTTCCATTAATGCAATATTAAGTCATTATTGGGGAAGGTTTAATCTGAGCTCTAGTATTTAGTTGAGAATCGAGCCAATTCTGGATAAATAATAAAGTTGAATTATACACAAATGGACTGAATTATATGTAAAATGCAAAATGCTTCTGTACCAGTGCATGTTTATGACAGAATTGATTATTGGAAAGGACAACTGATCATTTTATCTAGTACTGACATAAAAAGTATATATTATCCAATCTCCTTCAGCATTTTCTGGTTTTAATAGTTATTTCTTGCTAGTTCTAAACTGGAAAGAGCCATTTGCTTAATCACACATTATAGTTGGGAACTAGAAAGATTGAATAAATAGGAATGCTGATCCTAAATACAAACTGAACAAGCCAATAATTTGTAACAGGGTACTGCACAAAAATCAAAGGCCTTGAAACATACTAATTAACTGTCTGGCATATTGGCTATGATATCCTACTCCTGCTTTTATTCCTTTTTCAAACACAGATTCATAAAAATGGAGCCTATTGTTTTATAATCAGTTTAATAAAGAACCTGGCAGAGAATGACATCTTAATAATTCCGGTCAGGTGCTACCTATTTGATTGACTGAAAACCTCCAAGGTCTCTGCATGAAGAGATTTAACAAGAGGCCCCAGGGTTTGAAGAGGGGGAAAAAAATCTTTCAGTAAGTACAGTTATTCCTCTAGTTTGATATGAAAACATTCTTAAAACATACCTTTGCTTGCAATGGAAATAATATTGAAACAGCTATACCAAAGAAAAGTATTTGAAGCTGATCAAACTTTCAGCTCTATGCAGAAAATGCCCAACATAGAGCCAAATAAGTTTGTTGCAGTCTAAAGATAATTTAGACTGAATTCCTACTGCAGCACTTATTTATTTTGCAGCACATCAAATTAGGTACCCCTTCTATGATTAACATATTCAACAATTTCAACATGGTTTTCCAACTAAACATAGACCAGACTCTCTTTAAGAAGGACAAAATGTCCCAGAACAATAGAAAGGCAACTAAATCCTCTCTAACTCCAGAATCATGCAGTCAAGTGTCGGCAAGAAAGAGATTACTAGCTGCTTTCTTCCATGACTGAGATTAAAATGATGTATAAAAAGTGAATACCGCTGCCTTTTACCATAGCAAGAGAAATCTCAGAACATCTGAATCCTTTCCTGCAGGCCACTGGGATTTTTCTCTGAATCAAATGGTTGCTTTTTTAAAGAAAATATGAAGAGGGAAGTCATTTCTTTTTACATTTCTTTTCTTTTTATACACCATATTCTTATCTTTTTCTTCTACTTTCTTTCTTGCACTGTTTTTCATTTGCATTAGTTTTTTATCATTGTATTAGTTAGATAAAATTTCTATTAAACCCCCCCCCCACCATACATTCATCTTCATTAAAATAATATATCTTCAGAGGGATTTGCTTATTTTAAATTAACCATGTTTTAGCCATTATATTATGGGCCAGGCCTCTTAAGTTTTGGACCTAAGCAGAAGAGCTAGAAGACTGTGTATTTCCCTTCTGGAACAACCAGAATATCTCCCACCCATCTTACCTCCTTCTAGCTAACTTTGGAAATTTGCTCCTCAGCATCCACATAACCTGAGGCTTCCCAGAACCTCCTATACTGTCTCAAATAAGCTAACATTCAATATACCCCGTGTTAACCAATTGCTTTTACATTCATCTAACAGCCCTCCACCACTTGATCCAATGTACACTCTCAATATTTCCAACCTTCAGTACCCTGGTCCCACTATGGCCCCTTGATGAAGGAAGACATATATTCTGATTTAAGGCAAGGCCTTATTCCTGCCCTCCCTGCTTCTTCTGTAGAGTGTTACAAACTTCCTCATGTTTCCCTTTTCAGCTGATCCTTTAGAGCAGCCATAGATGGCCAGACAGGAGCCACCTGGAGAGGGTCCTCTGCAGTGCTTGCTTCTCCTTTCAGTTCAAGTTCATGCTGTACCAGTTCCAGTCAGGTCTATCCTCTTCATTCCAGGCGTATCAGTTTTACCTGGATTTCTCATTTGTGCCTTTTATTTATTCCATCATTTGTTCTTCTTTGTGAACAAAATGTCTTTAAGGACATTTACAGTATCAGAAATTTGTGCTGCCACCATCACTAGCAGCAACCAAGGACCTTCATCCTCTTTCTGCCTTCCATAGGCATCTCTGTTCAGTGTCGTATCGCTTATTCTTTCTTGCACATTTCTGATTTCTTTGGAGGAACCAGTGTTTATTCTCCTGCTTCTTCTCCCTTCCACTTCAACCCAAGGAAACAAATGTTGCAATCTGCTAGCATTCACTCCCCAATTCTCCCTAAGTGCCACTCCCAAATTTCACTAGTCTGTATGCTGCAAAAACAAGGACCTTTACCTCAACCACCCATCAACCACTCTGGAAGACTCAAAAATGAACTTCAAAATGGAGTCCCTGCACTCTATTGTGAAAACAACCATCCTACAAGTTTAATACACATTGTGTTTTTACAGATGAGAGGGAAGCAAGAAACATAATTCTCTTTCTCCCAGTTTGATATCTGTTCTAAGTGTATATGGATTACAGCTGATTTAGCTCAGAGGAGCCTTCTATGACAAATGGCCATTGCTAAGTATACAATAAAAACTTGTTTGTACAGAACCATTATACCTACATATTACTTCTCAAACTGCTTCAATATGTAAGTTCAGTTTATACTGGTGTCAGATTGCATTGCTCGAAGAGCTGGAAGTCCAATTTTTGCTTCTTTTAAGAAAATCAGTTCAGGAAATGGCTGGTAGGCAAGTAGAGTCTGTCTGCCTCAAAGTCATCCTTTAAAGGCTGTGCCAATTGATACTGAAGATCTTCACACAGTGATCCGCCCCGCAGCTCACCAGCTGCAGCCACTTGCTGCTCTCGGCTGTGTCCTGCCCCGCTTTACCCACAGGCGTTCTCCACTGCAGTCGTTTGACAGTAAGGGTATGGCTTTGGCTACAACAAAGACAGAAGCTATTAGTAGAAGGAAACTCTACTCATCTCTCATAATCACCAAATGTCAAACTCAGCTGGACTTTATCAATTCAAAACATCAGCATTTATCTAATTAGCGTGTTCCTTTGCTGCACTGCCAGAATGGAAAATCTAAACTTGTCACTGCCTATAGGTATTAAAGATGCCACAGCTATTATCAGTGCAAGTGACATTTCTTCACTTCATCCCATTAATAATTCAAGCAGCAATCTACTTATTTTCACTGCAATTTCAGGTCAAATATCTTAATCAATATTAAGAAAGATACTGTTACCCAGGAAGCTAAGAATCATACTGGAAAGTTCCCCCCCAAAAAAGAAGAAAAAAGAAGTCAGACTATAAGTGGCTTGAAGTAAGTGCCTGATTTAGATGCAATGCTAAATTATGGTCAGGAATTCCCTTGCAGGCTTGTATGCTCTTTCTTTCTGGATTCAGAGGTTATCTTTTCCATTCCCACATGGTTTTCATTGATCAAATCTTCCATTAGGTCTATAGATGTTTATGGCTGTAAAAGCCTGTAGATTTTATCTTGCTTTTAAACCACTGCTTTTAAATGAATTTTAAAAACATAGTTCCAAATTGTGTCCTGAAGGCAAGCTAACCCCATGAAACACATCCAAATGACACTACAAATAATGATAAAAATTTTGCAGAGGATGTACACACCACAACTTTCTAGGAATTCTTCCAATGGCTAAAAGATCATGAGACAAGTTTGAAGAAATAAAAATAACACTAACCAGAAACCTATATGAAAAACATAATCAATAATTTTATTCATAAATTCCTGACCCATGTGAACTTCCTCAAAGAAAAACAATTAAAAATAAGTATTAAATTTAGTTCAGTCTTGTCTAGAGTAGGTAAATGTATCCCAGAATTAGGTAGCTAGAATTAAAACCTGTAACTTTGCACTATTATAGAATGCAGTGCTGAGTTAATAAATTAGACTTGCTATTTATGTATTCACATTGTGCCAACCAAACTATATAAAACCTAACTATTATAGTATGGAGTGTTTATTACCATATTTTTACAATAATAACTATTGGGATTTTTATTATTTTATATTGCTGTTCATCTTGAAGGTGCCCAAATGGACTCACTATGATATGGTATGTATGTGAAACTAGGCAAACAACTTGAAAGAGGAACAAGGGGAACAGATGTTCTGGTACACCAAGTAAGCCATTTGGGCCTACTTAAATGAATGAAAATGTTAATGGCATACTGAGAAATTCAAACATTCAAAGTCTCATCAGGCTTTTACAGCCCTGCTATACAGCTCCAGTTACAGCCCAGAGCTCAAAAGGCACATAATTTAAAATCAGCGTAAGAGCCAAACCAAATCTAGATCTATTTTTAATTTGAAGTTTCAAGAATCTGAACAGAAATCCTGATTACTAACTCAAAGAAAGGTAAGGCCTCAAAAAAACCAAAAAACCCTCTGATTAAAAGAGCTTTGAAATATATAAAGCCAGGATGTAACCGAATTTTTTGTATTTGGCTCAGACTAATGAAGTTAACTCAAGAGAACGGGCCACAATTCAAGAAGCCTCCAGATCCAATTAAGACCTCCTCCCTACCATCTTCTGTTGGGCAATCTAAAACTAGTTCGCTCCTGCTCTCCTTCTTCTCTCTCTGCCCACTATCTGTAATACAAGAATCATATGGAAAGGATACTGACCTATTTTACAGGATAGCTGAAAGGATTACAACAAGATAACGTAACATGAGCCACTTTGAATTCCCTACAGTGCTATATAAAGAATGAGTGTTTTTAATTCTCTCTTTGCCCTTTTCCAGGGCTGAGAAGCACACCAGGGAAAACAGAGGTCATTGTTGGCTTCTAGTCTTCAACCAGCACTGTAGGAATCTATGATGATAGCCCACTTGGTAGAAAAAAGAACTGTCTCTCTTTCCCTTGCTCCCCTACTCGAGTTGTCTCTCCTTCCTCATGATAAATATATGGGCCTATCAAGTTGGGTAGATGAATTCCCTAGAATCAGCTACAGTTGCAATATCATAAAGTCCGTGCACAGAGATTACAATCATAACGAAGCTATGACACATCACTGTGTCATTTTGATCAACTTTATTACCTTACTCACATTATCACACAAAATTCAGTACAAGGGAACCATGGGGCCAATATTTATTTGATCTAAACCTGACCAAAATTAAACTTTTATAATATATTACCAATATTACCTCGAAATAAGATAACTTTTTTTAAAAAAGCTAAGGAGAATATAAATGGGGGGAAAGAAACCACAGAGAAAGACAAAGGATTCTAGGTGTGCTTGATATGCCATTCAAGGAAATGGTACTTGAAACATGAATGGAAAAGGACCAAGAGCAGCCATACAGAGACCCAGACATGAACTCATTCAATCTGTTGTCTGGAATTACATCCCTACATATTCTGCTACTGGCTCTTTCCTTCTGAAGTCAAAGTGCCCCTGAACAAATTTGAGAACAGGGAGAGAAAGCAATGGGACAATGCTGACTTGGAAGAGGAGATAAAGATTATATCCAACTTTGGCTTGCTTGACACAAGCCACCTCATTTCATTATTTGTCCTGATGCCCTATACCCACTTCAACTCCTTACCCTTCCTCAAAGCCTTCTCAAGGACTCCAATCTCTCAGAGAGGCTTTGGGAGGGCATAGAAGAACTGAAGTGGATAGAAAATTCATCTTATGCAACACACAATATTTCAAATCTTTATACAAAAGAATAATTCAGTAGATGCTCTGTTTATCAATTGCATGGCACTAAGAACATTCTGAATATTTGTTATATGTTTGCATTTTTTTGAATATGCATTAACTTTCCAACTGAAGAATAAGCAATCTGATGGCCTTTGAATATTCCGGCCCAAATCCTATCACTCGTAGTCAACACAGACAGTGCCAAGGGATTATGGTAACCAAAATACAAATTTCCAGAAGGTTTCAGGATGCTTCCCTGTTCTAATTTAATTTACATCCTGGAAACCAATAAAGTCTGCTTACATTAATTATAAACATAAGACAAATGTAATAGCTCACCTGTAATCTGTCTCAACACACTTGCACCAATCGGAAAGTGGCAATTTTTTATTGCCTGGCTTCCATTTGTACAATTGAATCTTCCCACATTCTGTCCCAATGGCAATTATGAAGCTACAGAAAAGAAATAGGTGTGTCAGGTGTTAAAGCAAGTATTTTAGTTCATATACTGATTGCATATTTACATTTTCAAAGATGTCCCACATCTTAATCACCACTTCTTCTCAAGAAAGCATGCTCAAACTATGAGGCATAAGAGAGATTAACAAAGAAATTTCTTGTTTCTTTGCATCAGTCAACTTTGCCTCAGGGAAATCCTGTGACTTTGGCAAGTTGGCTTCACAGACAACTGTTATAGTCAGCCAAAGAAGAAAACAGTCGATCAAAGGCAAACTCGTTTTCTACCAACATTTGTGTCTCCTGAAATACCCTCTATCACCTCAAATGATATTTTATTTTTTTCTACGCAGGAAGGCAGTTTTTAAGCAAAAAAACTTCTCTATGAATATATATGCAATTTTAGGCATGCTGGGGAAAAATATTAAGTTGGAGCTCTTTATGTCAGGGATAGCAGGGAACCTGATGAAGGTCAAAGAAGGCCTCCAGTGGCACATTAATATCCCTAGGAAACAGATTATTTATTCTTGATGAATTTTCAAATCCTATAGAGACTCAAACTGGACTTGTAGGAATAGACAGTATGCTCCACACATAGTCCTTCCTTGCCATGCTTTGCAAAGGAGGAATGGTCTATCACAGTGGCCCCCAACTTTTGGGCACCAGGGACCAGTTCCATGGATAGAGGTTCTTCTGCAGACTGAAGGGGGTGTGGTTTTGTGTGCTGCCTGTATCCCATGGATGGGGCTTCGTTTGTTTGCATGGACCAATTTCTGACATGCTGCAGACTGGTGCCAGTCCACAGACCAAGGGTTCGGACCCACTGGTCTACAGATTCAAATTATGTACATCCTAATGCAAATACCTGATGTACATGATTAAACATGGATAAACTTTGATAAAGTATCAATTTTTATATGAATATATAATTAGGTAAACCATTCCCTGAAAATCTACAAATTAAAAAAAAGTTAGAGGAGAAAGAGGAAGAGTTAGGAGCAGTATAAGAAGGATGACCACTGTCAATCTGTTTTTCTTTGGCATAATTCAGACAACAAAATGTGTTATGTATTATTGTCATGTTCAGTCTTCAGTCATTTCCAGTGTATTGCTTGCCAAATATGACATCATCTTTGATCATGCATGATCTTTAATAAATATTAAAGAAGACATAGTTTGCATCAATGCAAACGGGGGCTCATAGGCTGCATCTATGAGCCCCCACCCAAAAATGGTATTTTGTTAAATCACAGGTGTCAAACTCGCATCACGTTGCCATCACATGACATATTGCAATGTTTTTTTCCCTTCGCGGAGCTGGGGTGGGAGTGGCCTGCATGTGATACATCCAGCCTGCAGGCCGCCAGTTTTATAGCCCTGTTTTAAACCTTAATCTAGATCAGGGATCCCCAAACTTGGCAACTTTAAGACTTGTGGATTTCAACTCCCAGAATAACTGGCTGGTCCTTGGAGACCCCTGATCTAGATAAATGGCAGAGGATGCAGAAATTATTAGTAATCAAATTATTAATTGGTCACCCTAATGCAGGTGTGGGCAATCTTTTTCTTTCAAAGTCTACATTATCTCATGGATAAGGGGGTAATGGGTGGGGCCACCCATTTTTTTCAGACACTTTTCTTTTTTTTCTACCCTCTATTGTGATTTGTCAGCAGTTCGTTGTTAATACAGGGACACAGAGCTGTGACAGAGGTTTGGATTTGTCTCCAAAGGTGTTTAACGTAAGATCAAAGGCCTCATGAAATTAAATGAAACATGACTGTTATCCAGTCTGTTCTAAAGAAAAGTCTGCATCTATTTATGGATTGCTTTTAGTGAGAGGAGAAAAATCCTCAAACCCTATAGAGGTACATACATAAATATTTGCATAAAGTCATAATCATGATAGCCTTGCCCTTATACATGTAGTATTACATCTAAATGGCAAGCTTCCCCCCTTCCAACTTATGTTAGCCTCTTACTCTTCCTATAAGGCTTAAGGTTACAAGAGAGTGTATGCCATTTAACCATTATGACCTAACTAAACTCTAAAGCATAGTGCAAATTGGTAAAGATTTCTAGCTTTATTTTAGGCAGCTGACCAATATGGAATATTCTGACTTAATGCGCAAGGAAATCTCCAGAATACAAAAAATACATACCTCCCATCAGAAGCAAGTGTATGACTAGCACTAATTGCAGTAACTGAATCACCAACATCCAGGACTGGTGAACAAGGCTGGATCAGGGCCAAATCCTTATCTTTATTTTCCTCTGGTAAACATTTACCCCAGATCACAGCCTGATTGAAGTACAAAAATCAGTCACGTTGAAAATGGGATGCTACAAAGCATGTGCACATACATATACACACCCAAATACCAAAACCATAAAGCAAACTGAGAAGAACTAACTGTTCTCCTAAAAAGAGGGAGAGAAGTTTGCATGAGCCCACTGATGATAAGTCCTCAAAGTACATGAAGTACATGTTCAGTGCTGTTACTCAACTAGGTCTTTAAATTAAATTGGGTGATTCCATATAAACTGCAACAGTGATCTCAGTTATAATAAACTAACAGTTCACATATAAGTACATCAACAGGTTACACAAAAACATCACACTTGAATCATTGGTATAATTCAATATTGAGAGCAATATTGAACAAACATCTTTCTATTTAGCTATATGATGCTGAATTTCATAAATCCACTTGCGTACTTCAAGCACAACTCCTCTTCATGCACTTAGGACAAATTTTTTACCACCATTCTGCTAAACGTCTGACATATTACACTTTTCTCCAAAGATTAGCAGGAAAGCAAATGTTCCACCGCAACTCAATCTTTTTTTGCAGAGGAAATGAAGAAAGGGGGATCAATACTAATGACAATTAACAGTCTTTTAGCAAACTAAGTCAGAATTTGTCAATCCTTCTATATCTGAACCACCGCTAAAAAAGAAAAATATGCTGCATTAATAGTTTTGGTTAACATTGAGCAGTGGTATCAAGAAAGCCAACTAAATATATTATGACATAAGTTTCTGTGGGCAAGAATTTCAGATAAGGAGGGCTTATACCCAGTGGGGTCTGGGGCTTTTTCTGAATGGGAGTGGAGCACTAGCCTGCTATTTGTCAGCATAAGCCCTAAAATAGGTTTAGCCACTAATAAAAATCAAAGAACAGTCAATCACATCTAAGAAGAAATATCAGCCAATCCTAAACCTTAGGTCTTTCTAAAAAAATGTTTTATAACTTAATATGATTACTTGTGGATATTTGTCCAAATAGTTCAAAGGAATGAAAGATAGCCAAAGGACATAGTCACAGAAAGCAAGCAGTGTCTGACTATAGTTTCTTCATTGACAATATATTTAAAATTGGGGCACCTTCTTCAAAACCAAACTTTACTATAATATCGAACATGCCCAAAAACAACAGCTGTATCTATAAGTTTTCAAACTATTTACAGCCTGAGCACTGATGTATATATTATCCATTCTTGCCTTGTAAAAATGATTTTGAGGATTTCCTGGGGAAATTGGGTTAGGAGAAAATAAAATGCATTCCAGGTTGTTCACTCTCAGCTATTCTTACATGTTTACGTGAAATACATGATGAGAATTTAAAAACAAAACAAGAGGAAAAACAACCAAAAGGCAGGCTTTGAAATGCATTACCTTTTTGTCCCTGCTTCCAGTAATAAAATAATTGCTATCTGGAGTCCAATCACAGGTCCAAATGATACGACTATGCACAGCAATGTTCTTTCCTGTGGCTGCAAAGAGGCTGAACACTGGGTCTGTAATGACACATCAACAGAAAATACGCTTTCTTGTTGCAGCAAACAGACAACTTTCCAGAAAATCACATTGCCTCAAAAATAATGAGAGGTTATCAGAAATCTAAAGTTGGGGTGTCCTCTCATCTTCTCTTTCAGATGGAAGACACTTCCTTTTGCAATGATGTAGACTAGGCTTCCAGGTGTTGATTATGCATCCTAGATTATGTACCCTAGGAAAATGAAGCTTGCCAGCAGCATAAGAATATTTCTGGCCATCTGGACACTGCTGATATATTTAGTTCAGATTGTTCTCATATCTCCTCTAAAGAATCCTAGTGTGAAGATAAGGATAAACTGTGAGACATGCCAGACAGAGCTTTAAAACGAAAGCAAGAAAGTTATGGGCTCAGACTACCACAAGCCAGATGTTCTTTCTCCTTGCCTAGAAATAAGTCAAAGCCACTTCAAACCTAAATAAAGGATTGTTGCAATCTTAATCTCAATCTGTCTCCTTTTCTCACTAAAGGACCCCCCTCCCTTTATTTCCACATCTTCTTCAATAAGGATTAGATTGAAGCTGTGATACCTGATGAAGTGGGTATGTAAGCAAGGTGGACAAAGGCCAGGAATCTTGTCTAAAAGATTCCTTGGGGAGTTAGTTAAGAAAGAACCAAGTTATTAAAGAAAAAGAGAAAATGTCACCTGAACCAGACAAAAGTAGTTGGGCCTGACACATTTGTAACCCCTCTCTTTCCCAAAATCCAATCAACAGTTACCAAACTTGTAATTCAAGAAGGGAGAGTAGCTGACAATCTTGTCAATCACCAAGCAAGGACTTTGGGAGATAAAAGGGGTCCTGAAAACCCCTCTCCTCTATGAATCATCCTTAGATCCAGACTGACAGCTTCCATCCCTCTGGCTAGTGCCTGTCAGCCTTGTTGAGAAGGACATGGGTAAGCGTAGATGAATATCTGTGTGCACATGTGAGAAAGACATGTGAGAAAGATGGACATTGTAGGCAGTAAAGATTTGCTGTTTACTTTAAATTCACTGGGTCTCTGTATATTCCGAAGAACCAGTTGTACCTCAGTGTTTGGTGGAAAGTGGTTTGACTGTGGCTGTTGACCAAGGCAGTGAGTGTATGAGTGAGTGATCGATCATAAGCCAAACTGGGAACACATGTAACAGCACTTTATTCCAAATTTTAGGTGAGGACCCTCTGTTTAGGAGCCTATTGAGTGCATCGGTGTGATCTTAGAAGATTTATGAACCCACAACTCAGAACAACTAGTGTTCTTGTATCCACTCTGATACAGCCATACTCTCACACTCAGTCTCTGGCTTTTGACTCTTATACCAACTCTGGGCCTGCTTTGAGACGAGAGATGCTATTTTATGCTTCACTATTCCTTTGAGATTAGTGGATAGGCTTAGCCAGGCTTTGTATTCTGCTTTTATTGCCAGTGTGTTCTTTTACTTTATACTTTTGCTCTGCCTGTCCTCATATCTACTTGTCTCAAAATAAGACAGTCTTTAGGAGTGCTATTGTTCTTGAAGACACCCTATAGATCAATGAAGGAATCATTAAATTCTGCCAAATAGCACTCAATATATTCTGTTCTTTCAGCACATTTATTTACAATTTCTGTCTTCCCTTTAAAGCAGTCAGCGTTTCAGAGTTATATTCCTGGAACCCAACTCTTTTTATAGACATTCTACTCAGAAATCAAGTAATTCATTATGTATGTACATTAGTAAGTATCAGACACCATCTGAATGAAGTGGCAGCTGTGTCACTAATGGGGTCAATAAAGTTGTCATTATGTTTAGCAATCGCTCATCATCATAATGATATCATTAACATAAAAATATTCTAGGTTTCCAGTGGTGTCATTTAATAGTGAAACTATTGCCAGAACTTATTTCACCAGGTAACGCAAAATGCAACATTTTGAAGGCAGAAATTCTCAAATCCTGTGACATTAATACTCCCTAAAATTGTCTAGGAATGAAGAAACAGGGAGAGTCATCACCACAGAAGTTCATTGGGTAACTTTGAGCTACGCATTCTCTCAACCCAATCTCCTTCACAGAGTGGTTGCTTCAAGGAAAAATAGGAAAGGAAGCACTTTATGAGATGCAAACAACAGAGAAGGCACAATTAAAGGGTCTGAGACAAGGTGGCACTTCAGTACTCTATTAGATATTAGAACATACCCTCCCTGTTAGAACTGGTGGGGTGGGCAAAAGGAATGAGGGACAGGCGGTCCAGCAAATAGCCTGATCTTATGCCTATAAGGTATTATAGGTAGTAACCAATATTATGAATTGAGAGTAGAACTGAGAGCTAGTGCAGCCTGGGGAGGCATAGAAGCACATTAAAAGAGACAAAAACTGCCCATTCTGGACCAGCTGCAGCTTCCAAATGCTCTTCAGCAGCAGCCATGCAGAGTGCATAACAGTCATTCAAAAAGGAAGTCACTAAGCCACCATGAGCAAACTGTCCTGGTCCAAGAACGGGTGAAAGTGGTGCACAAGACAAACCTGCGCAAATGCTTCTACCTGCTACAGCTACTACCTGCTCTTCTAGCAGGCACCATAAGTCCAGAAATCCCAAATTTACACACCAGCTCTAATTAGGGAAGTGCATTTCCAGGCAGAGTTAAGATGGAAAATTTCAAGAGCTGGGGGAGGAGGATGGAGTGTAAAACCCATAGCCACTGTGTCTTGTCAGAGTTAAGCTGAAGCCTATGATCCCCTATTCAGACCCCGCTCCCGCCATAGCCTCCAAACACTGGGAGGGAAAAGAGTCACCCTCTCAATTCAAGTGATGAGTAAAGTCTGTACCAGAGCTCCAGGAACAACCCCAAGCTCCTTCTGGAACCCAACAGAATCCATCAGGTGCCTGGAATGGATTGTTCAAATGAGACAGCCACTCTCATTCATCAATTTCAAGAAAAAAAAAGAATATTTTCTTGTCTTAACTTGGCTTCTTTTAAACTACTTACAAAACACTAGCAAGAAAGATGCTCCAGGCAATTCCCCCCCCCCCAATGCAACTAGACTGAGATAACAATCACAGCCCCTCTCTCCCTCCTCCCCACTTTCAGCTGGATGCTCAGTGCTAGTAAATCTTCCTTCCACTCTTGCAATTTCTCCTTTGTTGCAAGCCATCGCTGTTCCTTCACTTAATTTCCTCTGCGGAGTAGATGTCAGGTGATGTGGTCAGAGATTTACACAAAAATCTTACCTGCTCCCACATGATAACACCTTTTTTTGACAGACACAAATGTGATCTGTTAAACAAAACTCTCAAGCTTCACTGGATCCAACATACTTTTGCATGAAACCTAATTTCTGATGTGGATTCTAACATATTAAGGAAGGCTTTGGATTTGCAGAATTCAAATTAATATTTCTGTTTTTAAAAAGTACATTAGCCTAAAGCTAATATATTTTTTTCCCATGCATTAATATCAATGAGAGCAAGCACCAATAAAAAAAATCCCACATACGGCAATGTATTATCGCAGCTACTACATTATACAGAAAGCTTTTCTAGATACTCTCAAACCAAAGAAATGCAATTGTTTCACTTTTAGAAATGAAAGAACACAATTACTTCAAAGCATTAAAGCCAAATTAAAACAACCATTCAACATTTTATATATCTTGGTTCTCATTTTTTTAGGAATACTATTCACACAAAGAATCTTATGAAGGAACTAAAATGCATTATTTTAAAAAGGCTTAGACCCTTTTTCTTTAAACAGTTTAAAAAGCTGCATCCATTTTTAACCATCAATCTTACCTGAGTCTCTTGGGTTGATATGATTAGATTTCCAAAGTGACCAATTTCTATCTCTTGAAACTGCCAGCAAGAATTTTTCATTTGGGGAAAAAGACATCTGCGTCACTGTCAGATTGTGGAAAGGTAAGCTCTGCATCTGTTTCCAAGTTGTGGTGCTCCACAAAATAATGGCTGCATATTCTTTTTTAGAAGCCTGTAAAACCAAAAAAGGCAGTACTGAAAACAAGCAGACACAATCTTGAAAAAGGGCCCAAGGCCACACTGAAACTACAGCTCTCCAAGGGTATTGAATTGGAACTTCACTAAGGAGAAGCCTAAACTGGAGTTGATGGTAATTGTAGAACAACAACCAGTTAGGCATGAGGTTATAGAAAGTTACTACAGTGGTTAAAGGTTAAAGAAGGGCAACCCATCTTCTTATGTCTAAAAAACAATTTCTTGGCAATAATCTTACCTACACTTTTTGTTCATTTTAAACTATTTTTTATGGAAGTGAATGCTTGTTTGTTTATTATTACAAATGTTCTATGCCTCTTCAAACATTTGTCTCTAAGTAGTTTATAAGAAAGAACATATAAGGTACCCAATAACATTATTATGAGGAAAAAATGGCACTCATACCTAAAAATAAAATCAAAGTATTTTGTATCATCAAACAGAAATTCATTGCATACTCAAGTATTTCTACCCACTCTCATCCATGTCCTCAAAACACATTGAAAAGACCATGTTTTAAAAAGCTTCCTGAATATTAAAAAATGAGTGTGGGGTAGAATGCTTCCCAATCTTCTCTTGTTGCAACTCATGAGGAAGCATCCTCCATACACACATTATAGTGTCTCCCTGTGAAATGACAAGGGTTTAACCAGCACCTTCCACTGTTGAAATGATTGTACATCTAAAACTTCATGAAAAACTGCTATCTACAGCTTATAGCACTTGTTCTCACAAGTGATCAGTCTGGACTCTAAAACAATCCTCAAACTATATATCAGTTCTTTTCAAGGGAGCACAATCCTTTCCAAAACTAAAGCTGACATAAACTGTAAACTCGGTTTTGGAATCCACAGCCAATACATGCAGAGCAGGTATTTGAATCTTAACCTGCTTTTCCCCATCCAGACATAAGCAAGATTTGAGAAACACTTCTACCCCATGGTATCTGGGTTAGAAATGCATAATGATACTGACATCAAATCTCCAAAGGATTTCATATAGATGTTAAATAAGGTGAGAGGATCAAGTCCTGAAGTTTTCCATCTTGGAGTGCCAAAAGGTTCAGTTTTTCTTCTGTCATGGACACATGATAGGAAAAGCCCCATTGGGAAAATCAATAATGAAAGAACAGTGTTTCTTCTTTGAAAATCTCATAGAGATTTTAGAAGGATACTGTAGTTACTGGAATCAATAATTGCTAAAAGATTTAGTAGGATTAGTAGAAGTGCATTCCCCTTCTCTAAGCCTCATCACAGATCATCAATGGCAGCAACCAATGCAATGTCCTTCTCATGCCCTTGCCCGAAAACTAAATTAAAAGGATCCAGATAATACTTTCATCCCAGAACCCTTTGGAGATGGCCTTACCTTTCCAATAACCTTTGTTGATAAATGGAATTATAAAACTGGGCAACAGCTGTCCAATATAACTAGATCTAGGCAATAACAAAGCACATCCTCCTCTCATGATGAGGAATTAAAGTATAACCATGTAGTTTCTCTTCCTGGGAATCTATACAAATCTAGGTGGGATTTAAACCCATAATGTTAGCCTCACCAAGTTGATTAAGCCAAGAAATCAAGTCCCCAGGAAGGCTAATTTTATTGAATGACTATAACATCAGAAACTTGCAACATGAATTATGCTGTACATCCTTCTCCCTTCTTATACTAAAAGGAATTATGGAATTGTCTCCATGAATTACTTCCAAATATTATCTCATTGTTTGGGACTTTAAAATCTCTCACTCTCTTTTACTTAGGCAATGATTTGTGTATCTCTCTTTCAATATCATTTTCCTTATTTTCGACAGATATCAGCACTGCTCATCTCCCAAAAGATCTCCATTTTTTCAAGATCAAATTCTTCCCAGATAACACATGAACTCTGGCACCTCTTAGGATTCTTTCAAGATGGCTTCTCACTCCGAGTTGATGCAAAGGTTTTTGTCTGTGAAATAATCTGCTATTAATGGGTCATATGGACTATTGTTCCTTAGTTGTATCCAGACACATTTCTCCGTTTGCTTATTCATTACATTTATACTCTGCTGCAAACAAAAATACTTCCGGCATATTATTTGCTTTTCCATCCCAATAGTCTGATTAACCATTTGTAACAATTTGTAAGTTACATTTTGAAGCAGAAGTACTAAACTAGAATAATACACATTTTAATGACATAAACTCTCCTACTTAAGAACTAATTGTAATTAAATGAGCAAACAACTACAACAAAACCTTACAAGTGATTTATGCTTTTTCTACAGTGTACTGGGATAGAATACCATTTGCATCAAAATTGTAAGGTCTGCCTTAGCTTTTGAAAATCTTTTCATTTTGCCACATATACTATGTACCACTGATAGAATATAATTGAAATCATCTGTGAAATATTTTTATTTAGGCATTTTTATCACATTTAAAAAAAAAATGTATTATAGCTGTAACTTCTTATTTTCACCATTTTTTGAAAAAATGAATAATGTCCCAACATTAAATCAATTATCCAGAGCTGCTAATTCTTAATATTCTGCTGAGAACATTGACCTCCAGGGGCTAGTACTTTTAGACTTGAGGGATTGTTAATATTGAATATATTATATAATATTATGTATGTATGTTATATACATAAATACATTTGATACATACATGTATGTGTGTATACGTGTATGTCTATTTATGTACATATCTCTATCTCTATCCCTAAAACCATTCAACACAGTGAACAATCAGATATTTATCACTTTGAATGTGAATTTCAAAGCTACTGTTTAAAAGTATTTTCTTACCTTACATGCAGAGGCTATCACAGTGCCTGAATTATTGCAGGCAACACAAAAAATTTCATAACTATGTCCATATCTAAAACAATAAAGAAAATGAGATTGTAAAAGAAAAAGTAATCTCGAGTGCAAGATTCATACATTATTAATCAGTTCAAATGTTTTAAAACTTGTTAATATTCAGTGAAACAATTTACCAGTCCATAAGCCCTGCATATCCTAGAAGAAGCCTAGACATAATTTAGGATGCACATTGTCAGCCCTACAAAGTAACCCAGACCAACAAATCACTCCACAGGAAGGCTAATTCTACTATTATTTAGATCAGGGGTGTCAAACTCAAGGCCTGGTGTTTAGATCTCCGTAGGGCCACCCTGGAAACTATGAAGGATCAGCCTGCAATGCCTCTGCCAGCAAAACTGGAGCTCAGGAGGGCTGAACATAGTTCTCCCAAGCTCTGTTTTCACTGGCAGAGGGCTGCAGGAGGCCATCACAGACAAAAATGGAGCCCATGAGGGGTGCGTGCAGCCCTCCCAAGCTCCATTTTCGCTGGCAGAGGGCTACAAGAAGTTGCCGCAGCCAAAAATGGAGCTCGGGAGCCCATTTTCACTGGTAGAGCACTTAGGGTTAGGGTTAATGATTGACGTTGAGCTGGCCACACCCCACCTGGCCACACCCACCCTGGCCTCCTGAAGTCAAACACAACCCTGATGCGGGCCTCAATGAAATCGAGTTTGACACCCCTGATTTAGATTGTCTATAATAATAGAAACTTGCAAGTGTGACTTTTATATCCATGTGAACTAAGGAGGTGTCTGAGCCATTTAACCCATACTTTCTAATTGTTTTGAACTTAATTTTTTCTCTTCATTGTTTTGATAAAAAATCTTGTCTAGCTCTATTAAGGTCATCTCCTTTATTTTCTATAGTCACCCTCATTTCTTGCATATCTATTTTTGCCTCATTTTGTTAGGCTTGATAATTGCATCACTAATATCATTCATGAATTGAAGATGTGCTCCAGAGTACATCTTACATTACCCTATGGTGTAGCATTATGGAATATATGAACCATATTTCAGAAAGATCTATTTGCTTTCTCAGATCACATCTTTGAGCAACTGCTAACAACCCTCCAAAGAACTGTAGAATTCTTGATCTACTACTTGAAATAAAAGACATATAAACATGTATTTCAGCTAATTAATAAGTTCATCTGTCTGATGTCTGAACAGTATAGAACTACTGATACTTACTCTTTTCTTTTGTGCTATTTCTCCTCAAGCCTCCTTGGAAATTTTCTAACACAAAAGAAATAGTTCAATCTTAGGTATCTTTTGTTTTCTAGCCACTGTTACCTACTGTCTTAGTTTAGTTTGGGCTGAACTACCTAAATCGGTAGTTTGGGAAAAGCATAAAAAGAAATTAAAAACTAATCATAAAAATAGCCAAGACACCATAAAAACCAACAAGAAAGAATAGTTAAAAATAGATTCTTGCCTAAAAGCTAACTAATCATTGTTATTTTTTTGGAGCAAACTATGATAGCACTTAGTGTTACATGAGAACACACTGAAAATTTTTTAGTAATGTCGGGAAGGAAGCAGAATATTGGGAGAAAAGCTTAAAAGTTTCCCCTGTCCAGTTTTGACAGACTCAAAATATATTTGACCAACTAGTTCAGTCCATAAGAGGATAAAAATGAAACAAATCTATACCCCAGAGTTTATGAATATGAGAAAAAAAAGCTTCATGTTGGTGTAGCCATGGCCAAGTTACATTCTAAAAACAGAATAGTCATAAGACAATGGTAATATTCTCCATGATGGTAAGGTACAGTGGTGGGATTAAAAAATATTTACTACCAGTTCTGTGGATGTGGCTTATTTGGAAGGCATGGCTTAGGGTCATGTGACTGGGTGAGCGTGGTTTGGTGGCCATGTGACTGGGTGGGCCTGGCTTGATGGTCATGTGACTAGCTGTGTGGTTTGGTGGTCATGTGACTGGGTGGGTGTGGCCAATTCAATGTCACTCATGTCAAGGGGTGCCTCGCCTGGCCCCTCCCCTCCCAGCCATTCCTTGTTACACCCAGCCACAACATATCTATAGTTCTGTGAAAATGTTGTACACCTTTTTTTTTACTTTATTATCTACATATTATAGATGTACTTCATGGACCTTCACTGTACTTCACTGAAAGGAGGAAATGGCTCACATGCTTTGCCCAAGAGGGTGATCAGCAACAGGCTTTTAGGGAGCTGCCAGAAAGAGGGGGGGCATTTTCCAAAGCACCAAAAGGGAAACAATGCATTTTCCAAAGCACCGGAAAGATGGAAACTGAACAAAGAGAGAAGCACCCTAAAAGTAAGGAGAAACTTCCTAACAGTGAGAACAATTAACCAGTGGAATTGCGCCACTAGAAGTTCTGGGTGCTCCAACACTTGATGTTTTTAACAAAAGACTGGAGAGCCATTTCTCTGAAATGGTATAGAGTTCCCCCCAAGGTCCCTTCTAAGTGTTATTATGTTGTTCTGACACCTTCCCAGGACCTATATTCAGATTTTGGCATCCTCAGAGTTTTCCTGCCTGAGCAGGGGATTGGACTAGAAGACCTCCATAGTCCCTTTCAACTCTGTTAAACGCACCCATATTTATGCTCTGGACTATTGACATGAAAACCCTGAAAAATACCTGGGCAAAAAAAGGCAGTAAAATCACTCTAGGTGTCGGGACAGTGCAAAATATATTAATATATGATAAATAATGGAACAATTAAAAATAATAGCATAGAGTTTTCTTTCTCCCCGCCCTTCCTTCTTTTTTTCTTTCTCTCTTTTTCTCTCCCTTCCTCTTTCTTTCTTGCTCCTTCTTTCTTGCTTTCTTTTCTTTCTTGCTTTCTTTTTTTCTCCCTTCCTTTCTTTCTCTTTTTCTCTCCCCATTCCTCTTTCTTGCTTTCTTTCTTGCTATTTTTCTTTCTTTCTCTTTCTTTTTTCTCTTTATTTCTTTCTCTCCCTTCCTCTTCCTTTCTTGCTCTTTCCTTCTTGCCCTTCTTCCCTTCCTTTCCTTCCTTGTCTCTATCTCACACACACACACACCTTTTCTGTGAATAACTTATTGGGAGAACTCCAGAGCAGCGAGTGGCGGGACAATGAAGAAAGCAGCAGCCCTGGAACATCCACCCGCCCTCCCTTTCGAAGCACATGGGCAGTGGCAGGGGTGGCGCAGCTATGGGAAGCCCCGAGAGTTCCTGGCCTCCCTTTTGGGGCACAACAGCGGTGGCAGGGGGACAGCGGCAGGGACCCAGTGGTGGGGGGACAGCAGTGGCAGCAGCATGGCTATGGGAAGCAGTCCCAGGAGTTCCTGGCCTCCCTTTTGGGCACAACAGAGGTGGCAGGGGGCCAGCAGCGGGGGGGCAGCGGCAGGAGCAGTGACGGGGGGCAGCAGCGGCAGCCGCGTGGCTATGGGAAGCAGTCCCAGGTGTTCTTGGCCTTCCTTTTGGGGCATATCCACCTCCCCTCTCAGCCTCAGCACAGCAGAAAAAGTGAATGGAAAGCCATTTGCTTTCTCTGCTCTGCTGGGGCTGAGAGGAGCAGTGGAGGTGTCCTGAAAGGGAGGCCGGGAACTCCTGGGGCTGCTTCCCATAGCCATGCTGCCACCACTGCTGCCCTCCCCCCATCCTCTGGACTGGTCTGAAAATGGCGCCCCATCTTGGCCTCCTCCCACCCAGTGGGGAGGAGGCCTGGAAAGGCCCTGGGCAGTGGGCAAGGGCCTACCGCAACTCGCAGGCTTACCTGTGAGCAGACAGATCAGGGCTGTTCAATTGGGGCACAGGCACTACATGGGGAAGTCAGGTTAGGCAAGCCACGAGGGCCTAGCATGCCACATAGGAAGGGAGGAGTGACTGGGCGGGGCAAGCGGCGGGCACATGAGCTGCGCGAGCAAGCATTGGGTAGGTGGGCAACTGAGCGACTGGCAAACCGGTTTGGGGGCGTGGCCAGCCAGAAGTCAATACTGGTTCAGTGACCCACACCTAATCACCGCTACCAGTTCTCCCGAACCGGTGCGAACCAGTTGAATGCCACCTCTGATATACACGATTAGTATTAGTTTTTAGGGCTATAATACCAGTATTTTGGACTTTTCACTTTGCATTTCTTTACAATTCAACTGTAGTGTGACAATTATACTGACAGGGATTGGACTTAGTGGCCTGCATGGCTTCCAATCTCATGATTCTGTAAAAATTACTCTAAATTAACATTATATCTTGAAACAAATAAAGAACTTTTCATATAAAAGTAATTCAACCTCTTGTAAAAAAACAAAACAAAAAGAGGAAGAAATAAAACATCTATATTCTTAACTATGTATATTATTATATACAAAACCCAAAAGTAGAAAAATAACACAACATATTAATGAGACTCATTAACAATTCATATCTGCATCATAGAACAATTCAATAACTAAACTACAACATCTTAATAATCAAAGATAAAAGTCAGTTTGGCTTCCTGGATTTATGGGATTCAACATCTATTTATAAAGAGCATAAGCTTCCACTCATTGTTTATATTGTAAGTTGGTCGCCTATGATTATATTCCAGAGTATTTTCCCTTTTTTGTCTCTGACACAAACCACAGAAAATTAAGCAAATATATTAACATTGAATCTACCAAAGAATATTGGTCAGCTGGCTTAATATGTAAAAGGAGATATTCTTCAGAAGACTTGACCTCTAGAGATTTATGGAAAGAACATGGACTTGGATCTCCAATCCAAAGCAGATCATAAAGTATTTTTATAATATGATTACTGAAAAACCATATTATAACACTGAAGAATAGTATTGCTGACTTTTTAGTCAATGAATTTTTAAAACCATCTTTAAAGTCAGCATTAGATACTACAATAATGACTCAAACAAGTATTTAACAGGGCAAAAATAACTGAAGCAAAACTATCTCTGTGCTGGTGTAACTGTACAGTTGGTAGATTAATCAGAACTGATACAAAATTATCTGCTCATCAGTAAGACTATTTGGGCTTCTAAATGACAATGAATTACTTATTTGTATGTAGAATAAATAGATTATTGTGGAACAGTACTTTCATAATCACATAATGTCAAAATTACATCTTTTAATAGCAACCAATTATGCATGCAGCTAGGAGTTGTGACATATTAACCAAGTGATATAAGTAAGTATAGATGTGTGAACAACTCCTTATTCATACTAAGTTAACCAATGTTAATCAAATATCTGAAGTATACATGATGAATACCAGAAACAAAACTCCAAAATCTGTAAAGGACATCTAGTTATAAGTATTAAACACTACTGCATAAACAATGTGATTGAAATTTTATATAAAATATATATGTGATCCATTGTAAGCATTTCAAAGTTTGTATTTTCACAATTTGATCTTTCCAATATTTTGGTATATTTTTAACAATGTTATCTATTTAAATATTTATAAAAATTAAAAATTAATTTTAAACTATGATGCTGAGACTTCAGTATTCTCTTACAGACATGCAATTGCTAAATGGTCTATTTTTGGACAATTATTCCAAACTTATCTGTTTCTCTGCTGCTATGGCAACTTTCAACCTACATTTTACATGACTGCACATAGCTGCTTTCAAGATTCTTTCAAGATACAAATACAATGAGGAACAAAAAATATTTTCCTTTTGCTTGTCAAAATACCTTTGTAACTTCAAACACGAACAGTAAAACTCTTGAGTTTTAAAAATCATTTGGGTTGTTATAGAAAGTAGACTAATTAAGGGTGATTATTAGACTCCCTCCCATCAAACGCCTCTTGCAAGGAATTTGCTGAGAGGTTTGTATTGCTTACAAAACAATTCAAAGGACTGTAACTTGTTGAGAAATGAATACCATTGTTACAACTATCCAAGAGGAGAAAAGTATTAGTAAATACTAACTTACATAGAGAGTTTGGCCACCATTACTTACTTCCTCTCTTTACTAATTTTAGAATATCAGCAGGATAGAATCTTCTGATTGATACTGCATCAGAAACTTCTAATTAGTTTCCAATTTTCCTATTCATGTTCAAAAAAGTGTGATTTTTAAATAAAGTTTAAAAAAAAAAAAAAACCAATAGTGCCAACAGAAATTGTCAATTACTTTTAGCGAACCAGATTTGGAATTTGTAGTGAAACAAGACAACAGCTCAAGTGGGTCAGGAAAAGAGACAATTTTAAATCCATACTTTAAAAGCACAATTTTAAATTCATAGTTTTCTTATGGGGTAGCGAAGAAAAGAGAGGCAAATCCAAAATCAAATAATAATTTATCTTACTGTCAGAACCTATACTGGATTCAAGTGGTGCTATCTGGGAAGAGGTATTTTCTTCTACACACTTTCTAAATGGAGTGATGCTGTACAAAATATGCATTGCCTTGTTTGCAGATAACAGCTTGCAATTTCCAGATAACAGCAGAAAGATGGCATGCGGAACGCCTATCTATGCTGGTGAAATGAATTGTTCCCGAACTTAAATTCCTGCAAGATAGGTTTGCTAAAGGTCTTAGAACAAGAAACCTACCAAATGAGGCATAACCACACAATCATTCAGGTACAACCAAGTATGACAATTTCAGGGATTTTTTTATCAGTGAGCTGTTGTGTGATATTCATGTGGTCTATTCACATAAACAATATTTTAAACAATAAGAAATAGTGAGTTCAGTAATTTGTTATTTAAAAAAGGCAATAGGGATTGACATTAAGTATTCAAGATAAAACCAATCCAGCAAGATGTAGTCAGAAAGAATGGCAGACACATTTCACCAAAAAGCCTTTTGGTGTTTTGCAACTAGCCTCACTCACTATGGCAGTCATTACATGCATGTGTGCACACAAAGATAGACAAACTCAATCATTTTCTTCCTTATAAACCAAAAATTAATTATCTTTTGATTGTGCTGTTTGAAAGATATAAATTCCTGCTTGACTTTTTTTTGTGAAGATTTTGCTGTGAAGGAAATTTTTTTGAATCAATCTGTTATGAGGAATTTGTCATCTCATCAAGGATATCCTTGAGGACATCTGCCAGACATTTGGTAGTGGATATTAGTTCATAATGACCTCCATTTAGAAGCGAGACCACTTCTGCTCTTTCAAGGAGTATTTTTTTCTCCTAAAATGTTTAATCATCTACGGTACAAATGTTTCTGCTTGGATACTTTAAATGCCTCCCTTACTCTAGCAGAGAGAATTGTTTTACCTCAGATCTCCTAAGAGTTTCAAGAAGAGTAAAGAAACAAATATTCTTCTCTTGTTATTGTTTTAATCAACTGAGTTGTTCTTTTGAATTATAGATCACATTTGAGAACAGTAATCAAGGAGATTATTCTCTGTTAAAACAATTGGGTTTTATTATTTAGCTCATTGAGAGTTACAGTATACAAGTGCAAGCTAAAAAGCTCGATATTATTATTACTTTAGAACCTGTGTTTGTACTCAAATGTTCAAGTAACATTGATTAAAAAATAAAATGCAAAATTCAATAGAAGAGAATACATGTAGCTCAGGATTGAACTGTAGAGTCTCTGGAATTCTCCAAGTGTAGTTGTTTGCTTGCTGATGTTTCATTATCTGACTAGATAATAACATCAGCGTGAATAATTATGGGGTTTGTAGCCCTTGACTAGGATATCGTTTTTTATTTGAATGTCAAGGAATGACCAAAGAGAAAACCTTATTCTTATCCAGCAAGGACAGGGCAAGCTGCCGTGTATAAACAGGAAGAAAACCCCATATTCACTCATACCAATGATGTTACCTAATTGGGTAATAAAATGTCACAAAATGCAAAATATTAAAATCATAGATTAAAAAGTATATTAAAAGTAAGCCAAAATTTAAATCTGCTGAAAAACATATCTCTATAGAAGTTTTTACACATCGAAAAAGTAAGGACCAAATACAACTTCCAAAATAATGTATCCTATGGGCTAGGCTAGGAAAAAATGATCTTCTGACATCAGGGCCATCTTCAAAGATGGCCCTTTCCTACAGATCTTACTAACCAAATGAATTCATAAAAGAAAAAGCAGCCTCTCAGAGAGGCTTCTTCTGAAAGGGAGCATTTAGGGCTCCAAAGGCTAGTAATAATTTCTCCAATGGTACCATGCAAAGATTTAACAACCAGTACAGATGTCATGAGATCCCTGTGTCCTATACCAGTTAGCAACTCGCTGCTGCATTTAATTTGGAATCAAATGCAATTTACAGATACAAGTGCAACTTGTGCAATTCCATTTACAGTACACTGTAATACTGTAGTCTGGACAGGATGGAATCAGGATGCAACCTGCTAGAAATTGATTTTGCTGAACCTCAGCAACACAAAGGAGATGGTGTTAGACTTCCGGAAGAAGAGAAAGGAACCTGTCCCACTTTACATCGAGGGGTGCTGTGTGGAGAGACTTTCCTCCTTTAAATTCCTGGGAGTCTATCTCAGCAAAGATCTTACGTGGAAAATCAACACAACCCAGAAAGGCCCAACAGAGGCTCCATTTCCTTAGGGCCTTGTGAAAGAATACCATGGTGTGGTATGCTGGCTTGACAGCAGCGGATAGAAAGACATTACAGAGGCTGGTGAGCACAGTACAAAACATTGTGGACTGTTCCCTGATACCACTAGATAACATCACTAGGACTCAATGCCTTAGAAGAGTGAGGAAAATTCTCAGGGACGACTCAAATCCCATTCAACACTTCTTCACTCTCCTACCATCGGGTAGGAGAGATAAAAGCATAGCCAGCCACACCAACAGGCTGAAGAACAGTTTCTATCCATGGGCTGTCAGACTTCTGAACAGAAAATAACTTCATGTCAACATAGTATGATAGATTTGCAGAGCCGGTGCATTGTGCAACAAGGTCACATAATGTAATAAGATTGGGACTGGGTTAGGGACTTCTATCCTCGCTGTGAGTTGTGTTTGGGGGTGTGTGCACAAAAGGAGGCTCAGCCAATCTCACTGTACACATGTTGTACTCTGACAATAAAAGTAATAATGATACAAGTTAACAGGTAACTGTTATCAGACCTGAACAATGGCCACAGATGGAGCTTCAGCTAGAAAGGGGCTCTATGATGCAGCCGCTATCTGTGAAATTAGTGGCAGTAGAGAACAGAGAAAAGCTGCCAAACTGTGTTAATTTTTTTCAAAGGGCAGAATGATTCTATCTAAAAAAAGGCTCAAATTCAATCAATGTCCAGTTTTCCATGATATCAATAGCATCTCTCTCTTATTTGGGTTTAATTTCAACTTGTTCTTCTCATTGAACATGGTTTTTTTTTTTAGTATTGTTTCAAGAGAATATCGGTGTGGAAGATAAGTTGTTCCTTTGCTGCAGAAGAGTCTTATTGGTGAAAGCAGCAATATCAATAATTGCTTAACAGTATCCTTTATTTTGCAAACAGGATGCTTGCAACAAGGAACATCCTGTTTTTTAATTGTCACTGATATATAAGGCCCACTGGTTGTAATGGTATGTGGAAATAATCTTGGATGGCAAGAGTTAGCTCCACAGTCCAAACCATTATGCAAAAGATATCTCAGCCTACGGAAGAAAAATGGGTATGGAAAGCATCTCAGAAGGGATCCTCTGTAGTTTTCCAGAAAGACTTCCAAGATTATATTTTGTAATCTTACAATAAAAATAGTGTGTTAGTATTCATAATTTGTGCTTCTTGTCTGGACTATCTGAAAGGGCTGACATTGGTCTACTTTTATCCAATAATTTCCCTACAAACTGCTCCATTTTGTCCTTTACTAATACGATGCTCTGAATTCCTTGGCAAAAGATGAAACATAATGAGTAAATAATTAAAGGGTCCACAATCTCTGCCTGCAACCATCATCTTAGAAGAAGGGGATGGCAACATTATTAATTTGTTTCAGGAAAAGGATGAGGAAACCTTTGTAAAATCCATGTCACACTGCATCAACGGATGGAAAGAGGATGTAAAACGGAGAAAAACACTTGCCATCCGTTGGTTAACGCGATGCATCTGTTCTGTACTCACTGCGTCCGTTTTTCATCCTCTCTATACGTCCAGCATCCGTCTACTGACATTTCATCCGCTCAAAAAGTTTTGAGCTGCTCAAAACTTTTTGAGCGGAAAATGTATCCAACGCGTCCGTTCTGCATCCGCAACGCGTATGGAGGACATCCGTTCTGCATCCATCGTCATCCGTTACGCGTCCGCTACATCCGCTAGGCATCCGCTGTGCATCCACGCAACTCAAATCCACTCCAGCGGTAAACGGACACAGGGAGGACGCGGAACGGACGTGGAACGGACGCGCAGCATTAGTAGCATGGATGGAGAAAGGATGAAAGCGGATGCAGCTCGCAAAGAAAGCATAAAAACGGAAAAAACGTTCGCAGAGGGGACCTATCATGGATATTAAGGATGTCTAGAGGATGCCTAGAGGATGCAAAAGGACACATAGTGGAAAACCTATATTGCCTATAAAAAGGGGAAGCAACTCACCTGGATCTCACTTTCAGACCAGCAGCCCTGCAGACCTCTGCAGCCTTCATCTGGTCTTCCACAGCATCCAGTCATTCCACCTTGGATCGTAACACAGTCCTTTTGGTAGCCACCATCATTCTGCAACAGTGCGAAGCCATCTACAGGCTCTTTCAACTCTACTACGGGAAGAAAAGGAGGCAGCCAAGAAGCGTCTGGGTCTGAAGATGGATCGGGAGAAGAGCAGAGTACGGACTGTACAACAAGCTGATGGTGGAGCTAAGGAACGAAGACCCTCGTGCATTCCAGAACTTCATGAGGATGCCTCCAGCCACGTTTGACGAAGTTGTGGAGCGGCTGACACCCAGGTTGACCGAACAGAGCACCAACTTCTGGCCCAGCCTGGACCCTGGGCTCAAGGTGGCACTCACTCTGCGCCACCTGGCCTCAGGGACCACCTACAAGAGCATGCAGTACGGCTGGAGGGTGCCACACAACACCATCAGCACTGTGGTCAGAGAAGTGGTGCAGGCCATCATCGAAGAATACCTGGAGGAGCTCCTCCAGTGCCCCTCCACTGAAGAAGGCTGGAAGAAAGTTGCAGAGCAGTGGTATCAGAGGTGGAACTTCCCACCCATCATTGGAGCCATAGATGGGAAGCACGTGGCCTGCAAAGCGCCAGCCAAGTCGGGGTCCACTTATTTCAACTACAAGGGCTTCTTCAGCATCGTCCTCTTCGCCATGGTCGATGCTGACTACAAGTTCATGTACATCGATGCTTCAGCAACGGGTCAGCTTCAGATGCCCAGGTATACAACGCCAGTGACCTCAAGGAGGGGCTGGAACGCAACCTCATCATGGGCTTCCCAGATCCAGACCCCCCTGCCCAACGACACGCAAGATGTGCCCTACTTCTTCGTGGGGGATGACGCCTTCTCCCTCAGAACCTACCTCATGAAGCCATACAATTCCAGATGCCTCACCCGTGAAGAGAGGATCTTCAACTACAGGCTGTCCAGGGCAAGGCGGGTGGTGGAGAACGCCTTTGGCATCCTGGCCAACAGGTTCCAGGTACTTCTCACCACCATACAGCATCGCCCAGAGACCGTGAGGAGGATCGTGGAAGCTTGCTACATCCTGCACAATCTCATGCGCACCTGCTACCCAGTGTTGCAGAACAGGCTTGTGGACCTCCAACAAGGCAATGGGGACATGGAGCCTGGGGAATGGAGGTAAGGGCAAAACCTGATAGACACTGAGGATGTGCAAGGCCCCAACAGAGCCTCACGTGAAGGGAAGAAGCAGCACAACCTCCTGAAACACTGGTGCAACTCCCCAGCTGGAGCAGTGGAGTGGCAAGACAGGATGATAGATGATTAATGGATGCTTCCTTCAGCCTGTCTCATCACACTGATGAGATTGGGCCATGTATGTTGGGTGGGCCTACAATGAACAGGGCATTTAATAAAGAGTTGTGTTTATGTTGACATGTGTGGATGAATGACTACATTAGTATTGATAATGAAGGGCCAAAGGTGTGACACCTGGGAGGGTGGACCATAGAGTCCCACTATGCTTGCACTGGAGGTTTATCTATCCCACAGCTATCTTAACCCATCCCAAAGGTATCCCTGCCCATCCCACTGCTATCTTAACCCATCCCAAAGGTATCCCTGCCCACCCCACTGCTATCTTAACCCATCCCACAGCTATCTTAACCTATCCCACAAGCATGCAAAGACTAAACCATTTCTAAAAGTTTCCACCAAGACTTTATTTACAAAAATAAATGAAGCAAGTGTGTGAAGCAAAGATAATCTTTCTTAATAACAAGCTGTAAAAGAAAAATGACCCAAGTCAAGTGTCCAAATAAAGTCTACAGGTAGCCACCCAGTCTCTGGCACTCTTCTCTGTCACTCAGAGGTGTGCCCAGTCTCGGGGTGAAGGGTTCAGGTGCTGTGGAGGTGGCTGGTGCTGGAGTGCTGGTCTGAAGCGCCAATGGGGTGCCTGGCCCCGAGAGGACAACAGGGGACGGTGTGTTGAAGAAGCTCTCAGACAGCTGGCTCAGCCCCGTGATGTTGAGAGCTCCTTCCTCCATGCCATGGGGTGTCAGTCCCAATACCGACGACAGATGTACTGAGGCCGGGCTTGGCTGTGGGTTGGAGGAAGGAGCAGTGTAGTGGGGCTGTCTGGTCTGCAGCTGGGTGAGGACTGGCATGGGTGGCATCGGTGACATGGGTGGCATCGGTGGCGTCGATGGCAGCAGTGGTGTGGGTGGCATCGGTGGCATCATTGGCATGGGTGGCATCGGTGGCATCAGTGGAACCAGTGGCAACGGTGGCATCCAATGAGCCTGTGCCTGGACTGGGAAGGGCTGCTGCCTGTGCTGCTGGACCTCCTGGTAGCAGTAGCCCTGGTAGGTGAGGGCCTGTGGAAAGCCTTGGAATGGGAGGGACATCACCTGGGGTGGAGGAGCAGACCTGGACTGGGTGGGAGCAGGTTCATCTGGATCTGGAGGGTTGTGAAGCAGCTCGGTGATCCTGTCCTTCACCACCTGGTACTGGGGTTCCGCCATGTCCACAAGGGTCTGGTTGACATAAGTGAGGAAGGGCTTGCGATTGGAGGATGGGGCTTTGGTGTGTGCCAGCTGAGAGAGGATATCTATGCTGCTCCGGATGATGTCCCTGATCTCCAGCAGGACAGTGTGGCTCTGTCCCTCCTGTCTGGCTCTCTGCCTTTCTGTGGAGGTGGAGCTGGGGGTGGATACAGGTTGGACTGTGGTGGAAGTGCCGTCTCCTTTCTCCCACTGCGCCAGGGAGTCCTCCACGCGTTCCGCCACAGTTAGAACAGCTCTCGGCGGTTTCTCCGCCGTGGGACGCTCCACAGAACCCTGCCTGGAGACAGGAGCTGACTCTCGGCCGGAAGAGGACTGGCTCTCAGCAGGCTGCCTGAGGGAGAGGGTTGTGAGAGGGGCTGCTCCTCGGTAGCGGATCTCACCCTCCAGGAAGCTGCACTTGGCCATGACGTAGGTCTCTCTGTCCGTCAGCTTGACCGCGGCCTGGCCAGATTTCTTGAGGTGCAGCTTCCCGTACCAGGTGTGCATATGTTTCCACCAGCCGAGGAGCACCTCCGAAGTGTAGCCCAGGCTCTCCGCCTTCTCTCTCCAAGCAGCCTGCTTCCTTTTGGTGTCCCTATAGAGCCTGTGTCCCTTCCGTCAAAGATATTCATTCTCTCTCAGCCACTCCAGCACCTCATCCTCATGTTCCTCCTCGATGGAGTGTTGCCTCCTTTCCCGTTCTTGCATATGCCTCTTCCTCCCTTTGGCAGGACCACATGGACCCTCATCAGAGGGGCTTCCAGGTTGTAGGGGCTGCTCCTCCACACCACCAGCAGCAGCAGCACCAGCAGGATCATCATCATCAGCAGCAGCAGCAGCAGCACCAGCAGGACCAGGATCAGCAGCAGCAGAGTAAGCACCAGCAGCGCCAGCAGGACCAGGAGCACCAGCAGGGCCAGGAGCATGAGCAGGACCAGCAAGATGAGCAAGACCAGGAGCATGAGCAGGACCAGCAGGACCAGCAGGACGAGGAGCGGCTTCAGCAGAGTAAGCACCAGCAGAAGCACCACCGCCAGAAGCAGCATCAGCAGAGTAAGCACCAGCAGAAGCACCACCGCCAGAAGCAGCATCAGCAGAGTAAGCACCAGCAGAAGCACCACCGCCAGAAGCAGCAGCATCAGCTCTTCCAGAAGCAGAAGCAGCAGAAGCCCCAGCCCCAGAAGAGCAAGCCCATGCTACAGAAGCCCCAGCAGAAGCAGAGTGAGGGCCAGGGGGTGGGAGGGTGGCCCTGTCCCTCTTGCCAGGGCTGGTAGCAGATGGCTGAGGCTTTCTCTTCTTCCCCATGGTTGTGGGGTTGCTGGCTGGCAGCAAGGCTGGCAGGCAGGCAGGCTGGCTGGCAGAAAGGCAGGCAGGCACCAAGGCTGGCAGGCAGGCTGGCAGCCAGGCAGGCAGACAGCAAGGCTGGCAGGGAGGCTGACAGCAAGGTTGGCAGGCAAGCAGACAGCAAGGCTGGCAGGCAGCAAGGCTGGCAGGCAGCAAGGCTGGCAGGCAGCAAGGCTGGCAGGCATGCAGGCAGGCAGGACAGGCAAGGCAGTCGATGTGTCTGGAAGCAGGTCTTTCCTCTGAATGGTGACCTGCTTGCGAGCTGCTTCACTTTGTATCTGCGGGGCTGACGCAATGCATCCTCCCCGCATGCGCAGTGAACGCTAGGCATCCGCTAGGCTTCCGCTAGGCATCTGCTAGGCTTCCGCTCTGCATCCGCTTCATCCGCTTGGCATCCGCTCTGCATCCGCTCTTTCCGTTCCACGTCTGCTTTGCTGCACCCCCCCGTAAGCCTTGTGGATGTGCCATCCGCTCTCATCCGCTTCCATCCGCTAGGCTTCCATGGAGCATCCGCTTTCCATCCGCCCTGCGTCCTTCCCCTGTCCGTTCCTTTCCGTGTTATCCGCTCTGGTTATGCAAATTTTTGCCCCTTTTGAGAGCGGATAACAACGGATGGAACATTTTTCTCGTCCGCTGTGTCCTTTTTACAAACGTTTTGCATCCGTTGGCCAGTGTGACAGGGCCTTAACTCTTATGGGCTGTTTAATTTGCATCTTTAATAAGCTCAGATGAGCAGCTCTGGTAATAAAAGTTTTTACCCTTAGATTGCTAGTTAAAGATGATCATAGGAGACAATTTTTATATTGGATAACTCATTAGAGAGAAAAGGTCAGAGAAATGGGTATCAAATATGAAGTTTAAATAAGCTAGGCAATGCTATACTGAAATGAACAGATTATGTTTTCCTATTATAGGGACTGTCTCATAAGTAAGGGGTGTTTTCCTTCCAAAGTGCCAGGTTAGAAAAGAATGAAAGGACAAAGCTATATTTTATTTGGATGTGAGTATCAAGGAAGGGTAAATAGGAATGGGCAAAATGCATGCAAAATATTAAAATAAACACAAGTTTCTTTTTCTGCTCAAGAGTAATGAAACCCCAATTTTTGTCTTTAACCTTATTCAGTTTCCTATATAACCAGAGATAAAGAAATATGCCTTATTGTACAGAGAAATTTTAATTATAATTATGGAAAATGTGGTTCTGTTTAAAAGAAAAATAAAGCGGTTTATTGGCAATGTAGGCATTATTTTACTTATATTCTGTCTTGCTATGAATGGAGCTGTAAATTTGAAATGGATCCATGCATGTTGTCAAAGAAACTTCCAAGCTTTTTCAGAAGTCTTGCATGATTGCCCAAGACAGATGAATGGAAGGGAGTTCTCCTTGAAATGAACTATTGAATATGGAAGTATTACCAGTCAAACTCTTTGCCAGGCATAGACAGCTTTGGCTAAGATACATATTTGGCCTTTGAGTGGCATACTAGGAAGTTCATTGCAAAAGTAGTTAAAACTGACCAGTTTTGATTTGATTTGTATTTAAATATTAAATATAACTCTTCATGTATTTAATTATCCCTTCTGTCACATCAACAATCACAATCACAACACCCTTTTGAAGGCACTGTAGGCTACAAGTGAATGTTGGGGCCTAAAATTATGCTTATGTATATGAACAACCCAGTTGCTGTGAAGAGAATTTTCTGAGTTATGATTGTGGAGACTGTGTATTATTCAAACTCTGCAATAAACATGGACCATACCCACTGGTATTTATTATCCATTGGTTGGATGGCCAATAAATTTAATAATATCAGAATTGATGAAACCACAAACTAGATGAAGTAATAAAAATGAAGACGCTAAAATGCTCTGGGATTTTAGAATACAAACAGTATTCTAAGTATTCCAGAAACTTGAGAAACATGTGCCACACAACATCCTCGATGTAACAACTGTCGAGAAGAAGGACAAAAAAGTCTGGATCGTGGACAGTAGAAGAGAAGAGAAAAAACTGGTGAAAATCACAAAATACAAACACCTGCAAACAGAAGAATGACTATGGTAAAAGAAAGCAAAAATAGTGCTTGGTTTCCTTTTTGGTGAAATCCCCATACATCTGGAGTTCCATTTGAACACCGTCAACATTAATAAAAGTCACAATTGATCAACTGCAAAAGGCAGCTTTACTTGGAACAGCTCATATCCTGTGACAATACCTTTAATATTATCAAACAACGTCTCCCTATCTCAGATCCTTAGGAAGGATAGGTGGATAAAGTAGCCAAATCCAATTTAAACATCTGGCTGACTGTATGACCAACCATTAACTAACTGATACATGATACTTAAGCATGGGTACAAAAAATGTGGTGAATATTTGTGAGTCTGGTTTACATCTAAAAGGCAAGGCCCCAAAGAAGTACATTATGATGCATTATACCTCTGAAAGATCTATGAATGTCTAAAAGTCTTGATGTCTTACAGTATGTTCACACTGCAGCTTAATGGGGTGTGTGTGTGTGGAGTTTTCAATGCAATAGAATGTGGGAAAGAAACTATTTAACATGACTCAGGATTCTGAGCATCTGTCTGTCCAGCAAGATAATTCTCTCCCAAAAATGCAACAAATGGAGGAATTGAGAAAGTAAAATTAATGAGATGGGCGGGACAGACTTGAACATGGGCCAAAGGCTACGGAGAAGAAAATTCCAAAAGAAATTTCCTAATGCAACAGAATTATTAGTTAGACTGGAATTCTATTCTAAGCCTTCTCCTATGTTACTCAGAGTGGAGCATATTCAGCCTGTCCTGCATTTCTCAATGACACGTACATACAAACACACAACATGAGGGGAGAACATGAACAGACACACCTGCAGCTCATTACTTTGTTATGCAGAAGAAAATTCAGATGCCTCCTATGCCTGCTCATGTGGTAAGAATATGAAAAATAAATAAATCCGGAAGCCATTTTCTTCATGCTTTCTTCACCTTACTGTATTACTCTTTTTTGCCAAGAACAGTCTAAAATTTTCCATGTTTGAATTAGTATTAGAATTCAAATGGTGGAAATACAAGAAAACTACAATAAATCTTTTGCCTACTAAGCCTGCTAAAAAGCATAAAGTAGCTCTGCATTGAGGTATTTTCATGAAGTGTGGGATACAGAAGCTATTTTTTTAAAAAATACAATCGTATTATAATATGCTAGCTTTTTTAAAAAAATACAATCATATAATCAACTCCACATTTAACAGGAAAATTGTGCAGGTAGTCCTTGCTTAGCAACTAGTTGCTTAACAACTGTTCAAAGTTACAACTGATCTTCCCAGAACTAATTATGACCGATTTTGAAGTTCTGATAGCTATACCCACCCCTTTCGGTTGCATGATCACATTTTGGATGTTGACAACCAGTTTCTATTTACAGCTGTTTGCAGTGCCACAGTCACGTGAGTCATGGTTTTTGGTGTTTGCAGTTTCCAGCATTTACTTCAATTACAATCATAAGTTGTGAACTAACTGTAAAATTGAAATTACTTGAAAACCGAGGACTTTAAATGGTTTCCATTTTGGAAGTATGTTTTACATCTATAAACAAAGTAACTTACAACTTTTGAGTTTCAGGCCACAGTGTATTCTGCAAGAGATGATCTTCTGTAGGAGGTTCTGAAAGAAATAATTTGATTCAGTATTGGTGTCCTTATCCTGAACTGGTCAAATTGTCAGCTGTTTGAAGAACCAGCTTTGCTCCAGAATTAGATACTGAATTTAACATATTGCATACCTGAAAGATTACATGGCTGAAAGTAATTTTCATGGTACTGTCTGGAAGCATTACTGAGATTTTCTTCTTCAGTTGTTTGAGCTGTTGTATCTGCAGCTGCAAACATACAAATGTTTAAATGCTTTAAAAGTCACCAAGTATGAAATCTGCAAAAAGACGGCATCCGTTACCGAGCACTAAACAGAAAGAAACAGCTCCAGCTTCAAGATAAAAAGAATCCAAAGACAAGTTAAGCCATAATATAAACAGCATGAGAAGGAAAATCAGAAGATATTACACTGCATGTTAAAATAATTGGGCCTCATGATGCAAACCATGACAGGAGCTGGAATAAGTTAAACTCTCATAACAAGATGAAAGAAAGAAGCTGGTATAACAATGCATTCAGATTTCCTTACACTCTTAAAAGGGATCATGATGGAGAAAATGCAGTATGAAAAGATACGATGAATTAGAACCATTCATTCATTAATGATGTATTCTTCAAACTGTTGGACTAGGAACAGGGGCAGCAAAGTTCTAGTCTACTCTCAATCAAATATAATGAACCAAAAGAACAAAGTGGCAAGATGAAACTTTTGTGGAAGAAAAATTCTAGTCATCCAGAATTACAATAATCAACTATGCAGTTGTATTTACTCTTCAATGGTTATGTACAAGCTTACATTAAAGGCAGTAATTCTCTATCTTACAGGGTTAGTCAGGAGTTTGAATTCAATTCCAAAATGGTGCTTTGGGGCTCGGACATAGAATCTCTTTTCTCATGACAGTGTGGCTTCTGTGATGGACTGCCATTCAATTCTTGGAAAAGACAGGGCTGTTTTAAAGAGCTACATTATGCTAGGTACTATGTCATGCTCCCAAATGTTCCAAAGCACCTTTTGGAACTGAATTAAATCCCAATGTCCAAAAATGTAACCCACGGAACTCAAAAGAAATTTTCAAAAATGTGGCATTGGACTGAGAAGAATCCAGATTTTAGTTTTTTCTATCATCCGCAGAAGTTTACTAGGTGATGCTGGGTTATTAACTTTTTCTAAGTATACCCTACCTTATAAGACTGTTGTTGGGTGGAATAATAGATCTTATGCTTAGATATAAGTACATACCAAATAAAAATACTAATTGCTATATCATTTCTGCATATGTAAAGCTGAATGAAAAATACAGATGCACATATTAATACATATTATTGCAACACTTTGGATTTAAAGATGAAAATGTCTTTGGAGCGGATAGGGCATGCTCACATTGCAGCTCTCTTCTACCCCTTAAAATAGCTATATTTTTACAGGATCACTGAAATACCCTCCTCTGATGCAAGCTGATCCAGGAAAAGGTTTCATTTAAAAGAAGCGTAGATAACTTCCATGTGAGCATCTCTAAAGTAAGTCCAAAGGACAGCTTGCCCTTCCTTACATGTCAAAAAAACAATGCAACTGTTGTGCTCATATAAATACTATTGCTTCATTATCCTGTACAGTGGATGTTAGTTAGTGGAACATAGTGGCTCATGTGGTTAGGATACTGGGCTCATAATCAATCAGCAGGCTTGCATTTGTGCCGACCCAGCAGTTTAACCATGAGTAAATAGATGGGTACCATTTCAGTGGGCAACTTAATGGGGACACGAAAGTAGTCCCCAAGTGAGCATCCCCTGGACAATGATAATGCCACCGTCTAATTCCTTCAATCCGGAAGTGCTTTGGGACTCCCAACCCAACTGTAGTAGTACTATCCTGTACAGTAAAATGTCAAAGAATCCCAGGATGGATTACAATGGCATGTCCCTATGCCAAAAACATAAACTTGGTTCTCAACAGGATAGCACAGAGACTTCCGGTTTGAGCTTCTTCGCCGATGGACTGAAATCTGCGATTGTGTGCGGTTTCGATCCTGCTCGCCACCGGAGCACCCCGAGCCAGCTGGATTCAGGACTAAGCCATCCTGTAGAGGTGGTGAAGAGGGGGGAGACCACCAGCAGGGTCGAGGAGAGCCGCATCTCTACTCCTCAGCTGGCCATTACTCCCTTTTCCAAAGGCGGTTGCAGTGGTGGTCAAGCCTCACACTCTCAAAATCAAACAGTATGGTACAGCAGAAGACCTCTTCACACTAAATCTGAGAGGAACTTCCACTAAACTCAGTAAAGTTTAATTCTGAAAAGATATGCAGAGGGTTGTACTACGAGGAGGTTTTGAGACAGAAATAGTTGTGTCATTAGGATCTTTGAAATAATTTCTTTACTAAGCCCTGTTCTATCAATTCACACATGGTTTCTCTTACAATGTTAGAGAAAGGCTACGGATCCTCTCTATTTAAGATTTTGGTGATGTATATTCAATAAGAGTATGCAAAACATTTCAAATTCAAACCATTTTGTTTTGATCCAGCAAAATACTGTGGACATAATATATTTAGATTTCAGCAAGGCATTTGACAAAGTAGACCACAACCTATTTCTTAGTAAGCTAGTAAAAAGTGGAATAAATAGCACCACCACTAGATGGACTCGCAACTGGCTGGCAAACCATACTCAATGAGTAGTCTTTAATGGGTCTAAGTCTACATGGAGGGAAGTAAGCAGTGGGATGCCACAAGGTTCCGTCTTAGGCCCAGGACTCTTCAATATCTTCATTAACGACTTCGATGAGGGAATAGAAGGGGAACTTACCAAATTTGCAGATGACATTAAGCTGGGAGGAATAGCTAACACCCAAGAAGATAGGCTCAAGATCCAGATGGATCTTGACAGACGAGAACACTAGGCCATATCTAACAAAATGAAACTCAATGTAGAGAAAAGTAAAGTCCTATACTTAGGCAAGAAAAACCAAAAGTATACATATAGACTGGGTGAAACCAGGCTCGATAGCAGTAACTGTGAGAGGGATCTTGGAGTCTTAGTGGACAACCAGCTAAATATGAGCCAGCAGTGCGCAGCAGCAGCCAAAAAAGCTAATGCAATCCTAAATTGTATTAACAGAGGGATACACTCAAGATCAAGGGAAGTACTAATACCATTCTATAAAGCCTTAGTAAGACCATGCCTAGAGTACTGAATCCAGTTTTATTCACCACATTATAAAAAAGATGTTGAGATTCTAGAAAAAGTACAGAGAAGAGCAACCAGGAGGATTAGGGGGCTGGAGGCTAAAACATACAATGAACGGTTGCAAAAACTGGGCTTGGCTAGTCTAGTGAAGAGAAGAACCAGGGGAGACATGATAGCGGTCTTCCAATATTTGAGGGGCTGCCACTGAGAGGAAGGGGTCAAGCTATTTTCTAAAGCTCCTGTAGGCCAGACAAGGAATAAAGGATGGAAACTGAACAAGGAGAGGTTTAACCTGGAAATAAGGAGAAACTTTTTCACGGTGGGAACAATCAACCAATGGAACAGCTTGCCCTCGGAAGTTGTGGGAGTGCCATCACTTGAGACTTTCAAGAAGAGATTGGACTGCCATTTGTCAGAAATGGTGTAGGGTTTCCCGCTTGGGCAGGGGGGTTGGACTAGATGACCTACAAGGTCCCTTCCAACTCTGATTATCTGTTCAATCTGTTCAATCTGATTATGTTGAAAGCATTTTGAGTCCAAACCTGTGTTTCTTGTGTTTGAAACAGAACTGATTTCTGCTCAAAAGACCTCCAAAATTGTCACGGCAACCTACTTAATGAGGCAGCTGTTTTATGGACAAAATGAAATACTTGGCGCTTAAAAGAAAGGGTTTCAAATTTCATATGGTTTAAATTCAAAATGTTTTGCATTGAATGACCTCCCCGCTCCAGATGGTAACTAGCAAAAACAAAAGCAGAAAAACTTCATCAATTACTTTCTATTTTTACAAGGTATTCCATCACTAGAATATAACAATGATAAATATGCAAAACCAATCATATATAAAATCATAACAAACTAAATGATGAATTGGGATATGCATAATAGAGTTACACAAACTTCAAAATTGATTTGGAGAAATGCTAAATGATAAGCCTCTACTATTCATTAAAACAACCCAACATTTTTCACATTTTGGAGCAAGCTTGAAAAACTGCATTAGAAGGTGCAATGAATCAACTCCTTAAAGTAAGTTCATTTTTTTTCAGGCTTGGTAGAAGCTTGGAAAATGTAGGTGACTTTAATGAATAGCACAGAGGTATTATGAGAAGCATTTCTCAAATCATTTCCAAACTATACACATGCCTAACAGGAAGGAAGGGAGGAATTAAATGTTGCAAAAAGCCATGGTTTAACATAATGGGAATAAGCAAAAATAAGCTCATACCTTTCTCTTGATTTTCTCTTGTCTGAGAGAAGCCTCAAGAATAAGAATCTTCCTTTGTTTTGACTTCCAAATGATCATTATATTCAGAGCCTAGACTATGTCATTGTTTAAACTATTGTTTCATGAAATAAGTCAATTTGACTTTATCCAAGTATCAAGAAGTAAACATCAACCTAAAATAAAAGGACCTATATAACACGGTCTTAAGTACTAATTCATTCTCTCAAATGGGCATTTTTTTTCTAGAAAATGACAAAAAAAGTCACAAATCATAAAATTTATGTGACTGTGGAACACTGCAACCAGTCATAAATGTGAGCTGATTGTCAAGTGCTCAAACTGCAGTTGTGTGATTGTAGAGGAGCAGTATGATGTTTTATATGGCTGGAAATACTTTACGGGCCATAAAGTACCTTTTCCAAGGTTGTCATAACTCCAAACACTCATTAATGATTGGTTGTAAGTCGATGAGTTCTGTAATCGCATAAGTATGTTATATTTAAAACACTGCGTGCTTTAAGCATCCTCCATTGACCAATTCACAGTGACTGAGTTCCTGTGTATTGATATATCAAACAATCTTATGGTTTAAATTGATATGTAAAGCTACACTTTGCCAATTTAACAACAAAATGGAGGCAGAAATTTCCAGAAATTTTTCCATGTAAGTTTAGAGGTTAAATTTTCAGGTGATAGAAACTTTTTACCTTGCAGATATTTTAGCCTGCAATTTTCAAAATCTCTAATTATTGGAGGTGCTAATTTCCATTATGAAATTTATAATCCCAAACATTAGGAGAGCACTAAGAACTCCACACATTAACTCATCTCTCAGCTAATTTCTCTCATCAACCTATATAGTACAAATATGATCAAAGCACTCATGTACACAAATGCAGACAGACAGTACCTTCAAAGATGGCCTTATTGGATAAACCTAAGGCTGGTACAGTAGCCCCTTCTGGAAGATCCACCATTTGCTAAGAAAAAGAAAATATTATTCATGATTGTCTGAGTCTTTTTGTTTATAGATACAGCCTTCTTGCAAGTTTGGCATTCAATGTAACTTTCTGTAAGTCACAAATTTAAAATGCAGTATATATGATACCAAGGAATTCCTAGAAAATCTCAAATTAATTTAAAATCTTTGCTTTGATTTTAATTTCTAGGCCATAGAGAAGTACTATTGAGTTCATACATCATGCTCACTGTTCAACCACATTCAATGAATAAAGTACAATTATCTGTACCCTATATTACTAATATTTATTAATAGTAGTAAAACTATGGTTGTAAGTCACAAATACAAAACATCTTCAGAAGTAACAATTATACCATATAGCACAAATTACAAACATTTTCTAAGAATTTTGATTTGATTGTAACTAAACAGATGTTCAAATTTAAAATTATGTTCACGTCTCCACAAAAAAAAAGTTTAAAACTACGTACTACCTCAAACTCAATCTTCAGCACCACTAGGGTTCAACAAACCATAGTTCACAGATCCATGCAATCCCCTAGCTGACAAAATAAACCACATCAAGAAACTGACTTCACAGGAAGACTAGAACTAGGGTATACTTCTAGAGCATAGACCCATGATGGTGAACCTATGGCATGCATGCCATAGGGGGCACACAGCCATTTGTGCTTGCACGTGAGCCACAGGCAAACTTACCTCACTGCGCATGCACACGCCTCACAGCTGATTCTTCGGCCAGTTTGAGGCCTTTTTCAGGCTCCCAGAAGCTTGAAAAAAGCCTCTGCAGGCTTTGCAGGCCAAATAATAGGCCTGTTTCATCACTTCCTGTAAAACCAGAAGTGACAAAACGACCTATTATTCGTCCTGCAAAGCCTGCAGAGGCTTTTTCCAAGTCTCTGGGAGGCTGAAAAAAGCTTCAAACTGGCCAAAAATCAGCTGTGAGGCACAGTGCAGGTAAGGGGGCAGTGGGGGAGATTGCGCACGCATGCACAGGAGGCATGGGGGGGGCATGCATTGCCTTCTGGGTGCTGGCATGCGAGCGCGCACAATTTTTGGCACAGGAGCCCAGAAAGGTTAGCCACCACTGGCATAGAGTAAGACTAGAATATAATTCTAGTCCTTCTTGTGTAGTTAGTTTCTTCACCAGGTCTATTTCACAGGAGTGGAAATGCCATTAATGTTTTCCATGCCATTTTTTGTCTCTTCTGTTAAAAGTAGAAGTGGGAAAAAGAGTTAAAGGGAGGGCTGTCAAACTCGCATTGACACTCATTGTCACGTGATGTAACACGACTTTTCCCCCTCTGCTAAAGGGCTGCGAGTTTGATACCTCTGGTCAAAGATTTCTAGGGATTACTTCTTTGCTTCCTTATCTTTAAACTCTTTCTCCAAGTCCCCCCCAAATTACCTAAAACTGTATTTTTCAGCCTGACTTTGTTCCATTTTTGGCATTCTGGAAAAATTTAGTGGTAGCAGTGAGAACAGGGAGTTTTTGGGAAGCAAGTTATTGGTGTGTCCATTTTTACAAATAGACAGTAATCCTCCTATCAGACCTGAATTGTTCACCAAACATGTTGCCATAGGCTAAAAACAATGGGGATGGGTGTGGATTGACTCATAGAGGCACCCTGCTCCTGTACTGCCCTTGCCGTTTCCCAAAAAATGCAACCTGGAAATTGTTAATTCTGTCCTCTCCAATGATATTATAGCATTATCAAATGGCCTACAGAAGGTCAGGAAGTTTCTTTATCGCCCCTGACCATTCAAACTTCAATCTGCCCTTGAAGTAAAGAAAATATGAGTTTATTCAACATTTCTGTAATATGTTTAAAACTGTGCTCAAATTCAAATGAGAGATGCAAACATAAAAAGTAGTAAAACAGTATTTTTAGTTCTTTCAAAGCAACTGAATATATAACTTACACCAGAATATAATTTCTCCAGAGATATTCCAGAAATACTGCTGAAGTTCTCAATGAAATTTCTAGGTGCAGTAAACACGCGTAGCACTTTCTCATCTGCTCCAGATACAAACTGAAACCGTGCTGTCAGTGCTATACACTGCATATCATACCCATGGACTTGGGGTCTTGCTATTTCATGCCATGATACCTAGTAAAAGGACCACTGCATTGATACAAGTACCAATCTTAATCTGTTAAGTTCTATCAATCTATTGTCAATTTTAGAATTACAGTTTGCTGAAAATATACATTCAATTCAATTCCCACAAAAATGCATTCTCACCTCTGCTCAGATCTCATTGGAAATGCCAGGAATCTTCTTTCATTAATAAATAATTGACAAAATAGCGTTGATCTGTCCAATCCTTGACAGAAAGGGACCAAAATCCTGTCCTGGTTCAAAATACAATTTTGCCCCCCCCGTTTGGCCTCCCCCTGAATTTTATTTTAACAATATTTATTCCTCACTGGAAACAGAAGATGAGAAACATGATGTTGCATGTATAATGATATAGTTAAATATAATTATAGATCTTTAAAGGACTAATATTAATATAAACTTCTCAATGTTTATTGTCATAAACCCATAGTAACTTGACTATTAAACATTAAAAATATAATGTGCATACATTTTAGGGGAGTTTAAGAAATGTTAAGAAGAGCTATTGTTCAGATTACATATTCTGATGGGGGAAAATTGTTTTAAAACTTGGTTGTAAAAATCCTAACTTGCATATATCAGTTTGCTACCATTCCATGGTCAGCCAGAGTTTTGCAGTTCAGACAATCTAATCTAATCTAATTGTCTGCAGTTCAGACAATCTGGCTCTAATCCATCTACAAGAGTTGTGCCCAAAACAAGAACATTGTGGCTAATAAATTTGGAATAATATGTTGGTTGCTCTGGGTTTTGGCACAGCCCAATTTGATGGGATTCTTATGGGACAAGTCAGGCAAGTTTAGAGTACCTCTCCCATCTTCCTCTGCAGGGTCCATGAACCAGTTTGGCCACCAATCTTCCTAGAGTTTTCTTTTTCTTGAATTCAAGTCTAACATATCTGACCAACCCACTTACCCCTTCTCTTATATCAATCTTAGCTATAAATCTGAACAGAACTGGAAAAGGAAGGTCCTGCAATGATCAGAGGAGCAAATTTGATATATTGTATTTGAATAGTGGACTAATCGTAATACTTCATATTATGGTGACAGTAGAATAGCCAACTGCACTCTGTCCCCTTCCCTTCCCCAATTTTCCCAAGGTCCATCTATCTTTATCTTTGCCTTTTTCCCATTCTATCTGAAAACCCAAGATTTAGGTCAAACATTCAGATCAAACCTGCACATTGTTGGTCTTAATAGGCAGACCAGAGCAGAAAATCAGTTCACAGTCAGAGTAGAACTACCTCAGCTTACAACCACAATTGACCCCAAAATATCTGTTCTACTTTGCCCTATTTTATTACCTTTCTTCTCACAGTTGTCAGTACCATTGTAACTATGAGAAGTCCTGTATACAGGCTCTAAAAACAGAATCCTGGACATCTTATTATACAATCTTTCCATTCCTTCCTCCAACGAACTAGGGAGCAGTTTACCTGAGCTGCTTCAGATTATTATCTTGCTTTCTAAAGCTTAAAGAACATTTTAGTCCTCTTTGTCTAGGAACAGTAATTATTCTTACCTATTTTGTAAAGGTCACCTCCCTTACTCTCTCCACACATTGACTCCATGCCGAGAATAAATACTCATTTTTCTGTCTGGAAATGGACGATCTGAAACTAGCTATTCTATCCACATAATTTCACAAGCTAGAAAAACATACCTCTGAGTTGTTCTCTCTTTTCCAAGGAGCAAATATTCTTGTGGTTTGGTCAGAACCAACAGAAATTATAAAGTCTCCCTCTGGATCCCACTTCACATCTTGGACATAATTAAAATGTCCTGAAATCATCACTTCTGGAGTCCATTCACTCTAAATCAAAAACATTTATATTTTAATCCATGAATGAGGTTGGAAAGTTGGACACAGTAATCCTCTTCACTAAGAGCTATATCTAAAGTTTAAAATTAATTTAAGCTTTACGAAGAACATTTAAGTGTCATTCTTGGATGATAAAAGATTCTGGTTATTTTTTTAACGTTTACAACAAATGAAACAGACACTTTTAAGTCGTGTGCCTTTGAAAGCTCAGCCCAAATCTTCCAGTGACCATATGTAGCCTTAGTACTTTCATCTATCGAATCCTAAACAATAATTTGGAAACAGGGAGTATCCAATGGTAAAATATTCAAGAGGAACATGATGAATCCAGATCAGAATGCTGTAATAAATATAAAAGTTTCTGTCACAGACCTGGGAAAGTTGTGCTATAAGAGATCATCCTGGGTGATCCCAAATAAATAAAAGCTGATGGACTCAAAAGTGACTTCGTATTGCCATTTGTTTCCCCATAAAGGCCAAGAAATCTGTCCTAATTAACCAAAATTATTCAATTGAATGTGTTTGCTATTCATTACAGTTCAGATGGGGGGGACCCCTTCTCAATGTACCTCAATTTATAAAAGATGTTTAAAAGTATACAATGTGGTTATATGGAGTGAGCAAAGAGTCATTTCTTCCTATATAAAGATATTCCATATATACTTTGGTGATAAGAAATCAATTATCTCTTGCCTTGTTTGAAGAAGTCTGTTTCCAAAGATGAAGGGCTCCATGGAAAGCATGAGCAAGAATCATTGATCCATCTGGGCTGAACTGACAATCAAAAAATCCAAGCGTATTTCCTCCCACTTCTCCTATTCGGACCTTTTGAAAAAGTTTACAATATGTATGAATGCGCCTTTCCCCTGCTAATTAAGGACTATGAGCAAAAGACAAATGATCTAGAATTATATTAAAAGTGAAGTTAAAACAATGTCATTCTAGATGTATTCAAATACCATGCACAACTTTAAAAAAAACATTAATACAAGTCTTTTGAAAACAGGTTTGCAAGATAGTTTGCAAGTTTATATAAAATGAATCATTACTTTGACAGAAATATATTTCCCTGGGGGCTGGGATTAAATGCTACAATATGAAAAGTAAGATAATGTCTAGAAATTATTGCACACATTTTTGTACGAAAGCAGTTATTTTTAAATGCTTGGTTAACTTGTCAAACCCAAAGGCAACAGCAATGTAAAATGTGCCTAATCAACCAAAGCTGATTTCCTGCAGAATAGTTGTCAAATGCTAAGCCCGTTCCACCCTTCCCCTATCCAGTGTAGATTGCTTCCATGTTTAAACCATGCCAGATTTCCTTGAGACGATGGCTGACTAATCAAGTTTCAACAAAAGTTCCAATATCCACTTAAAAGGCAACTTAATTTAGTCTTGGGTACATGCAGCTCAAGACTCTTTATGCCACACAGGGAAATCACTTTAGAAAGGAAGCAAATGAAGTCTGGGTATTTCGCTCTACATTTCTTTTACTTTGATGATACAAACATGGGAAATGTAAAACCACATCTACCTGTTCCAACCACACTCCAGATTCATCATCTGGAGACCAAAGGATCACCGTTTTGTCCATTGAAGCAGATAGTAACCTCATTGGCTGTACCATCCTGCCATCTACAGTATGAGGAAAAAATAACCCCATGTTTTCATTCATTTTTGTCAAATACATCTGAAGAACAACTTAAATAGGAAGTCTACAAGAATGCCATACAAAACAACTATACATGGCTGAAGTTGGAAAGAAGGTCACAATTTACAATGTCCTCGAAGATGTACATAGACTAACATCTTGTAAATTGAATCCTGGATACTGTGACTCTCTGTAGTGTCTATTTTACATTTATGGATTTAATCAAACTACACAAAATTTAACCTTGATCCTAAGAGAAGAAAGCAGTCTTGCCCAAAATAGTTCTCTTCCCTGTAATTATAAGCTAACAGATGCATACTAAATGACTGATACAACCTTTGGGGCACAACATAAACTTCTACATAGGATGAAAAAAAGCCATAATTTGTTGTATCACACATTTTAAACTTTCTGTGTTTGAGATAGGGTTCAACATAGAGTTCTCCATTTTGACAATGAATTCCACATTCCTTGTCATCTCTACCAGTAACTCAAATTGGACATACTCTTTTACCTTTGAAATATGGTGGCTGCCAATGAACTCCATATACCCAGTTTTCATGGCCAGCTAGCACTGAATCCAAGGTAACTGCAAAGGATTTATCTGCCCCTATCACAAAAGAAAACAAGTGGAAAAGAGTGAAAAAAAATATTCCAGCCTGTCTTTAAAACAATTGACTTAACTTGTTTGTATTTGAAACTAGATATACCAAGTAATAGTTTACTGCCAGAGAGTTCCCACATTGCAAGTTGAAAGAAAATTCTGTTACATGTATTGAAATCAATCAGAATGGAAAACAAATGTCAAAGAGTAAATTAATTGTCAAGATTTATCTAGCCATTGTATAAATGACTCAGCCTTGCAAATAACCCAATGACAAAATTTATGATCCTCTGTCTGTGAATTCATCTGCCAAGAAAAGATATGAAGAGTTCTGGATGCAAATACATGTTTCACACATAGATAAAATGTAACACACAGCTGACATGGAAAGGAAAAACTTTCACTATATTCAGTTGGATGTAATATTTTCAATTTGATTTATGGAATTATATTATTGTAAAGAATGTGGGTATATATTAATGTAAAGAATACAGCACAGACAAAATTAAATTCATGTGCAAGAACAGACATCTATATCATGGGGGCATCAATCAAATTAATTGAAAGAAAATGAAGTGAAGCTTGTGTTTCAGCTAATTAATAGCACATTCTTCCACAATGTATTAGAAGAAAGACATCTTATATTTTACTTAACCATGCTGAAGACATTTTTATTTGAAAAAAATCCAATATAAAAGAACATATTTACCATTGCTATTTTTTATGGTGAAAACATTATCTTTCAACCTAATAGTGTCCTCATCTTGGATTTCCCCAAACAATGAAGTTGCATGCATCTTCCATATTCTTATCAGACAATCTTGAGCACAGCTTGCCAAATACAGATCTCCATCTTTAAAAAAAGTTAAACCAGTCATTAAAGAAAGAATTTAAAAGGGAAGTTCAGTGCACAACAGAAATCAGTATTTACAATGGTTTAATAAACAAAACCAGAACCTTACTTTTTGCAGTGATTCATTTCTCTAAATTACATTATGAGCCTGATTTTTTTTTTTGGGGGGGGGGAAGGCTCATATCTGATAAATGGAGAGAGATATATATAATTTTTTTCTTAAGTTTTCACGGGTATTTATCTGTATGGTATTCGGCTTTGTTTGGATATTTTCCCACGTCATTATAGTTGTGCTTTTAAAGTTGTAGCAACGTTTCGGCAGAATCTCATCTGCCATCATCAGGCTTCTGTATAGTGTTCGTCTGTGAGTCAGACTTTCACAGCCGTTTCTGTTTTAAATTTGGTGCTAGCCTTCTGCTGTGCCAGAATGGTTTTTTTCTTCATCCTGATTGGTTGGGAGTCTTGGTCTGTGTTTATTGGTCTTAGAGTTTGCTGTGTTTTGCTTGATTGGTATTTCTAATATCTTCTGTCTGTTTTGTAGCTTTTTTTGGATGAAGGATGAAGAATTCAGGATGAAGAAAAAACCATTCTGGCACAGCAGTTGGCTAGCACCAAATTTAAAACAGAAACGACTGTGAAAGTCTGACTCACAGATGAACACAATACAGAAGCATGATCATGGCAAATGAAATTCTGCTGAAACATTGCTACAAACATGTATGGAATTCAATTTCCCATCAGCATTATTTTAAAATATTTAAGTGCCCAGCTTCTATGACAGCAAAACGTAAGAAATCCCTCTCTGAAGTCTCATAAGCCAGACTGAATGACATTTACCATAAAATGCCCATTCAACTCCTCTTATCCAGTCCTCATGTCCATGTAGCAGTAAAGATTTCTGAAACTGAAACAAACAAATAAGCACCCTCAATATGCAGCATAAACATATATTGCAATTTTCCATTGTGCAGTTTGGCAGTTCACTAACATTCAATTTTGGTACTTTTTGCAGCTTTCCTGGCTTATGACCATAGATTACTCTATCATAGTAAATTTGTTACTGTAACATTGAAGATTCTTCAATCTCAGAGTCTCTCAAACGTGTTTGAAGTACAACTCCAGGACTTTCATTCCTCATAAAGCTTGGACTCAAAGCATTCTGATATACCAGTGTTGGCAAACCTTTTTGGCACCCAAGTGCTGAAACTGGAGCACAGATGCACGAGGTGGAGAGTGCTGGAAAGCAGAGGAGCAGCTGTCCAGCACACATACACGTGCTGAGAAACTAAGCTTCCAGTTTCTGGCACACGCCTGCATGCTGGCCAACTGGTCTTTGCGCACGCATGCACGTCAAAAACTGGAAGACGAGGTGGCTGGTGAGAGGCGCATACGCATGTACAGAACAGCTGAGCTGGGCGACGGCATGCATGCCCACAGAGAGGGCTCTGTGTGCCACCTGTTGCACATAGGTTCACCACCACAGATATATGGTGTCAAACTGGGACACAGTTTGTTTTGCACAACTGTTTCAGAAGCCAATGCAACTGCTGGAATCCCATGATACTCACTTCTATCCTATGCAGTAAAGTTTCCTGTGATTGCCCATATACAACCAAGCTCAATTCAAAATGAAAGTAGCATTTTAAAATGCTAAAGAACAGAAATCAGGTAAAGGAAGGAGCATATTGGCACCTTTGACTTCTGCCACATTTGAAAGCAAATTTGGATACCTGAATCTCCCAAAGAATTTTCTGAGGTCACAGGGGAATTTTGCAATGACCTCACAGAGAGCTTTACTCTGCACTTTGCTGACAAAGTGGACATGACTGGTTGTTTCTATGTGGGGTGCTAAGAGCTCAATTCCCTTTTGAATGCAATTGAATATTTACATTAAATTGCTCCGGGAGGGCACATTATTTGAGGTAAAGAAATATATAATCGATGTACTGATGATACCATGCTGTACACACAGCCACTCTGGGATCTACCAGGCATGCTATCGAAATCCGGAACCTGTACATGGAAGTATTTTAAGCACCAAAATTGTCCAATTGCCTCAGACCAATCTTTGGCTGAAGTAGAGGACTAGAAATAAAATGGGTTTCATTACATCTAACAAGGGCTTTAGACTCACTTCTTTCCTTTCTCCAGCTTTTCCTCTGGAGAAGGACAAATTAACTATTTAGCACTGAAATCCTAATAAATTAACATGACATCAATAAATGAGCTTGCTTTGAAACAACTTTCTTTGAACATGGCTAATTGTTTATCAAAACAACACCTTCAATCAGCTGAAGACAATTACCCTCCAGAAATATTGTCTCTAAATTCGGGATTTTAAACTTTCCTGAACTTGAGATTCAGGAGTTAAACAGTGTAAATCTTGGAAACTTAAAAGTTAAGAAACGAAATGCCAGAAGAGAAATCCTATAGACTAAGAAGAAGAAACAATAGTTACCTCTCCAGCCTGTTGCACATATAAGTGGATTCTGCTGTCATCACCACCACAAGCCAGTACTGGTACTGAAATTAAAATAATTGAAAAGTTGCTGTTTCAACTAAATATAATGGAGCAAAAGAAAATAGAAACAAAATACAGCATTTACAGAAGAGGAAATGATAGCCACAGTTTCCTAGGAGTAAATCCTATTTCATACTTTGTGGGATTTACTTCTGAGAACATATGCATAAGCTTACAGTTCAAGGATTGCCTTGAATCTACTAGGGCTAGGCAACATTTTGGATTCAATTCCAAAAAGGAGAATTTACAGATAGGATCTCTTTCTTTAAAGCATCTACATCTTTCCTCTGAACTGTGTGGCAGCTGTAAAGGACTGTGAGACAATGCTTGGAAAAGAAAAGGCTGCTTTAAAGGACTTCAGCCAGATATAAGTTTCAAGTTCCTGCATGTTCTAAGTGATTCTTTGGAACTAAATACACCACACAGACCCATATGTCTGGAAGTATCTGCCACCAAACTCAATGGGAACTTCAAGTTACAATAGTTCACATATGGGACGCTGAAATGTCCATGTTCTACTCCACCATCAGGCAGAAAAGCTCATTGAGGTACTCTGGGTCCATCATTCTCTCTCATTCTCTTTCCTATTACGCACCACTAATAGAAATAATAACAATGCAATAATAACAGAAACATACTGCATGCTACTTTGAGCTCTCGCCAGGCAAGATGTAAATCTAACAAATAAGTTAAAATTACTTTGTTATTAAACAGATTCAGGGAATTCACTCTTTAAAAAATAAAAGTCAAATCACATGAAAGGCATCATAAACTTAACAAACTAAAAATCTAATTCTCAGGAATTTTCCCCCAGCAACAACAATCAAAATATCTTGCTCTAAAGATATTTAACAATCATTTTTTAGTGTGACTTCAACAGGCTTTTTAAAAAGGAGATGATAGGCTATTTATCCAGTAAATCAAAATATGTGATGATCAATAATTTCTCAGTTAGCAATTTTTAGGATCAGATAGTAGAAAACTAGTTCTTAATAAGACAACATGTATATGCACCGGCACCACTAGGCATTTCTTGAAATGATTTTAAAAAATTACACAGCCACTCCTACCGTCATTGCCTGGCAAGAAGGACAATGAAACATCCAAAATAAATCCATTTCCAAACATCAGTGTCTGAAGGCACTTAACTAAGGAGAGAGAAGAAATAAAGTTGCATTATTTGCAGTGAACACTTAAGATATTTAATAAAAATATAGAAATTGTATACTAATTATTAAATTTCAAAGGCAAAAATGTGCTTCAAAGCATGAAGGCAACACCTTGCCTCCAACTCCTTAAAGCAGTTCAGATTTTCCTCATGGTTGCACAGCTGCCACATGATCCCTCAAAAATTTGTAGGCAGATCCTACATGAGTTTCTTCCTGTTCTTTGAATTCAAAATACTGTATTGCTCAGCTTTGCTAACTGTAATCATGAAGAAATTTAAATTTTACCCAAGATTAATGCAAACAGTGATATAACCCAAAGATAATCAACAACAGAGAAGTTGGTTTTAGTCAAAAAATATGACAAAGAGAAGTCAGAAGGCATCATAAGGATTTATGACAGTAATGGTCATAAGCCTTACTATAAATATCACAACACAAGTATATTTATTTATTATAATGTTATATTTCATTACTTATCTACAGCAACTGATGTTTAAGAGATGCAATGCTCTTGAACAGCAGCTGGACTATTTTCAGCAATTGCTAACTTATTTTCTACAGATGCCTGCAACTGTCATGCACAGTGATTTAGCCATCTTATAATGACAAAGATTAAAAATGTATCACTTTTTTATTCATTTATAACAAACAGCTTTCTAGACAACAAGATCTGAAACTGGTTCATAATGAATGTGTATGAACTTGACTTGTTTATTCTTTGTACAATAATTAAGCTGTAGTTCCATGGCAGCAACAAAAAAAAGGAATAAAACAAGCATGGAATGTATGTCAGCAACTCTGAAATATGGTCAAAATATGAAATATGATGCACCACTAGCATCTGTTCTAATCCAGCTGCTACAACCAGTAAAATGAAGATTATTGCAAAAATAGGAAAGATCTCTGCCAGACATGGTCTATATTCTTGCAAGGAGCACAAATTAAAAATGCTAGCCTCTTATATTCATGCATCTTTAACTGGTTGGAGATGGGGCTTGTCAGCTAAGCAATGCAGGGAGACTTATTGGGAGAAGGGGAGTTATTTCACCTTTACTTTTCTCCAACATCATAATTAATTGCTATCTTGCTTCTAGTCCACACGAAGTCAAATAAGTTGATTGGAAGCCTTTGGGCTAGAGCAGAGTTGCCCAACCTTTTCAGCTTTGGGGACCAGCAGGGGGAGGGGATGGTTTTGCACAAGCAACAGGCAAGCATGCATGCGCGCAGCTCCATTTGCACAAGCGGTGAACACATGCACCTGCCACTTGCACAAATGGAGCACGCACACAAACCCGGTTGCTGTTCATGCAAGTGGGGATGCATGCAAATTTGCCTGTCACTTCCGCAGTCTGGTTCCAAACAGTTCAAGGCCCGGAGGTGGGCCGCAGCCCATGGGTTGGTGACCCTTGGGCTATAACCTTCTCTTAGCCTAATAAGGTTAGTGCAGTGGAGGCACATTGGGCAGAGTAAGATGGAATACATTCCCCTGGTGTACAAAAAGTGAAACAATCTAGAACAATCCAACCTTGGCAACTTTCAGACTTGTGGACTTCAACTCCTGGCTGAGGGAAGTCCACAAGTCTTAACGTTGCTAAGAATGGAGACCCCTGATCTAGTGGAATATAGGGGACTTTACTTAAGATATTCTTTGATACAAGGTATCTTGACAGACCAAACGAAAAGAACATTTACCTTCTGTTCCTTGTCTGGACCAAATTTTGACAGTAGAGTCTGAAGCTGCAGAAGCTATTAGTAGGCTTAATCCTACTGCATTTTCAATTGTCATGTAAACAGCATCTAATGCACAAATTGCTTCAGTGTGACCTTCGAGGTGGACATCATTCACAAGCTAAACAGAAAATTATAACATTACAAAGAAGGGTAACCCTGAAATTCAAACAACACTGTCATGTGACTGTACAATTTTCAACTTTGTGTAGCCATGGAAATAATTGGAATGTGAAGTTTGAGCAGAAAGAGTAAGTAGATGTGTAACTGGGTGTTCAATTTTTGCATTCAATTAGAAATCATGTACTCTACAGAGCTTTTATTTGTTTCAATATCATTCTGCAACTATTCTAGAAGTTTTGATAGAATATTAAATGAATTAAAAGGTTCAAGTAAATTGAACAAAAACATATTTGAGAAAAAGTTTTAATGCAAGGAGAAAATTAGCACTGATTTCCAGAATACAATAATCTCATATTAACTGTTGGCTGTCATTTAATGTATTTTCAAACAGCTTCCAAGATGCCATTATATAAAATATGCCTCTTTATAAAACCTTTAAAAAAACCTAAATACTTATCATCAATGAATGATGCAGATTGTGTCAGGACTCCGACATGCACACCCATTCAAATCATTAGTCTCTAGCTGCATATCTCAGAATGAAAAAGATTGATTTATTAGGAGTTGACATGTCTCATTTCACCCTTGACCCTGGTCTTCCCGCCACCCCCTAGAACTATATTCACCAGTGAGATATGTCCACAGCCAAGAGTCATCAATCATGCTCTCCAAAAGAAAAATACTTCTTTTTAGTTGTCAGATTGTTTTTTTTAGGTGAATGGTATATGTAAAAATATTTTGCAATTGCTTAATAATTTTTCAAACATATGTTAATCAATCATATAATTATTATATTATCTAACAATCATTAGAGTTGTGGGAAATCATAAACATGGAAGTGGAAAATATTAAACATTATTATGGAATATTTTCCATATGTATGTAAGAGCCATATACGTACTAACACCTAACCTTCATTCTCTAAAATAGTTTCTAAAAACAATGTATGGAGGAAGTTAATAAAGTAAGACTATACACAATTTGGATCCTTATAATAACTATATACAGCGGACAACTCTTAATTCAAAGATAAGAAAGTTTCTTCCTTCAGGGAGTACTGATATTCATTTTCCAGAATTAAAAAAAAGAAAAATTTGGACTTTCTTCCTTTTGGATTCATTTTCTCTCCTTGATTTAGAGACTGCTGATTGTTTCTGTCCTTTACTGGGCCTCAAAGTACTGTATTGACAGACATTGGTGGAAGCACTCTGATATTTATTTAATTCTTTCCCACTCCTATGAGTGATATGTGTCTTCCTCAATCTCAAGTCCTACCTGAGGTCTGGGAGTTTAATGATTCTGTGCAGTATCTTAGCTTTTTCTTAGCACTTTCCTGGACAGAGCTCTGTTGTTGTTCTTGAGACCTGTTGGAGCCACTTCCCTCACTTAGGAGTCACAGCCCTGAGTGCTCCTACCACCTCTGGGACCAATTTGGTCTTTACACTTTACATCCTCTCTAGTTCCTCCTTCAGGCCCTGGTACTGCTTTAGCTTCTCATACTCCTTCTTCCCAATATTCCTGACACTGGGTACCATTACTTTTATCACCACCACTGTGTTCTGCTCCTTGTCTTCCATCATAATGTCTGGTTGACTGGCCAGTACCTGCCTCTCTGTCTGAATCTAAAAGTCCCATGGGATCTTACCCTTGTTATTGTCCACAACCTTCTATAAAAGTTCACATCTAGTCTTGAGATGATATAGCCCAGTAGTATAAAACTCGATTTCATTGAGGCTGCATCAAGGTTGTATTTGACCTTGGGGGGGGGGGGGGGGGGGGGATATGGCCAGGAGGGACATAGCTGGGAGGGGCATGGACAGGGTGGATGTGGCCAGCTCAACGTCACTCATTGAGGCTCTGTTTTCAGCCATGATGGCCTCCTGCAGCCCTCTACCAACAAAAATGGAGCCCAGGAAGACTGGCGTGGCCCACCCAGGCTCAATTTTCGGCCACAACGGCCTTCCCAAGCTCCATTTTTTCTGGCAGAGGGTTGCAGGAGGCTGTCGTGGCTGAAAATGGAAGCTTAAACAAGCTCTGTTTTCCCTGGAAGAGTCACCAGGGCCTGGTCCTTCACTGTTTCCAGGGAAGCCCCACAGACCAGATCTAAGCATCCCGTGGGCTGGATCTGGCCCATGGGCCTTGAGTTTGACACCTCTAGCCCATATATTGTGCAGAAGGTTCTGTAACCAATTTTGTCTGTGCCATTTAGTCTATGCTGTTTCTGTCTGCATCTTATACCATCATAATGTTTGGACTGTCTCTGAGGCCCTGCACAGTCTGCAACTCCGGGTCCTGTCTAATGTGGTAGACCTCTGCTTCTATGGATCTAATGCTTAGTGTCTATTCTTATGCTTTTCAAGCCACCGATAGGATTGTCAGCTACTTCAGCTATCTATCAATCAATCAATCATACATCGTAAGCATATCTTGTTTTGCCATGACACTTCCTCTGCTTGATCATCCTCTCATGTCTGCTGCTGCTTCAGGCATTCACTCAGCAATTCATCTTTGAGTGTCACTCCAGACAAATTGGCCATCAACAAGCACATGGACATGAATGGCATCTACATTTTATTCAAAAGAGATAATTAAAAAGCCAAAAAGGAAACAAAAAGACCAAAACACCTCATCAGTAATCTACACCAATATGAGCAAAGATTAACAATATTAATATCTGACCAACAATCAAGAAACAATCAAGGATCTTCCAAAAAAAACAACAACAATAAACCACAGCCCAAATGAAAGAACCAAGACCACTCCCACCAACAGTGACAGGCGAGCCTAGAATATAAAGTGAAAACAAATCCCACTCCCTACTGGCACTGACATCTTACCTAGTTTAGTAATAAAACATCTGCAAGAAAGCAGCCAAGTTCAAAGAATACCAAGGGCCTCACAGATAAAGCCTGAACTACAAAAGGTCTCTTCTATCAGCATAATAAACTATGTCACATTTTGTAATCCAAGAGTAGTATTCCTGTTATTGTGGAAGAGATGAAGTTGTTCTCTTACACAGCACAGTTATATCTCCCCTTGCTGCTATAGCAGCTGGCAGCATTTAAGGATGCCAAAAAAACCCAGTAGCTTAAAAACTCACCTTTTTTCCCTTTCCCAGCACTGTAGCAGGTTCCAAAGTAAATAAGGCTGCAGTATTAAGGCTGATTACAGAGAATGATTCTTTTCAAATAATGAGAATATTTCTGTACTATAGCTTAGACAAACTATATTTTGAGAGTTCATGTAAGCACAGCACATGGCCCTTATTACACAGTTCAGATACCAAAGAATCTCAAGCATCATTTTAGAAAAGTTTCTAATTCGTTGTACTGCAAACACAGGCTTTTAAGGAAATATTTAGATTTTTTTCCTTTTACATTAAGGACAAATATTTGTCATATTTGTCATAGCTCAGACTTATACCGGCAGTCCTCATTTTAGTGACTGCCTCATTTAGCAACTGTTCACAGTTACAACAGTGATGAAAAAATAACTTTAGATCCAATCCTCATATTTATATCCTCTGCAGGCCCTTAAAGCAAAGGAATGCTTAAGTAAGGTCACAAGCATAGCTGTAGTTTTTACTTTGTGACTTTTCCGCTTAACAACCAAATTGCCAGTCCCAATTGTGGAATTAAATGAGGACAATTTGTATAACTATATTACATTTCATAGTGTTTCTTGTGATGAAATAGAGTTTGAACTTGGATGATAGCAATAGAACTTTTATTTTGTGCATACCATTTAACAAAACACAGTTGGAGCTGTATCTTTCATAACATCACAAAGGAGATAACATCAATAACTTTAAGAAATTATTAATTTGATAATTTAAGAAATTCTGATTTAGTTTCTTCTCTTGCTCAACTTATTTTTTTAAAGTCATGTATGCAAGGTTATGTCTTCACTTACCATAATATTTTTACATACCTTCTCATTTTGAATTTCCCAAAGAATAAGAGTTTTATCTGATCCGCCAGATATTAATTCCGTTTCATAAGCTATTATACAGAGGGATATAAAAAGATTGAATAATCCAGGTGAAAATTATTTTTCATTTACTACTCTGTGTCTAAGCTGCTCTTTTTAAGAATAAAATGTTATGATAGAACAGAGTTAGTTTTCATCTTATTTTTTCTTATCACTTCCAAAGGAAAAAAAAATGGGAGTCTCGCACTCTAAAGATAATAAATCAACATTCTCCAACTTTATTCTCTGCAGAAAATTAATTCTCAAAAGAGTTAACCAGTATATTTTATAGTCATGTTATCTGATAATTTTAAAATGATTCCAACAAATCTGGAGTCTAACAGATTGAGAAAGGTAGAATAAATCCTGAACAGAATCTCATAAATTTACGAGAACAAAATTTATTCATTCTGCCTTTCACTAAACAGATGTCATTCCTTTATAAAAAAATATATATGTAGATGTTTACTACATACTTTTTCATAGTGCTTTGCTTAAAGTGCAGTGGTTACTCACTGCAGATTTCCATTTCATGAACTATGGCAACACAAAAGTTGCTGTTTTTCACAGCAACAACCTACCAAATGAAGTGAAAGAAGAGATGCCAAAGAACACACGAGAGCTTCTAGAATAGCTGGCCTCAACCTTTCCAATTCTGTGGACCGGCCAGTAGCAGCTATGTGGGAGGTGGTATGGAGGGGGAGGTTCTGCACAAGTGGTAGGAGTATATGCATGCATCTACTTAACTCCATTTGCCCAAGTGGGAGGCTTGCACACCTGTCATTTATGCAAATAGAGTTTCGCATACTCACCCGTTCGTTGCTTGCGAGGATTGTAGACCCCTATTTATACTGCTATCTGTTGGTGATTTATAACATTAGAGGCATTACTTTTCACTTTGTGTGTGTGTGTGTGGGGGGGGTATGGATTATATTCTCAGCACATATTTTATTTATTATGTATTAGATTTATATACATTAAATCATATCAACTTACATCTTTTCCTCATTTTTCATTCATAAGAATGCTATTGATAGGAAGAAATTCTTAATTCTATTGGTCAACTCCTGGCATCCTGACAAAATAGGTTCTCAGTATTAAGTTGTTAAATGTAGCATTTTAACCCATTGTGATATAGGTCATGTGAACTGAGAGCTGCTATCTCCTCTGCAGGACTTCTTAATCTTTTTACCTGACAAAATATTGAGAGTATACTTGGGAATTCTTGTAAAATTTCTGTTGGTCTTGTACATTTGTAAAATGGCTGCTGTGAACAATTTAACAAGATACAAAGCACTATTTTACTGGGACATTGCTTCCATATAATCTACATTTCCTTTTTTTAATGTTTAATTAATGTTTAATTAATGTTTTAATGTTTAATGTAAGTATGTACGTACTTACTTATTTATTTATTTACCCACCCAACTTTACTTTTATAAATAACTCAAGGCAATGAACATACTTAATACACCTTCATTCTCCTATTTTCCCCATAGAAACAACCCTGCAAAATGAGTTAGGCTAAGAGAGAATGACTAGCCCAAAGTCAACCAGTCGGCTTTCATGCCTAAGGTGGGACTAGAACGCATGATCTCCGGTTTCTTGCCTAGTGTAATTTCTTGCCTTATGCACTACACCAAACTGGTTAACTAGAGATTACTTTGTAATATCTGATCATTTTGCCATATTTCCAGGAAGGTCTATACATTTCCAGTTGAAGTATTTGGGCTTCAATTAACTGAATGTTCAAAAGACCATTTGAGGTCAAGAAGCACTACTAGAAATAAAAATATCACTGGCAGCTTTTTTCCAATATTTCATCACTCTTTTTTAATGAAAAAAAAAAAATCACGTGGGCAGGGACCTTGGCAGGTCACAATGAAGATCCCAGTGTTCCTTAACATAAACAGAAGGATTACCAAATAGCTTGATTAAAAGCACTAAGACAGAAGTATGCAGTTGATGTTAAATTCTTCTAGAATCACACCAAATAATCAATCTGATTTATTAATGAAGCCAATGGACATAGTAGAGAAGTCACATCACATATATAAAAGTATAGTTCCAGCATCTAAATTTCTGAAAGGTTTCAAGCATTATTGGCCTAGAAAAATGCATACCCTTCAGAAATGCATTTTGAATGTACAAATGTCCACTAGAGGGCATTCATACAACAACAAAATAACATTGATATTTATGGACCAAGGGAGTGGAAGGATATCAGTAAAAGCTGTTAATGTAAATTTTAGATAACTGATAAATAACTGTTTTGGAAAAAATAAGCTTTGACTATTATTTCAGAGTGCATTCAAAGAGCATAATACGGCAGTCCATGGTCAAATTTAAGGCTTTATTATTATAATCCAGACAGTACTTTGGAAAAGCTTGCTGAACAGGAAAAAAAATTTCCCACACTTTACCCAAAACTCTGCATATTTAAAATTGAGAGTGACATAAATTCCATAATATGTTGGATCAGGACATTGGATAACCAGGCTGTTGTTAATATTGAAATAATGCATTATGACCTTATTGATGCTGTTTTATGATGTGTTTGTATGTTTTGTTTTGATTATGCACCATCAAGTTGGTGTTGTCTCAAATATCATATAGATTTTCTCTATGATCTGTCCTTGCCCTTGTCTTTCAGATCTTCAAGTTTATTACATGCTTTCTTCTATGTTTAAACTGTATGTTAGCCACTCAGAATTACAGTCTGTGAATTGAACACTCATAGAAATTGCATGAATAAAATAACATGAAATAAATAAATTTCCCACTGCTTTCCCCAAGCTTTGCCTGATCTCCATTTTCATCAGCATGCCCAGTCTCTTCCAATTTCCATGTGCTTCTTTTCCATCCATTCCCAGTCTTTCACCTGCTACAAGGTACAGCTCTTTCAATTCTTTTAAAATATATTGTTGATTTATAGGGCAAAATTCAGCACATTTTTCATTATACTCCTCTGGGACAAAATGAGTAAAAATGCCACATTTATTAGCAGAGAAGACTATGACAGTCTCTGTATCATAGCTCCCTCTACTGATAAAGAAAAAGTATGTTTTTTCTTTTTTATTATCACATATCCTGCCAAAATAATAAAGTTAAATTTTAAAATGAAATAATAAAATATAATATCAAAAACCAATAAAATTATACATATATATATATACTGTGTTTCTCCAACAATACAGCCTCCCCCAATAGGAAGTCCCAGCATGTTTTACAGACATAAAATAAAATTAAACCCCTCTCCCCAAATTAAGGCCTATATTAAAACATGTGAAATGGGGAGGAATGGTTGGATGGCTTGCTGTTAGGAAATACTTTTGTTGCACACCCGGATATGGTGCTGCCTGCATTGACCTCGGTGTTGGTGGGGCACTTCATATCGGGAGACCTTCCGCCACCATTGCTTTGCCTTCTCCCCGTACTGCCGCGATGTTTAGAGCAATGCCACGGCATTTGGCGCAGCCACAGTGTTTGGCGAGCCATGTGGCATTTGGCGCAGCCACAGAGCACTTGGCGCAGCCACATGGCGTTTGGCGCAGCCAGACCGCATTTGGAGCAGCCACACCGCATTTGGCGCAGCCACACGCAGCCAGGCATGGCCAGCCAGAGCTCCTCCCTGCAACCGGAGCCCGGCAGAGACACTCGGCTTCAGGCACTCCTATTGCCGCCTTTCCAGACATCGTTCGAAGGCAAAGCCCATTCTTTTAAAAACGATGCCCTACTACCATTACAACAAAGCCTCCTCTGCCCGAGAGGGCAGCCCAACCCAATGTGGAGAGGCAAATCTCCCGGGGACACAGTGCAGGATCAGCCCACCACGGGAGAAGCGCCCAGCCGCCATCCCTGCTTGGCACCAGGCAGAGCGCGAAGAGCTCCGCCTGGGGCGCCCAGTGCAGCTGACAGGTGAGCCCACCTGCCCGGAGGCAGTACTCTGGCCAAGGCAGCAAGCACCTCCCCACTGGGCCCTCCGCTCATCCTGCCAGGCCACACCTGAGCCGGGCAGGCTGGGCTGAGACAAGAAAGCGAGCCTTCCTGCCTGAAAGTGCGCACCTGCCTGCCAAGCAAAAGAGCCGGATTGCCCCGAGCTTGGTTTCCAAATCCCTCCAGCCTGACCCCAAAGGGGCCACTGGGAGAGGTTGCCTGAGGCAGTGATAGCTCCCAAGAAAATATATATATTTTCTTAAGTTTTCGCGGGTACTTACATGTATGGTATTCAGCTTTGTTCGGGTATTTTCCCACATCATTATAGTTGTGCTTTTAAAGTTGTAGCAATGTTTCTGCAGAATACCCTCTACTTTGGAACAAGATAAAACAACTTACAACTTGGAGAGCTGAAACTGAAACCACATACAAAAATGACAAACTCTTGAAGAAACTAAAGAAATTAGAACATGACAAGAAAGCCCCCAACAACTCACAACAACACCTGGAACAATTAGCATATAACATTTCCAACAGAGAACTCACCAAAACAAAAACAGATGTCCTTACCAAAGGATTCAATTATGTTGTAGCACCCCAAAAAATCCCCACAGAATCCATCATATGTGCAGTAGAATCCATCCTAACTAACTTGAAGCTGATAGAATAAGACACCAAGTTACTAATATCCTATGCACAAGCAAACCATCCAAAAGCAACTTGCACAAAGAGGAACTAAAAGCCCTGCAAGCCCTAAAAAACGACAGCAGCATAATCATATTCCCAGCAGATAAAGGTAATGCCACAGTAGTAAGGGATAGAAAAGATTACAAAACAAAATTGACAGACCTTCTCCAAGACTCCACATACAAACTCATAAACACGGATCCAACCACATATCTGAAAAAATTAACCAAGAAGAAAATTATAAACAACCACATGAGCAAAGAGATCCAACAGACGATCATCCCAAGAGAAAAATGTTCCAGATGCCCCAAACTATATGGCCTCCCAAAAATACACAAACAAGGCATACCTCTCAGACCCATAGTCAGCTCCAGAGGAGCACCACTACAAAACCTAGCTAAATACTTAGCAAAAATCATCAAAAATAAATACCAACCAGCTAAACACCTCATGGAACTAGCAGAACACTGCTTAACCAACACATATTTCATATACAAAGGACAAAGATACAAGCAAATTGAAGGAGCCCCTATGGGATCACCACTGTCACCTGTCATTGCAAACCTGTTCATGGAAGAATTCGAATCCAGAACCCAGGCTAATGCCACCCACAAACCCAAACTATTGTTAAGATACATTGATGACACATTTGTGATTTGGCCCCATGGAAAAGAAAACCTAAACAATTTCCTAACACACCTAAATAGCACACACCCCAAAATCAAGTTCACCATGGAAACGGAAACAAACAAAAAACTACCATTCCTAGATGTACTAATCTACAAAAAAACAGATGGCATACTAGGACACACCGTATACCAGAAGAAAACACACACCAACCGCTACCTCAACACCCAATCCCACCACCACCCAGCACATATAAACTCGGTGGCCGAAACACTAATCGCCAGAACCAAATGCCTGGCAGACAAGACACACATAAAGACTGAACTATGAACCCTGACTAAAGTACTGACAGCCAACGGCTTCCACAAAAGCAAAATCATCGGCTTGATCCACAAAAACACACTGAGACATAATGGAGACCTAGAAGATGAACAGACCATGGAACAGCTGTCCTGACCTACATAAGAGGTACTACAGACAAAATCAGTAAGATACTACACAGGCATCACATCAAGACTGCCTTCAAAACAGATAGAAAAATAGCACCCATCCTTAGAAACCCCAAAGATAAAATTGACCTGGAAAACCAAGGCATATATGAATTCCCCTGTGCATCATGTCCTGCCACATACATTGGACAGACCAATAGAAGAATAAGAACCTGCCTGGATGAACATAAAAATTCAGTAAAAAAGCTGGAACACATTTCCTCACTGGTCCAACACATGAAAGCCACAGGTCATAGCATCGACTTCAAGGGCACCAAAACCATAGAAAACCCCAGCCACAGAATCATCAGAGAAGCCATAGAGATTGAAAAAAGACCTGAAAGCATGAATAGAAGAGATGATTCCACCAGACTGTCAATCATTTGGAAGCCTGCACTCTCAAATAGAAAGATCTTCACACCACAAACCAAGCAAACACCTGGGCACAAACAGATCCCCCCTGATATCTCCAGCTCAAATACATCCCAACCAGGCACCCAGATGAAACCTAGCTTCCTAATAAATGATAGCCATCCGTTTACTCCGAGCCAAGCTGCACTAAAAGCCTCCAATACAGGAACACAATGTTGACAGCCAATCAAGACCAAAAAAGCCACAAAACAGACAGAAGATAGAAACACCAATCAAGCAGAACACAGCAAACTCCAAGACCAAAAAACAGACCAAGACTCCCAACTAATCAGGATGAAGAAAAAACCATTCTGGCACAGCAGTAGGCTAGCCCCAAGTTTAAAACTGAAATGGCTATAAAAGTCTGACTCACAGACGAACACAATACAGAAGCCTGATGATGGCAGATGAGATTCTGCTGAAACGTTGCTGCAACTTTAACAGAACTACAATGACGTGGGATAATACCCGAAGGAAGCTAAACAGCACACACACACACACACACACACACACACATATATACACACACACACACACACACATATATTTGTTATTTCTTCGAGTATAGTATTTATTCAAGAAATCCAAACGTTGGAATGGCTTTTAAATCAATGGACATTTGCCTGAGTGCAATGTAACAAGGCTATCATGGGTTTTTTTTCAATGTTCTTATTTACAATGCCTTTACTTTATAAATGAACACAAATTTTAAATTCTCCACCAGTATTTTCTATTATTCTCGGTACAAAGTAGCAGCATTACAAACAGGAAAATTCTTTGTGTACAGACTGATACTGTACTCACATCCATCTTTTCTGCGAATCCACTTAACGCAATTAATTCTCCCAGTATGACCATTCAGTGTTCCCACTACTCTTCTTTTCTAGAGGAAAAAACACACATACAAGCCAATTATAAAAAGGAATAATTGAAAAAATAACAATTTAACTGCAGAGACACTGAAATAGTATCATTTTTTTTCAAATGGTCAGAATACCCTGGGAGAATACTGAATAAAATATCAAATATTTCATCTGCTAGGAATTCTCTACATCAGGGATTAACAAAGCAAAACAATGCAGCATTGCTGTACATACAGAGATTTCAGGATGATTGACACATGCATATTTGTTACTGTAAATATTTATGTATTTTATCATAAATCATACCCACGGCAGCTTATGACTCACAAATAAGGAACCAGATTTATTCAGTTTATTTGGGTCTTGATTTGTGTCAAGTGGAAACCTAGATATTGTGATTTGTCAACTCAGCATTATGTAAACTAACCGCAGCAATTTAAAAAATCCCTGGCTAAAAACACTGGAAACAAGGATTTTGTTTTCTGAATATTTTTGGGTGTATCTTATGGAGGTTTGGCTGCTAATCACAAAAATAACCTGTAATTTAACTTATAATGGTAATGTTCTGCTACACTGGCATTTATGCATCTCCTGAGAAAATTCTAAGTTTTATTGTTTTTATTGTCCCTTTATTCCATAAACTCTGTCCCAGGTCTCTGCCACCGTTTCATCCCTATACCCAACCAATTACACAAGGAGAGAACAGCCCCCAGTAATGTTCAGGAGGCTCACTCCATTATAATCAATACTTTCCAAAGGTGGTGTACCTTTAAGAACACCAGACGCCGAAACAAAGCAAGTCACCTTCCCCCATTACTAGGAATGAAACCAACTAAATTGCACCAAGATACCGAAGAAGAAGCAGGAATCAACCTCCTCCCCCCTACTCCAGTCCTACGCCTCTATCCCATTGCATGCCTCCAAAACACATATGTTCAGGGAGCTCGCTTGGTGAACGCGAAGAAGCCCCCCGGCCCAAAATCCTCGACCTCCGTCCACGCCTCACCTGCGGGTCATAGAGAATGACAGAGCGACAGGACCCGAACGCCAATAGAGTTCCTCTCCCCCAAGAGATCACTCCGGGGCCGGCGCGGTTAGCGGAGCAAGCGACATGGCACACTTCTAAGGAGGCTGCCATTTTTCTCTCGCGTTCCAATGAAGTTGACTCCAAGCAGCCGCCGTCGAAAGCCTCGTTCATGCAGCGGAAGCGATCGATTCTGGCGAGAACTTTTAAGAAAACGGGCTGGAATTGGGAGACTTGACAAACCTACGATTAAGTCAGAGTTTTCGTCCTGATCAGTTCGAAAATTCCATAAGAGACTTGCTTGCTTTATATTTGTGTGTGTGTGGTTTTTTTTTGATAAGGTCTCTCCACCCCATCCCATTTTTGGACTACTTCAATCCTACCAACGCATCATCCTACTCTCATCTTCTTAGAAATCAGTTGCCTTTTCATAACCAAATGTATAGGAATAGAGAAGGTTGATAAATAATTGCTTTAGATAATTATCAGGAGTCCTAAAATTACTGAGAATCGTTGGGAATTCTCTACTTAATTTAACTTTGCATATGCAAAGTCTGACACTGCAAGGGCAAAATGAGATTAAAATAAAAAGTCGTGACAATGTTATGTTTTACGTGGCCCTAGCTATTCCCTCTTATTTTCCCTAAACAATGAATTCAGGTTTTGCTGAGAAAAGAGGCCTGGCCCAAAGTCAGCCAGTCAGCTTTCATGGCTAACAAGAGGACTAAAATTCATATATATAGTCTCTTGCTTTCTAGGCCAGCACTTTAACAATCCCACCAGGCTCTTTGCATAAATGAATAAGCACACAGTGAATAAACATACAAAGAATGGCACAAATCCCACTCAGTCTGTTGAAAAATAACTTTTAAAACCACTGGTCTCTGAGCAGATACATTTTGGTTTAGTTTGCTCATGAAATGGTCACAGAGGGTTGAAAATGAAGATGATGTGACCACAACAGCTTTGGTACCACTGAGGCATTTCTTTCCGAACTTACCAAAATTTCTTTCCTTCTTGAGTCATGGGTTCCAGATTTTGGATCCATTCTGTAAGCCTAATTGAGATATATTAGTTCAAAAATTGTTGCCCTGTCGATGTACCATTTCGACCAGTTATGGTCATGATGAGAGTTTTCGTAGTATATAGACATAGATAGATAAAATCCCCGTTTTCTGCTTCAACTGGTTGTTTGTTAACTCAGAAAGAATATTTAGAGAAAAGGCTGGTGTTTTGTTCGGAAAAACACGAGGTAGACCGGGTTCCAACAACAAAGTCTTTATTCTTAAATTGTCAGTGAACAGAACGTTTGGCTGAAACCGCGGTAGCCTTTTATACAGGCTAGCCTGCCGGCTTGTAGCCAATGGCAGCTGTTTGATTTTGCCGCCTTTTTCAGTTGATTTGGATTGGTTCCTAGTGAACCAATCCAATGCTTATTTTAGTTAACCAATCAGGTTTGCATGTTTTGGAGTAACCCAATTTACATATAGAACACCCCTCCCCCCTTAGTTCAGTCCTACGTGGTGACGTAGTCTCGCAGGTAGGCGAGGCTTCTCCTGACTCGACTGGACTTGGCAAGGTTCATTTTGGGCAGAGACTTCAACTGGTTCGGATGGGGCTGCTGTGTCGTCCGTCCCTCTCTCTGGAACCCTCTGGAAGGGTGAGTCAGCCATTTTACTGCCGCCTGAGTTTCTTAGGCCGGCGGTTTTGCCGCTCCCTCCCGTTTCCTCCGGGCAGGTCGAGCTGGCCTGGCTGTCCCCTTCCGATGGGCTCTTCCCGCAAGTCTCTTCAAACAGTGAGTCTTTCATTTGCTCTTTTTGTTTGTTAATCTCTTCGGGTTTTGTTTGTAACGGCTCTTTATTTATTTCTCGCATTTCCCCCCCCACCTTGGTTTGCCATTCACCGGTTTTTTTAACGTATGGGTGTATGTCTGTATTTCATTCTATGTTTCGGGAACGGAGCTGGTCTATGTGCCGCTTCCATTCCCTGCCGTCGTCAATTGTTAACCGGTAGGATTTGGGGCCTGTTATTTGCGTGATTTGTCCTGGTAGCCATACAGGGTCCCCGGTGAAGTTTTTAGCGTAAACCAAATCGCCTATTTCAAATCTTCTAAATCGTGTAGAGGAGTCGGGAGGGTTTTCTGGCGTAAAATTTGGGTGCAACCTATCAAGGTGTGATCTTAATTTCCTCCCCATGAGTAATTCTGCTGGGGATTTGTTGGTCGTGGTACTGGGCGTTATGTGCTGGAGTGTGAGCAATCAGTTTATTTTCTGTTGGACATCTCCAGTGTCCATTCTTTCTAACCCCTCTTTGGTAAACCGGACCATTCTCTCAGCCCTGCCGTTTGCAGCCGGGTGAGCCGGCGCAGTTAGGGCATGTCTTATACCTAGGGAGGCTAGGTATTGCTCAAATTGTAGGCTGGTTAGCTGTAGCCCATTATCTAATACGAGGACGTCCGGTAGACCATGGGTGGCAAAAAGGTTGTCTAGTTGTTTAGTTACAGTTTCTGTTGTCGTTGATGGCATGATTTTGACTTCTAGCCAATTAGAATAGGCATCAACGACAATCAGGAATGTATGCCCCTTGGTAGGACCCGCAAAATCAATGTGGATTCTTGACCAAGGGCCTCGCGGGGTTTCCCAGTCTCTAATGGGTGCTTTAGGCAGGGACGGTCTAATTCCCTGGCATTTGTTGCACGAGTTTACCCAATATTCTATGTCCCTATCAATACCCGGCCACCAAACATAACTTCTAGCAAGGCTTTTCATTTTTACAATTCCCGGGTGCCCTTCGTGTAACATCCTAAGTACCCTGGGTTGTAGTTTGTTAGGAATGACTACCCGATCGCCCCACAATAAACACCCCTTTTGAATAGAAAGTTCAGTCTGTCTGGTCTGGAAAGGTTTAAAGTTCTCAGTTTTTTGGTTTTCTGGCCAGCCTTTACCTACCCAGCTAAGAACGCGGGAAGTCACTGAGTCTTTCGTGGTGGCTCTGGCGACATCATAAGCTGATATGAGTAGATCGGGGCAAGTCTCTATTTGTAATGTTGTCATCGCTGGTGCCGGGTCTTCCTCGATTGCTGGTAAGGGTGCTCTGCTCAAAGTGTCCGCATGGGAAATTTGTTTCCCTGGTCGATGTGTCAGAGTGTAGGAATAGGCTGCTAGGAATTCTGACCATCTAGTCATTCTCGGAGAAAGGATATTTGGTGTTGGCTTGTTTCCCGCCAAAATTCCCATTAGCGGTTTGTGGTCTGTTATAATTTGAAAAGTCCACCCATAGAGGTACTCGTGGAAACGTTTCACTCCAGCGACAATTGCTAGAGCTTCTCTGTCGAGTTGGCTGTAATTTCTCTCGGTTTTAGACAGGGTTCTTGAGTAATATGCGACGGGTGCCTCTCTGCCATCAGGCAGTTGGTGGCTCAGGATGGCACCGACTCCGAATGGTGAAGCGTCGCAGGTCACCCTCAATGGCAGTGTGTTGCTAAATTGAATGAGAACGTTTGTTGATGTTAGCAAATTTTTAATTTTTTGGAAGGAGTTCTTCTCTCTATGACCCCAAGTCCAAATTGCTTTCTTGTCCAATAAACGGTGTAATAGTTCTGCTATTGTGGCTTTATTTGGTAGGAATACATTATAAAAATTTATCAGTCCAAGAAATGCTTGTAGTTCGGTTTTGTTCCTTGGTTCTGGCGCTTCATTGATAGCTTTAATTTTTTTGTCCGTAGGGTGTATACCCTCTCCGTCTATTAAATAGCCCAGGAATTCGACGCTATTTTTTTTTAGGCAACACTTTTCTTTTTTTACTTTGAGGCCAGAGTCTCTAAATTTAGTGAGTTCTTTTTTAAGTCTGTCTTTAAGTTGAGCTTCATCTTTGGCTGAGATGAGGACGTCGTCAAAATATGGTATGACTCCTTGTATGCCATTTAGGAGGCGCTCCATTAGACTCTGGAATACGCCTGGTGCTACACTCACTCCAAATTGGAGTCTGTTACACTTAAAGGCACCCTTGTGGGTAACTATAGTCTGTGCTTCAGCTGTCTCTGGGTCCACTGGGAGCTGTTGATAAGCTTGCACTTGGTCGAGTTTAGCAAAAAAAATTCCTTTTCCCAGGGAGTGTAGTAAATGTTGGACTACTGGCAACGGGTATGCGCTCTGTTGCAATGTGTGGTTCAGGGTAGCCTTATAGTCACCACAGATTCTAACGGACCCGTCTGGTTTAATAGGTGTAACTATAGGCGTTTCCCATTTGGCATGGTCCACAGGTTCTAATACCCCTTGGGCTATTAATTTGTCTAGCTGTTCCTCTATCTTTGCCTTTAGTGCAAAAGGAACTCGCCTGGCTTTTAGTCTCCGCGGTGTTATTTGGGGGTTTAGACTAAAGGAAATAGGATTTCCCCGATACTTGCCAAGTGAGTCGTCAAACACGTCCTGGAATTCCTGGATGAGGTCTTCTTCCCATCCGGTTGTGGTTACTCGGTCTATTCCGGTCATCCCAATGCCCAATGGTGCGAACCACTTGATACCCAGGAGGCTTGGTCTGTCTCGGTCGACTATGGTCAGCGGTAGCACTTTAACATACTGTTTGTATGCGACTCGGAAATGTCCCATGCCGACTACAGGGATTTGGTTTCCCTGGTAGTCTTTGAGGGTTAGTTGCTGCTTCTGAAGTTCCTTGGATTTGATACCTGGGACTAGTTGTTTTATGGTGTCCCAAGATACCATTGAAAGGAAAGATCCCGAGTCCACTTCCATCTTGCAAGGCTTTCCTTCAATATTTACAGTTACTTTAACTTTCTTCCCGCTTTCCGTCTGAGAGCTTTCTATAGTGACAGTTTGGTGTGTATTGGCTCACTTCTCTTGTTGCCACTTTCTCTCAGTTCGTTTTGGCTCAGCTTGTGTTGGGGAATTTCTGCGTCTCGTTGGGCTGTAGCTTTTTTTGTTCCTGCAGACTTTCTCGATATGCCCTCGTTTCTTGCAATGTCTGCAGATGGCATAGAGAAATCTGCATTCAGCTCGGGAATGGTTTCCTCCGCAGCCAGCGCATTCCCGCCAATTCCTTCTTTTGCGCTCTTTTTTGTTCGCGAATAAACGGTGGACCTCGTCGTCTTCTTCACTCGACTTGGGTGTTTCGCCATACTCTTCGTAGTGGGTGGTGGTGGTAGACTGTTTTTTGTCTTTGGTTGGGTTTGTTTCTTCGTTGTGTGTGTTCATCTTCTTCATTGTGACAGCCGATTTTTTCGCAGCTTCAGCGGCTGTGGCTTCCGCGATGGCTTTGGTTACGGTGATGTTGGGCTTGTTGAGTAATTTACTCTGTGCGGTCGAGTCTCTTAAACCCAACACTACGCGATCCCTCATTGCTTCGTCAATGTTCAGGAAATCGCACTCACCCCCTATTTGTCTAAGGGCAGCAACGAAATCGGCGACGGTCTCTCCTTCTCTCTGGTCTCTGCAGTAAAATTCATGTTGCTTTATTAAATAAGACACCATCGGGGCATAGTGGGCTTTCAGAATTCGTTGTAGTTCTGGCCACGTCAGTTGTTTGACATCTCGGGGCTTTGCCAGAGCCTTTGCCATCTTGAAAACCGTAGGTCCGCAGTGTGTTAAGAACACAGCCCTCTTACGCTGCTCTGAGATTCCTTCCATCTCATTACTCTCCAAGTACATTTGGAAACGGTCTGCATAGGACTCCCAATCTTCTTCGTTGGGATTGAAGGGTGCGGGCGGTGTGTTGTTTCCAGGCATTTTCGTCGCCATCTGGACTTCTTCTCACTGCGTGCAGGTCTCGCGTTTAGGACGATCCCATCCTCGTCGCCAGTGTTTTGTTCGGAAAAACACGAGGTAGACCGGGTTCCAACAACAAAGTCTTTATTCTTAAATTGTCAGTGAACAGAACGTTTGGCTGAAACCGCGGTAGCCTTTTATACAGGCTAGCCTGCCGGCTTGTAGCCAATGGCAGCTGTTTGATTTTGCCGCCTTTTTCAGTTGATTTGGATTGGTTCCTAGTGAACCAATCCAATGCTTATTTTAGTTAACCAATCAGGTTTGCATGTTTTGGAGTAACCCAATTTACATATAGAACAACTGGCAAGTGCTATTTCTTCTTCTGCTTCACTCTTATTAGAAATAAATCAAACTTCATTATTCTTTATGAGAATCAATTGTCAATTTTTACATAATTTTTCCCATGTCTTCAGCAACAATCCAATCAATTATAGACAGATTCCTCGAGAGAATAAAGTCACTTTTTTGAGAGATGGCATCATTTTCTAAAAAAAGCCATGTAAAGTTTTTAAACCTGCCCTTTTTATTTGAAAGAATACACTCTTCCTACAGTAAAAAATATTTGGAACTGTGGGTTTTTAAAGACTTTCTAATGTGGAGTTGAGCCATTAACAGCACCTTATTGTTGTAAATTCCAGATTTGTGGTAGTAGACTTGAGTGGGAACTAAGCAACAGACATTGCTTAGCAACAGTTTCTGTTCTGGTTGAAAGATATTGACATGAGAAGGTGCAGAAATAGTATTATGGTGAATGAGCATGAGTGAAGTAGAATAGGAAGGAATCAATGCATTCTAAGAGGAATGCAAATCCAATTTCAGGAGTATGCATATTATTGATACCCACTGTTAATCAAATGTGTTAGAACCATATCTGGAGAATTCTATCCAAGTAAGATTGCCAGTTTTTTCTACTGGCCTGTTTCTAAGCATTTAATTGTAGCAGGCTACCCAGAGAATTGGCAGATGGAACTTTTTATCACTTACTCCAGGGGAAATTTCATTTAAATTACTGGTACCAGGAGAGGCCTATTTATTATGGCATAGACATCATTTGATGCAAATTAAATATTGAAGGCAACTTAAACCCATCTGTTAAAAATCTTTCATTGTGTGTTCATTTCTACAAATTCAAATGTTTAAAACCCATTTCTAAATTATGTTCATTTTTTAACAGATATGGACAGGGAAAAGGAACTCCAATACTAATCTCTACAAACAGCAGGATTTGTGATATTTTTCTGCATGCCTTTGTATCATTATATCATTGTCACTGTTCACTTTGCTCATGAAATCAGGATAATTTAATTTGCTAGCATATCCTCTGCTATGCGCACTGGCAAGAGACCAACAGGAAATCAGGTCAAGCATTCTATGCAACAGACTTGATGGATTTTCAAAGTCAATATCCAACAAATACATGAAGTGATCATTTGCTAATTAAGGTTGCCTGCAGTGTGTTAAAACATGCACTCAATCTCTCATGCTGGCAAGATACAGATTATTTTCCTGGAATAGAACTTGCCACTTAGTCAACAAGTTTAGACTATTGTTAGCTGCTTCTGTAACCAGACACTTCTTTCTGTACAATTTCCTTGAGAGACTTAACATGTGTTAAGTGCTATATGAAACCAAATTTCAGGATGTTACAGAATAACCTTGAGTATTAAATGAATAATTTAATATTATCAATTTAATATTAATTATTGGTATTATTTGTTAAATCTTAACAAATGTTTTTTTTAAAACTTTAATATGGCAACCTTTATTTAGCCAGATTGCAACCCTTTATATATTAGATGGATGGGATGATTTATGATGGCAGGAATGGCTAGGAAGCATCTTGTTAATTAATGTCAGCAATATCCCAGGATCCATTAAAATTTTTAGTTAATAATCAGATTACCAATTTTCATTTGGTCAAATGCTGCTTCTTCCTCCCATTTAAGATACATAACATCATTCTCAATACTTACAACTGATCAAAGCAAGAATGAAATAATTAGGGGGGCTATAAAGTAAGGCATTAAGGAAATTAATCTTGTGGGGAGTTAGTCTTGCCTTTTTCATCTCTATTCTCTATATTTTTTTGTTTATTATGTTTGCTGATATTAATGATTTATGGTCTCCATCAGGCATGTCCAACCTGTAGTCCATAAGCCTTGTATGGCTCTGAACAGCTAATAATACAACCCCACACATCATAAACTTTTAATATTATTATGTGATTTGTGTGGGGGGGTGTACAGATACATACATCATACATACATACAATTTCTCTTCACTCAATGTGGGCTAGGCAAGCCAAATGATTGGTCCCATGGTCTATAATTATATAGTGACCTCGCTAATGTGACTCTGGATCTCTAACAATACAAACAATAATAAATTGAAAAATATTTATGTTACATCCTCATATAAAACATTATTCCAAAGATCCTCAAGACAAGAACTTGATCTTTGTGCTTGTGTTTTCTTTTTTAGGTTAAGACACATCTTAATATTTCCTTGCACATATTTTGTTATGGAAATAATTTCCAATCACCTTCTGAAATTTCTCTCTTACTTTCAATTTCCCAGCAGTCCTGAAATTCCATGCATTTAATTAGGTCCAAACTTGCTTAACTTCCAAGATTATCCAAGGAGGCCAAAATATTTCTATTTCCCGTAGTATGCTTACTCTATTGGTGCATGCAATTAATATTGGGGCATTAAATATTTCAGGTGCATATTTTGAATATGTAAATATCACTTAAATATATCTGGTGGCCACAGAAAGATGCTAGGTAAGAAAAATTGCATTGTTGATTTTATTGCAAATCTTGATTTCATATGTACATATATTATTTTGATTTATTGTATGTTTGCAGCTGACTGCATAATTGTATCCAATGCGTTTTTAAAATGCTGTGTGACCATGCAATTTGTTCATCTTAGACCAGAGTAGCATTAGCAGTCATTTCACAATATACTCATAAGAAATTGTATTTTGCTAGCAATAGGATTAAAGTTTGCAAGATTGTATCCTTATTATGATTTGATCAATTAAAACTGAGGGTTTTTATTTTTCAAACCAACAAAATAGCCCTAGAAATGAAATTGCTTTGCATATGCCTTGTAATCATGCTTATTTGGCTTGCTGGATTCCTTTCATACATTAAGTTCTTTGTCAAGAGCATAAACTCCTTTTCCATTTTCAAAGACCATTGAACTTTCTCTGAAATTGTAGGAAAATATAAGGAAGAGACAGTTGGTCTTCTGGTTATTGCTGAACTACAGTTCCAAAACTTCCTTACCATTGGTCACACTAGAATGGGTGAGATATATAGCTCAGCTGTATTAGATCCTTGTTATTTAACATGAATTTTATCATGTTTATAGCAAGAGTAAAAAAATGAGAACCTCCCTGTCTTTCTGTCTTTACCATACATTCCATTCTAAATAGGTACCCATTTTAAAGAACCTTTAGCACCTCTTTCCTACTTGGAGAAGGATGCTTATAATAGATGTATATTTAGCAGGAAATTCTTAAGAAGATAGAGAATGTAACTTTTCTCTACCAAGCCATTGTCCCATCCCAGAAAACTTAATTTATTGAAGTTTGCAGATCTTTATATCATAAAGGGTGCAAATGCAATAATAAACTAATTAGTAAATTTAAGACTCTATTTCTCATCATGCCCACTATAAAAAAAATCAGCCTCCTTTTAAATGTTAGACAGTGCTTTGGAAGTTATAAAGACTTCAGTTATCTAAAGAAGGAATTTCATAAAGAAGTAATGAAAAACATAACCTCATTTCTCTGAACTGATCTGATAAGATGGTATTAGTTTTAGAACTGTTGATCATCATGACTTGTTGTCTTTTCCTTGCTATGCCACTTTGGCAATTTATTAGCAGTTCAGACAGCAGCATGCTGAATATTACAATATTTATCTCTCTTTCAAATCAAAGCAGCACCTGAGAATGCAAGGCACAACTTATTTATGGGATGTTTGAACTTAAATAAAATCTGCTTCTTATTTAAGGACGTTTTTTCACATACTCTCTTTCACATTCTGTTCTCTACCTCATTTACCTAATAATACTTCTCCCATGTTTTCCTGTTTTTTAGTTAAAAATAAACTCCAAATGTATGTTTGGGATATAGTCTCAGAGCCATGGCATGTCTAACTTGATTCTGGTGCATTATGTACTCCTGGGGTAGGGCCAGGAGAGGTAAGTAAGCCCTGTCTTAGACAGTCTGCTGTGGCAATAAGCAATCTTTGTTGGGCATTCTACTATCAAGGATAGCAACACAGGCAGTGTTTTCTATATCCATATCTTTAGAAATGTGAATTTGCTTTGAAAGATCTACCTGAATTATTTAAATAGGGTTTGGTTTTGTATCCTAATTTTTTCAGAAATGTCCAACAATGCTTTTATTGTTCCATTGTAAAATAGTTGTCTTCTTGTTTTTAAGAGATAGGATATGGTAAAAATCTTTCCTATGAAGTCTAGTTAATTTAAGGTGAAAACTAATGTTCATCCCGAATACATTGCTTCCAACACCTACCTACCCTTGCAGTTATGTTCCAGGTATGCTAGAATTTCTGTAACCCCACCACACACATAATTATGAAACCACTCAAGTACATTATTAATAAGCTATAGCCCACAGTACATTAGGCCATGACACTGCACTTTCTCAGGCAATGAGTGGCAGGACTATTGCTGCATTCAGACTTGAAACATTCTATGGTTTAACAAACCTAGATGTCTACTTTGCCCCCACATCTACACCAACCATTAAAGCCCCCAGAAGTATACAAGGTTAGAAATGCCTTTCTATGCTCCTTTTCTAATAAGATACAGGCCATCATCTGCCAGCAGTGCACTTGAATTCTACAAAGGCAAAGGGATCAAATTTTGTGCAAAATAATTAATGGGCATGTTTGATTTCAGGCCTAAAACAAAGACAAAGTAGCACCTGAGATTTCAGCCTCCATGGATATGGCAATCAAAGTGCCCATTTTGAAAACAAAAACAAGATTTTAGCACCACCATTGACCAAACAATTGCTGAACTCCAATACATCAAAAAGTTTCAGGCAATCTCAAAATATCTCAATAAACACAATGGGTTTTAATGTTAATTAAAATTGTTAATTGTTAATTGAATTAATTGTTAATTAAACAATTTTAATTGTTAATTAAACAAGTTAATTGTTAATTGGTTAGACACTTATAATCTATCTCACATGAAACCTGCATCTGTATAACTAATTTGTCTTCCCCTCCTCACCTCCCACTTCATTCCAGTTAAAATCCTACTTCAACTGAACCACTCTACATAAGATGTGAGTATTTGTGAACTGCAGCTATTATCTGATGAACTGAGCTGCAGTTCACAAAGACTTAAGGCAAGGTCACACTGGCCGACAAATGCAAAACGTATGCAAAAAGGACACAGCGGGCGAGCAAAATTTCAGGGGTGGCTCCATCCATTGTTATGCGCTCTCAAAAGTGCCCCAAATTTGCATAAACAGAACGGAAAACAACGGAAAGGAACGGACGTAGGTAGGATGTAGCAGGGATGTAAAGCGGATGTTCGTAGGAAGCCTAGCGGATGGAAGCGGATGGAAGCGGATGCTACATCCGAAGGGCTTCTGGGGGAGAATAGCGAAGTGGACGTGTAGCAGAAGGAGCGGATGCATAGCGGATGATGTGGATGCATCACGGACGCCTATAGGATGCATAGCAGATGCCTAGCGGATGCGTAACGGATGCAAAGCATTCACTGCACATGCGGGGAGGATGAATTGCGTAAGCTCCGTGGATATAAAAGGATGCAGCTCGCAAGCAGTCACCATTCAGAGGAAACACCTGCTGCCAGAGACATCTTGAGAGAACACCATGGGGAAGAAGAGGAAGCCTGTGCCTACTCCTGCCAGCCCTGGCAAGAAGGACAGAACCACCATCCCACCCCCTGGAGCTGACTCTGAAGCTGCTGGTGCTTCTGCTGCTGGTGGTGGTGCTCCTGGTGTTGCTGCTGCTGGTGCTTCTCCTGCTGCTGCTGGTGGTGCTGGTGGTGCTTCTCCTGCTGGTGGTGCTTCTCCTGCTGGTGCTGCTGGTGCTTCTCCTGCTGCTGCTGGTGCTTCTCCTGCTGCTGCTGCTGCTGCTTCTCCTGCTGCTGCTGCTGCTGCTTCTCCTGCTGCTGCTGCTGCTGCTGCTGCTGTGATAGAACAGCCCGAAGGCCCTCAAAGCCCTGCTGCTGAAGGCCCTGAAGCCCCTGCCAGAGGGAGGAAGAGGCAAGGTAAGGAGAAGAGAGAGAGGAAACAGTACTCCATTTCTGAAGACCATGAGAAAGAGGTGCTGGAATAGCTGAGGGAGAATGAGTACCTGTGGAGAAAGGGCCACAGATTCTATCGCGACACCAAGAGAAAGCAGGCAGCTTGGAGAGAGAAGGCGGAGAGCCTGGGCTACACTTCAGATGTACTCCTTGGATGGTGGAAGCACATGCACACCTGGTATGGCAAGCTGCACCTGAAGAAATCTGGGCAGGCCGCTGTCAAGCTCACTGACCGGGAGACCTATGTCATGGCCAGGTGCAGCTTCTTGGAGGGTGAGATCCACCACTGAGGAACAGCCCCTCTGTCAACCCTCTCCCTCAGACACCCCACAGAGAGCCACTCCTCTTCCAGCCAGGAGACAACTACCATGTCCAGGCAGGTGTCTTTGGAGGGCCCCACGACAGAGACCCCCCCGACAGCTGCACTCCCCGTGCCGGAGGACGTGGAGGATCCCCTGTCTCAGATGGAGCAAAAAGAAGCAGCCACCAGAGACCAACCCATCCCCACCCCCCGCTCTACCTCCACAGAAAGCAGGCAGAGAGGCAGACTGGAGGGACAGAGCCACACTGCCCTCTTGGAGATCAGGGACACAATCAAAGCCAGCACAGATCTCCTCTCCCAGCTGGTCCACTTTGACATACCATCCTCGAACCGCAAGCCCTTCATCACGTACGTGAGCCAGACCCTCATGGACCTGCCCGAGGCTCAGTACCAGGTGATGAAGGAGAGGATCACAGTTCTTCTGCACCACTCTCCAGGCCCAGCTGAACCTGCTCCTACCCACTCCAGGTCTGCTCCACCACCCCAGGTGATGTCACAGCCCTTCCACGGCTTTCAACAGTCCCTCACCTACCAAGGCTACAAGTACCAGGACTTCCCACAGCAGAGGCAGCCCTTCCCAGTCCAGGCCCAGATTCATTGGACGCCACAGACGCCTCACCTGACCCAGCTGCAGACCAGATAGCCCCACTACACTCCTCCTTCCTCCACCCCACAGCCAAGCCCTTCATCAGAACATCTGTCATCAGTCTTGGGCATCACATCCCAGGTCCTTGATGAAGGGCCTCTCAACCTCATGGGACAACCTCTCTGAGAGCTTCCTACACACATCTCCTGTTGTACTCTCGGGGCCAGGCACCCCAATGGCATCTCAGACCAGCACTCCAGCAACAGCCACCTCCACAGTCCCTGGCCCCTTTACATCTGAGACCATGGGCACTCCTCAGAGTGACTGAGAATAGTGCCAGAGACTGAGTTGTTACCTGTTCACTTTATCTTTGCTTAAGACACTTTACTTGGTTCATTTTGCTTTTCAATAAAGTCATACAGTTTGTTATTAATAAAGGTTAACTTTGCTTCACACACTTGGTTCATTTTTTTTACTTAATAAAGTGTTGGTGAAAACTTTGAAAAAAGGGTTAAGCCTTTGCATGCTTGTGGGATTGGTAAGGATAGCTGTGGGATGCATAGCTGTGGGATGGGTAAGGATAGCTGTGGGATGGGTAAGGATAGCTGTGGGATGAGTAAGGATAGTTGTGGGATGGGTAAGGATAGTTGTGGGATAGATAAACCTCCAGTGCAAGCATAGTGGGACTGTATGGTCCACCTTCCCAGCTGCCACACATATGGCCCTTTATTATCAATAACAATTTAATCATTGATCAACACATTTCAACATAAACAAAACTCTTTATTAATGACCTATTCATTATAGGTCCACTCAACATATATGGCACAATGTCATCAGTGTGATGAGACAGGCTCAAGGAAGCATCCATTAAGCATCTACCATCCTGTCTTGCCACTCCACTGCTCCAGCTGGGGAGTTGCACCAGTGATTCAGGAGGTTGCGCTGCTTCTTCCCTTAACTTGAAGCTCTGTTGGGGCCTTGCACATCCACAGTGTATCAGGTTTTGTCCTTTCCTACATTCACCAGGCTCCATGTCCCCATTGCCTTGTTTATGGTCCACAAGCCTGTTCTGCAATACTGGGTAGCGGGTGCGCATGAGATTGTGCAGGATGCAGCAAGCTTCCACGATGCTCCTCACAGTCCCTGGGTGATGCTGCATGGTGGTGAGAAGTACCTGGAACCTGTTGGCCAGGATGCCAAAGGCATTCTCCACCACCCATTTTGCCCTGGACAGCCTGTAGTTGAAGATCCTCTCTTCACGGGTGAGGCATCTTGAAGTTTAGGGCTTCGTGAGGTAGGTTCTGAGGGAGAAGGCGTCATCCCCCACGATGAAGTAGGGCACATCTTGTGTGTCGTTGGGTAGGGGGTCTGGATCTGGAAAACCCATGATGAGGTTGTGTTCCAGCCCGTCCTTGAGGTCACTGGCGTTGTATATCTGGGCATCTGAAGCTGACCCGTTGCCTGAAGCATTGATGTACATGAACTTGTAGTCAGCATCAACCATGGCAAAGAGGATGATACTGAAGAAGCCCTTGTAATTGTAATAATTGGACCCTGAGTTGGCTGGAGCTTTGCAGGCCACGTGCTTCCCATCTATGGCTCCAATGGTGTGGGGAAAGTTCCACCTCTGATACAACTACTCTGCAACTTTCCTCCAACCTTCTTCAGTGGTAGGACACTGGAGGAGCTCCTCCACGTATTCTTCGATGATGGCCTGCACCACTTCTCTGACCACAATGCTGATGGTGTTGTGTGGCATCCTCCAGGCATACTGCATGTTTCTGTATGTGGTTCCAGAGGCCAGGTGGCGCAGAGTCAGTGCCACCTTCAGTCCAGGGTCCAGGCTGGGATGGAAGTTGGTGTTTGCCTTGGTCAACCTGGGTCTCAGACGCTCCACAACTTTGTCAAACATGGGTGGTGGCATCCTAATGAAGTGTTGGAATACACGAGGGTCTTCATTCCTCAGCTCCACTATCACCTTGTCATACAGTCCAAACTCCATTCTTCTCCCGATCCATCTTCGGACCCAGACAGCTTTTGGACGTCTCCTTCTTCTCCTTGTGTAGAAAAGGTGAAACAGCCTGAAGAGGGCTTGTTTCTGGTGTTGAATGATGGCGGCTACCAAAAGGAGTGTGCGATGATCCATGGTGGACATCAATGGATGATATGGAAGAGCAAGAGCAAGGCTGAAGAGGTCTGCACACCACAGCTGCTGGTCTGAAAGTGAGATCCAGGTGATTTCCTTCCCCTTTTTATAGGAAAGGTCGGTTTTCCGCTAGGTGTCCTTCCACATACTCTAGACATCCTCCAGACATCCTAAATATCTGAGATACGTCCCATATACAAAGGTTTTGTCCGTTTTAATGCTTTATATCTGAGCTGCATCCGCTTTCATCCTTTCTATGTCCGTGCTACTAACTCTGTGTGGACGTTCCGCGTACCTTTCGCTTCCTCCCTCTTTCCACTTTCTGCTGGAGCGGATGTGAGTTGCGCGGATGCCCAGAGGATGCCGAGAGGATACAGCGGATGTGTAATAGATGAGAACGGACGTAGAATGTTTGTTGCCCGTATGTGTTGTGAATGTAGATCGTACACGGTGGAAAGTTCATCCGCTCAAAAAGTTTTGTGCAGCTCAAAACGTTTTGAGCAGATGAAATAGCAGTAGACAGATGTTTCACGGATAGAGCGTATGAAAGACGTAAGCAGTGAGTACACAACGGATGCATCGCGTTTTCCAATGGTTGGTAAGCGTTTTTCTCCGTTTTACATCCTCTTTGCATCCATTGGTGCAGTGTGACAGGTTTTATGTCTTTTAATAAAATGGGTTAGTCAGAAAAGGTTTTACTGGACTCCTTTTTGTTACAACAAGAGAGGTAATGCTGTTATGCTGAAAAACATTAATCTTGTTTTTTCCTCATCTGTCAGACTATTGGATTTGCACTTTGGGACAGAGGCCATTAAAACCCAGCATGTGCTTTTGTGTGCTTCTTCTCTGGCAAAAAAAATTGGGTTTTGTCTTAAGTACAAAAAGGCAATGCAGAACATCTTACATCTGCTATATTTCTTATCAGAACTTTTCCTTCCTTCCTTCCTTCCTTCCTTCCTTCCTTCCTTCCTTCCTTCCTTCCTTCCTTCCTTCCTTCTTTCCTGCCTGCCTTCCTTCCTGCCTTCTTTCTTTCTTCAGGATTAATTCACTCCTTCACTGATAGGTTTCCATGAGAACAATAATAGTTAACCTGGTCCCTACCGCCCACTGGTGGGCATTCCAGCTTTCATTGTGGGTGGTAGGGGTTTTGTCCCCTACTATATAAATCACTATTACTGTGGAACTGGTAGGTGGTTAGAGAGAATTTTACCACTAACAGAGATACAAAAGTGGGTGGTAGGTATACCCCTGCATTAGAAAATCTATCTCCCAAACAATCCATAAAAGGTCCTGTTGTGCCACTGTTAGGGATGTAAGTCCTACCCCAAAGGGGAGAATGTTAGGAATGTAAGTCACCTAACAACTATTTGGGTTGAAAATATATAAACCAGGATAAAAATTTTAAAACTGTATCTTTAAGAAAATGCAAAACTGTAGTTGAGTGTGGTTTCTCAAATGGCCATAAGATGGAACCAGAAACCTGGGCTGTTTTGTCTTAGTCTCAGAAGAGAGTGTGTCTCAGTGAGCCTCTGTTTTTCCTTCTGTTGGAAAGTTTTGCCATTCCTGTATTGACTGTTATTCTTGGATTTGATGTAAGTCTGATACTGAACTGTTTTTGACACTGGACTTTGATATTGGATTATCCCTGGACTGAAACTGACTGATTTAACCTGTGAATGACTTTGGACTGTGTTTGAACTTTGTTGAAACCTTCATTGAAAGTAAAAAAAATCCTACATTTACTGTACAGTGTATCTGTGTGCTGTGTGTGTATTATTCAAACACTACTCTCAAATACGTCTCCCTCTATGCGCTCATTCTCCTAACGAGAAATTACCTCAACACTGGTTATGGTCCCAGGCCATACCAGGCTCAGATAACTGAGAGTTAGTGTGAATGCACAGTACTGTATACAGACAGGTGTTTACTGTTTAATTGTGGTTTACTATCCTGGTCAAGATGGCATAAGTCACTTCAACAAGTCTATCACTGATAACCCGGTTGGATGGAACAAACTATGTTTTCTGGTCTATGAAGTCCAGTCTACTTCTGCGTAGAGAAGGTTTATGGAATGTAGTTCAAGATCCACCAGATGTAAATGCTTGGGATCCCGAAAATGAGGATGATGCCAAGAAGACTGCTGACTTTAAACAGAACAACGAATGAGCTCTTTGTATAATTGAACTAAGACTGAGTGACCAGCAGCTGGTCATTATTCATGGAGAAGAGTCTGCTGCTAAGTGTTGGGAGAATTTGAAGAGGATTTATGTTTGTGACAGTGTAGGTGCACACATACATCTTACACGTAAATTGTTCAGAGCACGTCTTCTGAAAGGTGGAGATATGTTAGCTCATTTAAACTTCATGAAAAGAACTTTAGAAGAGCTACATGAAAAGGAACTGATATTTTCAGAGCTGCATCAAGTTTACATCATTCTTTCCTCATTGGATGAAAGTTATGATGATTATGTATCTTCACTGGAAGTCCTGCCCAGAGATAAACTGACATTGACTGACATAACTGGAAAATTGTTAGAAGAAGCAAGAAGACGGCTAGATAGGGACCAACTAAGGAAGGAACAACCACAAGAAGAGAATTTATCTTCAATTGCCTATACTGTTAGGAAATGTTTTTCTTGTGGGGCTAGGGGACATATAGCTAAATTCTGTAAGAAGGGAAAACAACAGAATACTAGTAAACACGAGAAGGCCAAGAAGAATGTTAGTTTAGCTATGTCTAGCAATTCAACTGTAAACCATGATTTGTGGGTTGTTGATAGTAGAGCATCACAATGCATTACTAAAGATAGAAAAAAGTTTGTAAAGATGTCCATGAGTAATGTATCACTGGCAAATGGATGGAAGATTAATGCATCAAGTGAAGGTACTGCATATTGTTTTTGTAGAAACGAACATTTAACCATGTTATATGTACCTAAACTGAAATTTAATTTATTATCAGTAAGGGCTTTAGTTAATCTTGGTTATGTAGTAACCTTTAAGGGAGATAACTGTATAAGAGAGAAAGAGAGTGAAAGGGTTACTGCTATTTTAGAGAATGATTTATATGTGATACATGATGACCAATTGCAGAGGGCTAACTCAGTTGATAACAATGTTAAGCCACATGATGAATGTATATATTTAATGCATCGACGTCTGGGGCACATTAATTTCAAAATGCTCAAACAAACTGTCAACTTGTCAGAGGGAGTAAAATTGAAACCCTGTAGCAAGTATTGAAACTAATGCTGGTAGCCAAGAGAAGAGTAAGGTTACTTCTGCAAACAGACTAAATGGGCTTAAGACCAAAGAACCTTTGGAGGTTGTTTTTGCTGACATAATTGGTCCTAAGAAACCTAGTTTGGGGGGGGCGGGCTGCTATATGTTGAGTATTATGGACCATTATTCATGAAACAGTTTCTGCTATCTTATGAAAAACAAAACAGAAACATTCCAACATTTCTTTAACTGGCTAAGGTTTGCTGAGAGAAAAATGAAAAGTAAAGTAATTAGTTTAGTTACTGATAGCGGGACTGAGTTTATTAACAAAAGATTCCAAACAATGTTGAAATTGGTTGCTGTTGAGCATAAACGTTCTGCACCTTACAGACCATAACATTACTCATTTGTAGAATGAAGAGGGCAAACATTACAAGCCATGGCTCGCACTATGTTATCTGATTCAGGTTTACCTGAAACACTGTGGGGTGAAGCGATAATGTGTAGTAACCATGTTTTAAACAATGTAGTGAATACAACAACTGGAGAATTGACATTCACTCGTTGGCATGGCAGAAAACCAAATTTAAGTTACCTACACACATTTGGAGCTCCAGCATGGGTGCATATTCCCTCACAAGTAAGCCTGAAAGGGCAACATAGAGCTAAGAAGTTATTTTTTGTGGGTTATGAGGCCAATCATAGATCATTTAGATTTTGGGACCAAGGCACAGCTCATGTTTATTGTAGTGCTAGTGCAAAATTTCTTGAGCACTTTGCATGGGATAAACTGGAACAGGAATCCAGCAATGATATTATTATTGACACCCAAATTGTCCTTAAAGATAAAATCAGTAAACCACAAATAACCACAAAAGAGGAAGAACAGGAAGAAGTAGGAGAACAGGCACAGGAGGAAGTAGAAGAACAGGAAGCACAGGTGAGTCCACCAGTAAGCCCTGTATTACCAAGATGTTTAACCCGAGTAACACGACCACCTGATAGATATCAGGCTAGTGTTGTATGCCAAGTGACAGTTCCAAGTAATTTTATGAACTAAAACTGTATCCTGCTAAGGATCAGGCTGCTTGGCAGAAAGCAATGGATAAGGAACTGGAATCATTGAAAAAGTTGGAGGTATACGAAAATGTTAAGTTACCACCAGGTAAACATGCCATAGGATGTAAATGGGTTTATAAACTAAAGACAGTTGTGGATGAGACTGTTACCCATAAAGCCAGGTTAGTAGCACAAGGATTCAAGCAGACAGCAAATGACTACGATGAGGTGTTTGCACCTAGTCTGAAGGCTACTGCATTAAGGGCAGCATTAGTGTGGACAGCTAAGGAGAAATATATTGTAAATCATTTGGATGTAGAGACAGCATATCTGCATGCACTGCGGCAACACACTATATATTTAAAGAAACCTTTAGGTCTCAAAAATGAAAATACAACTGATTGCTGGAAATTGAAAAAGAGTCTTTATGGTTTGAACAATCAGGATATGAGTGGAACCAATGTATAGTTAAAGAATTAACTAAGATAGGTTTTGTAGTTGGCATGGCTGATCCATGTTTGTTTAAAAGAGAAAGTAATGGTGTAATTTCATTGTTGCTGTTATTTACTGATGACATAGCATTAATCACCAAAAACTGAACAAGAAGCTACTGAGATAATTTCACTATTAGAAAAGAAATTTAAGATAAAACAGTTAGGAGAAATCAAACAATATCTTGGTTTAAAGATAGATAAAACTAGAGGAGGATACAAAATCTCACAGGCAGATAAAGTTAACTAATTACTAAAAAGTTTTAAAATGGAATTTTGTAAACTGGCTAAAACACCGATGAGCCAAGAGTTTAGCCATAGTGATGTTCAAAGTCCTATTTTTGATAAGAACATTTATCAGTCCTTGATTGGGAGTTTATCTTATCTCAGTAATTGGTCAAGGCCAGATATTGCATATAGTGTTAATCAATTAGTGAGATTTAACGCTGAGCCAACTTAAAGGCACTGGCAAGCTGCTAAACGTGTGTTAAGATATCTGAAACAAACAATGCATTATGCATTGTATTTGGAGCCTAAAGATGAACTGAGTTTAACTGCATATGGTGATGCAAGTTTTGCTACAGACATAAATACACGAAAATCTACATTGGGTACTGTAGTATTATTGGGAAAGGCATTGATTGGATGGAGATCTATTAGAAACATCTAAGTTTGTCAACAGTGGAGGCTGAATTCTCATGCTTGTCTTTTATTACGTATAGATTTAGTTTTGTATAAACAATTACTAATTGCCATGGGAATTGATGTGACAGATCCTCTTGTTGTTTATGAAGATAACCAATCAGCAATACAGATGGCTTCAAATATTGCTGTTAAGGAGAAGGCGGTGCTACGTCTCGGTGTTACAGCTGCGATCTCGGGGCTCTGAGATCTCAGCTGATATTTTTGCCTCTGGTCGGTTCTAACGGACCTAAACCGTCCCGTAGAGACGGGGATTGTGAAGGGCACAGTCCCAGGATCCCAGAGATATCGCAAAATCTCTGGTTTGATCCGGGAGAAGCCCTTTTGCTGGAAGCAGAAAGGCAGCCTCCAAAGCTGCTGAAGTCGGGACAACTCCGGAAAGAAAGGGATTTAAATGAGCGTGTATCGGTTGGGTGAGAAATTCTTTTGCATTATAAATTGATTAAGACTTGAAAGGACATCCTGAACAAAGAAGAAATCTGTGGCTTTATCTTTTGTTTTGACTGAACCTTGGTTGAGCGGCGTTTAAGTGATGTCAAATTGAGACTTGGATTTTTTTTCTTATTTTCTTTGAGGACTTTAAGGTGACTTTGTAGGTAACCGGATTGAATTTTCTCTTATATATATTTTTATTTTTTACTTGATTTTTATTTTTTATCTTTTTAACTTTCTTTTTAGGATAGAGGCTCCCTTTGACTATCTTTTTTTTTCTTTTGTTTGAGTTCTTTATAAATATTTTTTCTTTTGGCTGGGGGGGGAAAGAGTATTAAGAGATGCTGCAACACTGCCAACTAGAGGCTTGAAAATATTTTATTTGAATTGGGGAGAAAAGCACTTCTTTTCAAGGACATTTTAATGTGATAAGATAGAGGGAGAATACAGTAAAATATTATTACAGGTGCTCTCTTGGACTCTTATCAATATCTCAACATTTGAGGCTTGGCTTTGAAGCTGCTGGAGAAGACAGTCATAATAAGAGCCTTGGATAAAGAAATAAAGTGCAGTGTACAGTGCATATATATATATATATATATATATATATATATATATATATATATATATATATATGCCTTTGAAACTCCTACTCGCCAGCCTTTTTGGTAAATTTTAACTCTAGTATTTTTGCTTTTTATTTTAAAGGGAAAGCCTCAGAGTTCTTTCTTTTTTCTTCTCTTTCTTTTTTTTTTCTCTTGCTTCTTTGCTTCTTCCATTTATTTTAATTGGATTAGGGTCTAGAAGAACCTGAAGACCTTTCTTTTTCCTTTTTCCTTTTTTCTTTTTTGGTTTTGGGCTTTTTACTATTGGATTTTTTTTTCTTTTTGATTTTTTTGGACTATATTTGGTTACTATACCAGCTGGATTTAAAGTCAAAGAGAGTTTGAAGCCTTGGAAATATTAAAATGAGCAGGAAGCCAAAATCATTCGGCGTTTTTGCTTCTACCTCTGCTTCCCCACCACTTGAAGGACAACTTTTAATTCAGACAATGTTGAAGCAAGATAAGGAACAAGAAAAAGTAAATTTACAGATGATTATGCAAGGAATTCAAGATATTAAGATAAAAATAGATACCATGGACAAAAAAATAGAGAAATCTGATGAAAATTTTAAACAAATGATGGGAAAGTATGAGGAGAGATTCCAAAAAATTGAGGAAGAAGGAAAACAAAGAGAGGAGAAGATTGGAAATATTGACACTAGATTAACAGTGATAGAACAAGAAAAAAATGGGATGTTGAGGTGGGAGATGGAAAGATCAGAATTTTATCTTAGATTTCAAAATATAGAAGAGGAAAAAGGAGAAAACTTGGCTGTGATAATGATAGAAATATTGGCAGATCTTCTGGAAATTACTGAGGAAAAAATGATGGACGGAGTAGATGAGATATACCGAGTTTATACAAGATATGCGATGAGAAATAAACTACCAAAGGAAGTACATATTAGATTTACTAAAAAATCCATCAGAACACAAATATTACAAGTGGCAAGAGAAAAAGCATTGAAATATAAAAGCAAAGAGATTGTAGTTTTAAAACAAATACCTAGAAGAGTGAGAGAGATGAGAAGAGAATATCGATTTTTGACCAAAATGCTACTGGAAAATGAAGTGAACTACAGATGGCTGATACCAGAAGGACTAATTTTTACGTGGCAAGAGCAGAGATATAGAATTGACTAGATTGAAAAAGCAGAACTTTTTTATGCAGAATTTTTTGGAAGAAAAAAAGAGGAGGCAGAGAAAGAGATCTCATTAATTGAGCTTCTGGAGGAACAACTGGAGATTGAAAAAGAGAAAGGAGTTGTAGGTGGACAGGTAGACAGTAAAGAACAACGTGAAGTGAGAGCTACGAGAGCTGTTAGACCTAAATATAAAGCATAATCATGGAAGAAAAAAAACTGATTACAATGAATATAAATGGACTTAACTCAGCTGTTAAAAGAAGGAAAACCTTTCACAAATTAGAGAAATTAAAATTTGATATAATTTGCTTACAAGAAGTTCATATTAAAAAGCAACATGAGCATTTGTTAGTACAGCCAAAATTAGGGAAAATATTTACTTCTTTGATTCAATGTAAGAAAAGAGGAGTGGTTCTCTACATTAAAGAAGATATTCCAGCAAAACTGATCTACACGGATGAAGATGGAAGAGTATTAATGGTGGAAATAATGGATAATAATAAAAAAATACTCTTGATTGCAATTTATGCTCCGAATGATAAACAAGAAGAGTTTTATAAAAAACTACATATGGAAATAATTAGACTGGACTATGTTAACATAATTATGATGGGAGACTTTAATGGAATTGTGGACAATAAATTGGACTATATAACAACAACAACAAAACAAAATAGAAAGATTCTCCCTAAATCTTTTTTTAAAATGACAGATGAATTAACTTTAAAAGATATTTGGAGAGAAAGAAATGTTAAAACTAAACAATATACTTTTTATTCTAATAGACATTTATCATGGTCCAGGTTAGATATGATTTGGATCTCAACAGAATTAATATCTACTATTCAAGAAACAAATATTGAAATAAGTACTTGGGCAGATCATAGTCCAATGACAATTAAATGGAAGAGACAAAAAAAAAGATCGAGATGGACATTAAACAATACCATTTTAAAGGAGAAAGATTTTATACAATGGATGGAGAAGAAATTGGTTGTTTTTTTTTAAAGAAAATAAAAAAGAAGATACTTCAATACAGAATATTTGGGATACAATGAAGGCATATGTAAGAGGTTTGATAATAGACTATACAAGAAAAAAGAATATTAGGAAAAGACAAACCTCTAAGGCCTTGGAAGATGAATATATAAGACTTGAAAAAGAATTACAGAAAATACCACAGAAAAAAGATATTAAATTGAAACTGGATGTAATTAAGCATAAAATGGAATTAATAGAGAAAGAAGAACTGGCACAGAAAATTAGAAATTCCAAACAGAATTATTTTGAAGATGCAAATAAACCAGGTAGATGGCTAGCATATAAACTGAGAAAGGAGAAGGAATCAAGAAAAATATTGAAACTAATAGATGATCAAGGTCAAGTTTGTTGTGGTAATAAGGAGAAAAAGGAAATTATTCGAGATTATTATGGACAACTATATAAACAAGAGAATATTGATGAGAAAAAAATTAAACAGTATTTACAGAATGTTAACTTACCGAAGATACCTAAAGAGACTGAAGAAATGTTAGAAAGCAATATAACAATGATGGAATTAAATGAAGCATTTAAAAGACAAAATAATGGGAAAGCACCAGGTCCAGATGGGCTTCCGGCAGAATTCTATAAAAAATTTCAAGAATCATTGAACACTCCATTGTTAGAAATTATGAATGAAGTTATGTTAAAAAAGATGATACCCAAAACATGGTCAGAGGCTTATATTACACTTATTTTAAAGGAAGAGGCTGACCCGTTGCAAATTAAGAACTATAGACCTATTTCCTTATTGAATGCAGATTATAAAATCTTTGCTTCAATCTTAGCAGAAAGACTGAAAAAATATTTAAATAATTTTATCCATCCAGATCAAAATGGATTTCTACCAAAGAGACAAATTAGAGACAACATGAGAGTAATTTTGGATACCTTGGAATATTATGAGGCTCATCCTGAAAAACAAATGGCTTTGATATTCCTAGATGCTCAAAAAGCATTTGACAACGTGAACTGGAGATTTATGTTATTATTATTGGAACAGATGGGCTTTGCCAGAAAATTTATTCAAGCAATAGAAGCCATATATAATAAACAGACAGCAAAGGTAATGATGGAGGGAGAATTTACAGATCTTATTAATATAAGAAGAGGTACAAGACAAGGATGTCCCCTATCTCCTTTGTTATTCGTATTAACTTTGGAAGTGTTGAATAGAAATATTAGAGATGACAAAAATATAAAAGGAATGAAAATTAAAAAGGAAGAATTTAAACTACAAGCTTTTGCTGACGATTTAGCTTTTATTCTGGAAGACCCGTTAGAAACCGCTCCAAAGTTATTGGAAAAGGTAGAGACATATGGTGAGATGGCTGGCTTGAAAATAAATAAAGATAAAACAAAGATTTTGACAAAAAAGATGTTATTGAGACAAAGAGAAGAACTGACAGATCTTTTGAAAATTCAAATTACAAACAAGGTTAAGTATCTGGGGATATATTTGACAGCAAGATGTAGCACATTAAAAGAGAATAATTATATTAAACTTAAACAACAGATAATTACAGATTTGAAGAAATGGGAAAATTTACAATTGTCATTAATAGGGAGAATTTCAACAATTAAGATGAATATTTTACCTAGAATTTTATTTCTCTTTCAAACAATACCAATTAGACTTGGAAAAGACTATTTTGAAGATTTAAATAAAACTATGTTGAAGTTTATATGGCAAGGTAAAAAAGCGAGAATAAAGTTAAAACTTTTGCAAGATGCTAGAAATAGAGGAGGTTTTGGCCTGCCTAATTGGGAATTGTATTATCAAGCTGCAAGTTTGATGTGGGTCAAAGAATGGATAACATTAAGAAAACATAGATTGTTGACATTAGAAGGACATGATTTACTGTTGGGCTGGCATGCTTTTTTATGGTACAAGGGAACTAAAACACAGGGGTATTTCAGAAGACATTATATACGGGAGTCTTTGTGGTTAAATTGGGAGAAGATAAAAAAACAATGTTACTTGAAAATTCCAGTTTGGTTATCGACTATTGAAGCATTTTCCTATCCTATGATCTATAAAAAGGAACAAACAGTTAGATATGGGGAACTGTTGGATGAAAAGGGTGGACTTAAAACGATCCAAAATTTAGAGGAACAAGGTATAAGGATGAATTGGTTTTCATATGCGCAAATACACTCAAGATATCTTGAAGATTTTAAAACGGAAGGATTCTATGATAAACAGACTGATTTAGATAAGATATTGATGGGTACTGATGAGAAAGTGATTAAAAAGTTATATGGTTATTTATTGGGAATTAAGCTAGAGGAAGAACAAGTTAAAGAAACTATGATTGCATGGGGGAAGAATTTTGGATATGGAATTGATTTAGAGCAATGGCAAAAATTGTGGTCTCAAAATTATAAAATGACAATGTCAATAGCATATAAAGAAAACTTGTATAAGATGTTTTACAGGTGGCACCTTCCCCCGACAAGAATAGCAAGAATGTTCAAGAATAAATCTGAAAAATGTTGGAAATGTCATCAGATACCTGGCTCATACTATCATATGTGGTGGACTTGTGAGAATGCTAGAAAATATTGGACTAAAATTCACATGTGGTTGGAAAAAATGACAAAGACTTGAAACCAGAGATCTTTTTATTGGGAATTTTACCTGATATATATAATAAAGACTTGAAATATTTGATTGTAAATGTATTAACAGTGGCTAGGATTGTATTTGCTAAAAACTGGAAGAATGAGAAAATGCCATTGCAGGAAGAAATTATTGAGAAAATATTGGAATGTGCTGAGATGAGTAGATTGACATTTGAAATTAGAGAACAAGAAGATAAACAATTTTATGCAATTTGGGGTTTTTTTTATCAATGGTTAGATGATAAAATACAATAATAGAGCATTAATATTATATATATGAAGAGTTTTTAGGATTGTTTTGTTATGATTATATGATAAATTATAGAATAAACTGTTTGAAGTATTGTTATCTCGCAAAGCATGAATGATTAAAGGTATAGTCAGAAAAAGATTTTTTTATTTTTATTTTTTTTTAGTAATATTAGAATATGGATTGACAATATGAGTGGTTATCCAATATAATTGTAATTGACACTATAAAATGAATGCACAAAACTGATGAACCAACCGATACACCGGAAGTATATATGAGAGTAGATGTTTTTAATGTTTTGTATGTTTGTCTGTTTGTAGAAAATTAATAAAAACTTTAAAAAAAAATATTGCTGTTAAGACAAAAACAAAACACACAGATTTAAGATATTTAAATGTGAGACAATGTGTGCAAAGTAAGATGATAAACTAGAATACTGTATGTCAGAAAACAATATAGCAGATCATTTTATAAAGGCCCAAGGCTCTATAAAGCATAAGGCTTGCTGTGAGGATTTTGGACTTAGAATGTAAGGTTGTATATATTGTCCTACCCCAAAGGGGAGAATGTTAGGAATGTAAGTCACCTAACAACTATTTGGGTTGAAAATATATAAACCAGGATTAAAATTTTGAAACTGTATTTTTAAGAAAATGCAAAACTGTAGTTGAGTGTGGTTTCTCAAACGGCATAAGATGGAGCCAGAAACCTGGGTTGTTTAGTCTTAGTCTCAGAAGAGAGTGTGTCTCAGTGAGCCTCTGTTTTTCCTTCTGTTGGAGAGTTTTGCCGTTCCTGTATTGACTGTTATTCTTGGATTTGATGTAAGCCTGATACTGAACTGTTTTTGACACTGGACTTTGATATTGGATTATCCCTGGACTGAAACTGACTGATTTAACCTGTGAATGACTTTGGACTGTGTTTGAACTTTGCTTAAACCTTTATTGAAAGTAAAAAATCCTACATTTACTGTACAGTGTATCTGTGTGTGTATTATTCAAACACTACTCTCAAACACGTCTCTCTGTATGCGCTCATTCTCCTAACGGGGAATTACCTCAACAGCCACCACTTCCAATGTTCTGATTCTGGATGCAAAGTGCATATGGATGTCTGCCCTGAGTTCTGCTGTGTAGGGAGGAGGCAATCAGTTTCTGCTCTGAGACGTGTATTTTTAACTCTTGTCTCTCAACTTTTTCTTGAAAAATATTCTGTATAATTAGGTGCTGAACTAGATAGTGGTATTTTTGTTATGTAGAAAGTTAGCACTCACCCCTCTCCTAGAAGAATGAAATATTTTGAGGAATATTAAAAAGGCAGAATATTATATTTCCCAAAGGGAGAAATGGAAACATGTTTTCAGATTGAGAAAGCACCCCCACCTTCCTTAATAGCCCACAGCAGATGTTAGCACTTAAGAGATAAAGACATAACTAGCTCTATTCATAAGCAAATACCCATACCCAAGATCCAACAAAGGTAAGCTTAGCCCTCAGCCACAATAGGAATCGTCCAACACCCTTTCAGAACACAAACTTATTCATTGCATCATCTCAGCAGTTCAAACTTCAACCAAACCTGGGAGCTCAGACAACCTATAGAGCCAGCTATGACCCCTACATAACCCCTACATAGCCCTATGGGAATCTGACAACAGCCAATAGAACACATGTAATTGTACAGGAACAGGAAGCTCAAGCACAAAACACAAGAGAAGGTATAACCCCCCCACTCTCAACTCCATGTGATCAGTTGCCCAGAATCACAAATGCTTGGTGGTTCTGCTTCATCAATAAATGGACTCTCTTTCCAATCAACCTCCAGCCTCCATTTTGTCTCCAGTGCCTTTCTCCCGGCTTGGAATTGAACCAGGTAGATATTTCTTCCAACAGCTCTCAACTTAAAGATATCTCTGACTGCAGCTGCTTTTAAAACATAAGTGCTATTGTGGTCGTCTCTTAATGTATGTCTCAGTAATAATAGTTTTACAAGTCGAATGAATGGCTGGAAAATAATTTTTAGAGACAAACAGAATTCAATGGGCTATCTCCACTTGAATAACACAGAATACCATTTCAGCACATTACTGAAATGTAATGTGTACAACATTACGTGTACATCCTTGTACAAGTAAAAATTGCACTACAGAATGAATAGCCCTAAATCCAAAAAAAGTCACATGTACAAAGAACCAGTTGTCTCTGCAATATAACCTATCATTTGAAGTCCCATCTTATTCAGCTACTTTGTATTCATCGTGCCCATTTTTAGGACAATTACATGATGCAGAAATAGTTTTTCTAATTATTATGAAAACACTAGGACTTAGATTTTGTGGACTGTGCTCAACTGGAACAATATATTCCTTTCCTCCTTTGCAGTTGTCTGTGCATGTCTTTCTACTGCATCCAGGCACAACAGGAAATGCAGTTGCAAAAGGATCAAACTTCAAAAAGATGTTTGGCTGCCAACAAAATGAAATTGGAACGTTCTGGGATAGGACTAGGGAATAGCATATTTTCCTTGAATGTCACTTCTTGGTGCTTATGATTAGTGCCTTTGCTGCCACTGTACCACATCTAAATAGTGTAATTTTAAGCTATCTCAGTCTTCAGAACTCTTCTGTTAACATGCATCTTTATATCCTTGAGTTGACTGAAATATTTGCCATCATAAATTGCCCTGTCCTGATGGCCAAACTCTGACCTGCATCAGTAATAAGACCATTGAATGGTATTTACTTTACAGTTTTGTACAGAATGTTAAAGGAAAGAAATAGGTGGATTCTTCTAGTTTTATTTCCCTTCCCTTCTTCCAGTATTAACTGGAAGAAAAATATCTATTAATCACTCTCCTTATTGATTGGGGAAGAAGTAAACACTGACAGAAAACTATCTCTTTAAAAGTGCGTGGGTGCTTTATCTTCTAAGAGAGACTGACTATCATGTGAAAGCCTGGCTCCTTTTAAAGATAGGTTTCACATTATTGTGGAACCTAGCTACTCTGGAAAATTACTACTTATGAAAAAAGAAGCAGGAGAAGTATAACCATAAAGGCCAAAATCAACTAATAGGAACTGAAGAGATGTCATCTCCAGTATTATCTAGGTTGCATCTCAGATAGTTTGTATGGCCAGCCTTGTGTCAGGAAAAGACAGAAAATCAATTTTCAATAAATTGAAAATGTTCAATAAGAACATTTTTCCTTGGAAAGGGGAGACAGAAACAGAATCCTTCTACCTGGGAAACTGAATTAAACCCCTTCCCAAGAAAACCACAAGAGATCACATATAAAGCCATGTTGCTTATGCCTTTGATTTCAGTGAAAGAACAAGGCATTCATTAATCACAATGTTTCCAATTATTATCTGATTCATTTAAAGGACATGAGTTCCTGGGCAGATATTATCTCTTTACCCCACAGCCACCCAGATCCCTTCAGGGAAGCAGAATATAAGCTACTCTGTGGACATTAAACTTAGTCATAGGAAAATTTAAGCTGTTGAGAACCGATGTTCCTTCCATCACTTCTACATCTGCCTTTTGTATTTTTAAATGCTTAGTTGCTTTAAACCTGTTTGCTTTTTTAATGTTTTAACATCCTACATATTAGGTGAAAAAACACAAAAAATCACTGAATAAATCAATCACAACAGCCAGTTGCTCTCTGGATTCTAATTTTGGAGATGTCTTGAAAACATAATAATATATCTATATAGTTCCTCTCCTTGTTTTCCAGTTGCCTTCTCAAATACAATGGTTGTATTTGTATTTCAGTTTGAAATCATTATTTCTCCTACCAGCACCACAGTTGGTGATCTATTTTTATAGATAACCAAGTTTGAAAACATTGTGACTTACAACTATAGGTAGTCCTTGATTTAAGACCATAACTGAGCCCAAATTTTCTATGGCAAAGACGTAACATTTGTTAAGTGAAATTCACCCCATTTTACGACCTTCCTTGTCAGAGTTGTTAAGTGAATCCCTGCAGTTGTTAAATTAGTAAGATGGTCGTTAAGGGAATCTGGCTTCCCCATTGACTTTGCTTGTTCAAAAGGTCAGAAAAGGGGATCACATGACCCCAGGATAACTCAACTATCATATATGTGAACCAGTTGCCAAGTATTTGAATTTTGATCACCTGACCATAGGGATGCTTCAACAGTTTTAAGTGTGAAAAATGGTCGTAAGCAGGGGTGGGATTCTACTAGTCCAGACCAGTTCTATAGAACCAGTTGTTACAATTCTGCACAGTTCGGACAACTGGCAAATCATACCACTGGCTGGCTACTCCCGTCCCCACCCACCCCACCCACGAGGCTTTCCTGAGGCCCAGTCAGGGGTGGTATTCAGGGGGTTGGGGGAGGGAGAAGTGGCCTGAGAGCAGAGCTGGACCTTTCTTAGGATTGAAGCTTCTATTTTTCAGTGCAGACTCAGCAAGCAGATTGCAGAAAGGTAGATCTGGGAGTGAAGCTGTGATTCTGCAAGCAGTTCAATCTGCCTGCCTGCTTTGCCTGATTTTGGGTAAAAGTTGCTCTTTTTTAAAAATAAAAAATTCAAACTTTACATATGTATTTACAATATTTACATACAAGCCATGTCCAGGGCTTGTAGGCCACGGCCACAGAACCAGTTGTTAAGAATTTGAATCCCATCCCTGGTTGTAAGTCACTTTTTTCAGTTCTGTTGTCACTTTGAATGGTTACTATGCAAACTGTTGTAAATCGAGGACTACCTGTAAAAACAATCTTACATAAACAAGTAATTTGAATGCCTTGGCAAATAATAAAGCACACCAGCCAGAGGTATTTTATTGGGTTTTATTGCTTAAAGACTAAGAAGGGAGTCATTCCATTTTTAAATGCATTGATTATTCACATTTCCTGCACATTCATTCAGATACAGATATAGATATACATGAGAGTCAGCATTGATAATGGTTAAAGAAGGATAAAGAGCAAGGAGACCCAAGTTCATATCCTCCCTTAGACATGGCTGGCTGGATGACTTTGGGCCAGTCACTCTTAGCCCGATACTGAGAAGTCAGAAAATACTTACTACCAGTCCATAGTGGGGCAATGTTGTAAAATGTAAATTATTGTCTGAAGCATTCAGTGGAAAGGCCTTTATCATGCAGAGAATTAATTGGGGCTGTTGATAATATGCACCTGCATATACATGCACAGCTATGCAGTGATACAATCAAATGATAACTTGGTGCAGATTTATATCTCTATGAGAACTAAAGTTTTTCTTTAAAAAAAAACTTTAAACTGTTGTTATTGATCCTGATATAAAGAAAAACCTAAGGCTTCTGAAAAAGATTGAAGGGACCATTTGGTAAATGACTCATAGCATGTGAATTTGTAGCCATCATAATTAAGCATAAAAAATTCCTCTCTCCCTTGTAGCACTCCTGGTTTGGCATTAACTCTATTATGTCAGGAAAGTTCAATTATTTCTTTCTGGCTCTGAGCAATGCTTATTTAAAAAAAATACATAGCTTAGTGCAAGTAGGAATGTTTTATAGGTAAGTCCACAACTTGTGACCATTTATTGAACAATTGTTTGAAGTTACGTTTAAGTGTCCTGCACTTATTGTCAGTTGCAGTGTCCCTGTGCTCACGTGATCAAAATACAGGTGCTTAGCAACCAGCATATATTTATGATGGTTGCATCATCCTGGAGTCATATGATTGAAATTTGTGACTTTCCCAGGGGCCTTTCAACAAGCAAAATCGATAGGGGAAGCTAGACTTGCTTAACAACCATGTGATTCACTTGGCTAATGACCATTGCAAAAACAGTTGTAAAATCAGTTGTGATCATCAAATAAATGTACATGTAATGAAAGTGACCTCCAATTTTTTGCAATACAAAAATGGTAATACAATAATCTTTCTCTAATTTAAACAAATAATCAATATTTAAACTATCTTAAAATATTAATATCAAACATTATAAAAATCAATATTCATATTCTCTTGATTTTAATTTAACACATAAGATTGTGTAAATTGTGTAAATTGTAAAATATTAATCAGCATACACTTAAGAAACTACAATATTTCTCTAGTCAAATCAGATCTAATCCTCAAATCCCAAAGTCAAAAATTGAAAGAAAAATAGGAAAAGAAAATAGAAAATATTGTGTACTGGTACTATATATTGTACTACCAATACACACACACACACACACATACACACATATTTGAAGACGATATTGTAGAGCTAAAATATGTAAAAACTTACATCTCTCCTATGAAAAACAATTAATTGTCTCTGATGCTTTTTAGCTGTATATACCTCTGTGTGTATAACAGAGATATATAAACAATGCATGAGATGGAAACTGTGGATGAAGAGATAAGTGTACAATATAATAACTCTAGATCATTCATTAAAACTACACATGGCAAGATATAGATATAATAAATTTAAAGGAATTCACTGCCATCATTATCATGGCTACCAATTTAGACATTTTAAAAAGGCGAGTGGACAAAGCTGGCAATATCTACTATTGTTTTTAAAGAACAATTAAATTTGATTTTAAAATATTTAAAAGATTAGATAGTGGGAGCTAATAAATTAAATAAGTAAAATTTATTTTACAACATTGGGACAAAATGAATGACTACATAAAAGAAAAAAAGAGGAAAGCAATAAAGTACACAGACAATAAAATTGTTGACTGTTCATCCAGGGTCACAAGATCACAGAGCTGGCTTTCCTGTGTAAGTTCGGACTAGAATCTCCTGGCTTCTAGTCTGGTGCTTTAACCATTAGACCAAAGTGGCTCTCTTTACTGATGATGGTTCAGCAAAAATGCTCTATAATGAACAATGGGTTTGCTTAACAATCACCATGTCCACTTTATGAACCCTGTATTTCACTTTGCAACCTCCATGTTCACTCAATGACCACTGTTGTTGTTGCTGAATTGCGTCAAACCTACTTTACAACTATCATGACTTATGAATATAATAAATTCATAATAAGAGTTATGAACCTGCCTAGAGTAGCCCCATGGTGAAATAGACAGGTAATATATTAAACAAATAAATAAATAAGTGGCAGGTTCCATTATGGTCATAACTTGAGAACTACCTGCATTCCTTTTCTATGGCACAGAGAATCCAGAGCTTTATTGCCTTTGCAGAGTTCAGTTTAACTATCACTCCTAGCAGCCATTAAGAACTTTTTTGTTAATTCCAAACATTAATAATGGTTGTATAAAGAACTGTAATTAAATAAAAGTTGATAATAGGGTTTTCTCTTAGAGAGAAATTATAATTTCCTTACTCAGGATTATCAAGCAAAGCCAGTTTTTAAACTTTTTGTAATTAATTTTCTTCTAGAAATGTAGATATGAGTATTAAAGACACAGTTCTCGAACTACCATAAATTAAATGTATTATGAAATTGTTTTTGAATTCATATAAATAATAATAGTTTGGCTTTTTTTCACTGGAGGAAAAACACTTTCCACTTTGTTAATCAGTACTGTATTCAGTACTGTATTCATATATTGATAAACAATTTAGTATAAAAGAACATCACCCACCTACACTATTCTCTTTGTCCTCAGGTAAAATTAAATATTTAGCAGTATTTCACCTGCTGATAAAATATTTAAGTCCATGGCAATTGTAGTAGGAGGCCTATAGAGAGGTTGGTATTGTAATTATTCACCAGGGATGTACCCCTAGATAGATTGTGAACACTTTCTTGGGCTTATTTTATTATCTATTTTGTATCCTTTCATTTTGAAAGGTGTATTTATTCTATTCATTTTTACAAACAACAACAACAACAAAAGATACAAATATGGACTTATATCTCTTTAGAAACCAAGTAAATGTAGCTTGGTCTGAAGAAAAGTGTGTCTAGGATTATAGCCAATGAAAAAGCAAATTGATAGCCATACCTTGATCAATACATCACTACAGTGTCTAGAAAAAATCAACGACCTAAAAATAAAAGAGAAGGAAATCATTGCTTAATCTCACAGCATTCTTAATATTAATAGATCCAGGACTAACAAAAGAATCTACTGAAGCATCATTAAGCAATACATCCAACCTAACATAATACACTGATTAAATGCCCAGACTCATAGAACTCATTGATTTTTGTGTCACAACCTACTTTCAATTAGATGAACAAATACACTGTACCAACAAATCAGAGCAACACTCATGAAATCACCACAGTCAGAATTCATAACTAAGGCTGTGATGCAATGTCTAGAGGAGGGGTGTCCAACCTTGGCAACTTTAATACCTGCGGACTAACTTCCAGAATTTCCCAGCCAGCCATGTGTGCTGGGAAATTATGAGACTTACAATCCACAAGTCTTAAAGTTGTCAAAGTTGGATACTCCTGGTCTAGAAAGCATAGCACTCCCACACAAACAATCAAAAATATGGATTTGCTTTGTAGATAACACTTCCATTATAAGAAAAGGAATAATTATAGAAGACACATAAGACAACCAACAACATCTTTAAAGGAATAAAATGTACAAGAGAAAAATACACACTATCATCTTGGATATCTTCATCAACAGAGAAAACAATGGCAAATTATAGACCTATGTTTGTTAAAAAGAAAACCTCACACTAACTGTTTCACTATCAAAGCAGCAACCCAACCACCCACGAAATAAGCTATATAAGAACATTATGCAGAAACATACTGCAGTAACCCAGAATACCTAAAAGAGTAAACATACCACCTACATACCATATCTTCCAAAACAATGGATACCCATCTTGTTTCATCAAAATTAATGACACAACTCACTGCAATGCAATCATTACAACTTACAAAAAGTCTCTCTGTATATCAAAAACATTCCAAGACTACTGCAAGCACTCAGTATCACTATAAGTATGCATACCAACAAAATCTCTTCAAAATATCTTGAGCAAACCAAAACACCCACTACCAAGAATGAAAAATAGGAATCATCGATGACAAACAATGAAAAGACTACAACAGCCACTGTTATAGGATAGATAGAAAATTGGCAGACTGCGTTCTTAAACACCAACTGGCTGTCAGAAGACATCATTAATATGCCTTATTTTACCACACTCAATCACAGATTCAACTAGAAAAGTCAACATTTTGCCTCAAGCTGAATCAAAAAATTCTAGAGAATTCCCGGATGCTTGGCTTCAAGATAAAACAGACATTAATAGGTACAAAGCAACAAATCTCATTTATATATAATTTAAAAAATACAATCAAAAGAAGGAAACAACTTAGAACACATTCTTCCAGCAATGAATTACCTGATAAACAGAAATAGCATCAGATAAATAATCAAGAAAATAACAATACCCAAATCAAAGAACTATCAAGGAGGAAACTACCGTACATTTCCACCAAAACCGGCAGGGTAAGCTACCATTCATAAACAGCCAGCAAGCCCTACATTTCCTCACACTGATGGTGTTATCTTGCTTAGTAATGAAATATTTGCAAGTAAAGCCCATGTCCCACTGCACTTACAGATGCAAAGAGGATGTAAAATGGACAAAAAAGCTTGCCATCTGTTGGAAAATGTGATGCATCTGTTGTGTACTTACTGCGTACGTGTTTCATACGCTCTATCCGGCAAACATCCGTCTACTGCTATTTCATCCGCTCAAAAACTTTTGAGCTGCACAAAACTTTTTGAGCGGATGAACTTTCCACCGTGTACAATATACATCCGCAACACATACGGGCAACAAACGTTCTCCGTCCGTTGTCATCCATTACACGTCTGCTGTATCCTCTCGGCATCCTCTGGGCATCCTCGCAACTCACATCCGCTGCAGCGGAAAGCGGAAAGAGGGAGGAAGCGAAAGGTACACAGAACGTCCAGACAGCGTTAGTAGCACGGAAATAGAAAGGATGTAAGCGGATGTATCTCCGCATGTAAGCGGATGCATATATAAAGCATTAAAATGGACAAAACCTTTGTATATGGGACATATCTCAGATATTTAGGATGTCTGGAGTATGCCTAGAGTATGTGGAAGGACACCTAGTGGAAAACTGATATTTCCTATAAAAAGGGGGAGGAAATCACCTGGATCTCACTTTCAGTCCAGCAGCCATGGTGTACAGACCTCTTCACCCTTGGTCTTGCTCTTCCACATCATCCATTGATCTCCACCATGGATCATCACACACTCCTTATGGTAGCTGCCATCATTCAACACCAGAACCAAGCCCTGTTCAGACTGTTTCACCTTTTCTATGCAAAGAGAAGAAGGAGATGTCCAAGAGCTGTGTGGGTCTGATGATGCATCGAGAGAAGAGTGTAGTTTGGACTGTATGACAAGCTAATGGTGGAGCTGAGGAATGAAGACCCTCGTGCATTCCAGCACTTCATGAGGATTCCACCAGCCATGTTTGACGAAATTGTACAGCGTCTGAGACCCAGGTTGACCAAGCCTAGCACCAACTTCCATCCCAGCCTGGACCCTGGACTGAAGGTGGCACTGACTCTGCGCCACCTGGCCTCTGGAACCACATACAGAAACATGCAGTATGCCTGGAGGGTGCCACACAACACCATCAGCATTGTGGTCAGAGAAGTGGTGCAGGCCATCATCGAAGAATACATGGAAGAGCTCCTCCAGTGTCCCACCACTGAAGAAGGCTGGAGGAAAGTTGCAGAACAGTGGTATCAGAGGTGGAACTTTCCCCACACCGTTGGAGCCATAGATGGGAATCACGTGGCCTGCAAAGCTCCACCCAACTCAGGCTCCTCTTATCACAACTACAAGGGCTTCTTCAGTATCATCCTCTTTGCCATGGTTGATGCTGACTACAAGTTCATGTACATCGATGCTTCAGGCAATGGGTCAGCTGCAGATAGCCAGGTATACAACGCCAGTGACCTCAAGGATGGGCTGGAACGCAACCTCATCATAGGTTTTCCAGATCCAGACCCCCTACCCAATGACACACAAGATGTGCCCTACTTCATCGTGGGGGATGACGCCTTCTCCCTCAGAACCTACCTCATGAAGCCCTACAGTTCCAGATACCTCACCCGTGAAGAGAGGATCTTCAACTACAGGCTGTCCAGGGCAAAGTGAGTGGTGGAGAACACCTTTGGCATCCTGGCCAACAGGTTCCAGGTACTTCTTACCACCATGCAGCATCACCCAGGGACTGTGAGGAGCATCGTGGAAGCTTGCTGCATCCTGCACAATCTCATGCGCACCCGCCACCCAGTGTTGCAGAACAGGCTTCTGGACCATCAGCAAGGCAATGGGGACATGAAGCCTGGTGAATGGAGGCAAGGATGAAACCTGATAGACACTGTGGATGTACAAGGCCCCAACAGAGCTTCACGTGAAGGGAAGAAGCAGCGCAACCTCCTGAAACACTGGTGCAACTCCCCAGCTAGAGCAGTGGAGTGGCAAGACAGGATGGTAGATGCTTAATGGATGCTTCCTTGAGCCTGTCTCATCACACTGATGACATTGTGCCATGTATGTTGAGTGGACCAACAATGAATAGGTCATTAATAAAGAGTTTTGTTTATGTTGAAATGTGTTGATCAATGATTAAATTGTTATTGATAATAAAGGGCCATATGTGTGGCAGCTGGGAGGGTGGACCATACAGTTCCACTCTGCTTGCACTGGAGGTTTATCTATCCCACAACTATCCTTACCCATCCCACAGCTATCCTTACCAATCCCACAGCTATTCTTTCCAATCCCACAAGTATGCAAAGGCTTAACCCTTTTTTCAAAGTTTTCACCAACACTTTATTAAATAAAAAAAATGAACCAAGTGTGTGAAGCAAAGATAACCTTTATTAATAACTGTCTTAAGTAAACTGTATGACTTTATTAAAAAAGCAAAATGAACCAAGTAAAGTGTCTTAAGCAAAGATAAAGTGAACAGGTGACAACTCAGTCTCTGGCACTATTCTCAGTCACTCTGAGGCATGTCCATGGTCTCAGCTGTCGAGCGGGCAGGGACTGTGGAGGTGGCTGTGGCTGGAGTGCTGGTCTGAGACGCCATTGGGGTGCTTGGCCCCGAGAGTACAACAGGGGATGATGTGTTCAGGAAGCTCTCAGAGAGCTGACTCAGTCCTGTGAGGTTGAGAGGCCTTTCCTCAAGGACCTGGGATGTCAGGCACAATACTGATGACAGATTTTCTGTTGAGGGGCTTGGTTGTGGGGTGGAGGAAGGAGGAGTGTAGTGGGGCTATCTGGTCTGCAGCTGGGTCAGGTGAGGCATCTGTGGTGTGCGATGTACCTGGGCCTTGATTGGGAAGGGCTGCTGTTGGAAGTCCTGGTACTTGTAGCCTTGGTAGGTGAGGGGCTGTTGAAAGCTGTGGAAGGGCTGTGACATCACCTGGGGTGGAGGAGCAGTCCTGGAGTGGGTCAGAGCAGGTTCAGCTGGGCCTGGAGGGTGGTGCAGCAGTGCTGTGATCCTCTCCTTCATCACCTGGTACTGAGCCTCGGGCAGGTCCATGAGGGTCTGGCTCATGTACGTGATGAAGGGCTTGTGGTTCGAGGATGGTATGTCACTGTGGACCAGCTGAAAGAGAAGATCTGTGCTGGTTTTGATTGTGTCCCTGATCTCCAAGAGGACAGTGTGGCTCTGTCCCTCCGGTCTGCCTCTCTGCCTGCTTTCTATGGAGGTGGAGCTGGGGATGGGGGTGGGTTGGTCTCTGGCTGCTGCTTCTCCTTGCTCCATTTCAGACAGGGGATCCTCCACATCCTCTGGCATGGGGAGTGCAGCTGTCGGGGGTGTCTCTGCCATGGGGCCCTCCAAAGACACCTGCCTGGACATGGTAGCTGTCTCCTGGCTGGAAGAGGACTGGCTGTCTGTGGGCTGTCTGAGGGAGAGGGTTGACAGAGGGGCTGTTCCTCGGTGGCGGACCTCACCCTCCAGGAAGCTGCACTTGGCCATGACGTACATCTCCCAGTCAGTGAGCTTGACAGCGGCCTGCCCTGATTTCTTCAGGTGCAGTTTGCCATACCAGGTGTGCATGTGCTTCCACCATCCCAGGAGTACATCTGCAGTGTAGCCCAGGCTCTCTGCCTTGTCTGTCTACGCTGCCTGCTTTCTCTTGGTGTCGCGATAGAATCTGTGGCCCTTTCTCCACAAGTCCTCGTTCTCCCTCAGCCATTCCAGCACCTCCTCCTAATGGTCCTCAGAAATGGAGTACTGTTTCCTCTCTCCCTTCTCTTTGCCTTGCCTCTTCCTCCCTTTGGCAGGGACTTCAGGGCCTTCAGCAGCAGGGCTTTGAGGGCCTTGGGGCTGGTCCACCACAGCAGCAACAGTAGCAGTAGCAGCAGCACCAGCAGGAGAAGCACCAGCAGCAGCAACACCAGCAGCAGCAGCAGCACCAGCAGGAGAAGCACCAGCAGCAGCAACACCAGCAGCACCATCAGCAGCAGCAGGAGAAACACCAGCAGCAGCAACACCAGCAGGAGAAGCACCAGCAGCAACACCAGCAGCACCAGCAGGAGAAGCACCAGCAGCACCAGCAGCAGCACCAGCAGAAGCACCAGCAGCTTCAGAGTCAGCGCCAGGGGGTGGGATGGTGGTTCTGTCCTTCTTGCCAGGGCTGGCAGGAGTAGGCACAGGCTTCCTCTTCTTCCCTGACTGACAAACCATGGTGTTCTTTCAAGATGTCTCTGGCAGCAGGTCTTTCCTCTGAATGCTGACTGCTTGCGAGCTGCATCCTTTTATATCCACGGAGCTGACGCAATTCATCCTCCCCTCATGCGCAGTGAATGCTTTGCATCTGCTATGCATCCGCTATGCATCCTATAGGTGTCCGTGATGCCTTCGCGTCATCTGCTATGCATCTGCTCCTTCCGCTACATGTCTGCTTCGCTATTCTCCCCCAGAAGCCCTTCGGATGTGTCATCCGCTTCCATCCGCTTCCATCCGCTAGACTTCCTATGAACATCCGCTTACCATCCTCGCTACGTACTACCCCCGTCCGTTCCTTTCCATTGTTTTCCATTCTGTTTATGTAAATTTTTGCCACTTTTGAGAGCGGATAACAACGGATGGAGCCACCCTCAAAATTTTGCTCATCCGCTGTGTCCTTTTTGCATACGTTTTGCATCCATCGCCCAGTGTGGCCTAGCCTTAAACAAACAAGCTCAGAAAATATCAAAAATCCAACAGAATAAAAGGATAACAGATATACCATTGGACAAGTGGCTGTCCAATCTGTTCTTAAAAATCTTCAGTGTTGGAGCAGCCAAAACTCCTGGAGGCAACTTGTTCCACTGATTTATTGTTGTAATGGTCATTAATTGTACTGTCATTGTTCTGTCATTATTTTAACTGTTCAGTCCTGAGCTCCTTACACAATCTTCTATGGATAGCCTGATCAGTTAACCTACAAGTCTACGGAGAGGAATGACCAGCTGAAGCACTTTAGGAAGCAAGCAGAATCCCCACTAGTGCAAAGAGTGAATAATATTCATAATTGGTCTAACAGGTGTGTATATGCAGCATCACTATTAAAGTGGTAAAACTGCTATCAGCAAAGCTGCAGCTACATCATCTCTCAAGTCCCAGTATAATCTGTATAATGAAAGCTACACTATGAGAATTCTTTTTGTTTTTCTCGGAGAGGAAACAGATGAAGATGAGGAGAGAAATCCTCAGGTTAGTATTCATTAAGTAAAAATGGCCTCCCTCCAATATATCAGACTGTTGGATTGCAGTTCTCCTCATCCTTAGCAGTACAGGTCGTCCTTGACTTAGCAAATTTATCTTGCTAAGCAAGATAGTTTTTTTAAGTAAGTTCTGCTTCATTTCACCACTTTTCTTTCCACAGTTGTTAAATGAATTACTTCAATTGTTAGTAATATGATTGTTAAGAGAATTTAGCTTTCCTACTGACTTTGCTTGTCAGAAGGTCATAAAAGGGGACCACATGACCCCAGAACACTGCACTGGTCATAAATATGAATCGGTTGCCAAGTATCTGAATTTTGATCACATGACCATAGGGATGCTTCAACAGTTGTAAATGTGAAAAACGGTCATAAGTCCTTTTTTTCAGTGCTGTTGTAATTTTGAACGGTCGCTATACAAACTGTGGATGACTCTGGGACACTGCAACTGCCATAAATATGAACTAATTGCCATATGGCTGAATTTTGATCACATGATCATGGCGATGCTGCAATAGTCATAAGTTTGAAAAATGGTCGTAAGTCAAATTTTTCAGTGCTATTTTAACGTCAAATGATCACTAAATGAGGATTACCTATCTGGAGATTACTATATAATGTTTTTATAATTGCAAGTATCTGGTATTCAGACTCTCTCTCTCTCTTTTGGTTGTTTTCTCTGAATAAAATGAATGTAAAAGTTAATCCTTTTGTATTAACTTTACAAATAAGAGTACCATTCCAGAGTTGGAAGAGTTTGAATTTCATGAAGAATATGAGCTAAGCAAACTTGTGGTGCTATTTAAACATGGGGAAGTAACAGTAATTTCCCTTCACTCTCCCAAAGAATTTATATACAATCCATAAATGTTTTCTTTCCTTCCCTTTTCCATCTTTATACCAAGAACTGGCATTCTGGTGATTACTGTAGTTATTTATTTTTGTGTGTGTACACATGTGCGCGCCCACATTATGTTTGCATCCCACTCTTCTGCACTGTTGCCAGGATAACTACAGTGCCACGTCTGTGCAGTCACCAGCTGTCAAACCTGAAGGAGATTATGTTTTTGCTTTGTTCCAAAGAACTCACAGTGACATACATAGAGTTATATATCTTCAGAAATACCCTATATAAAGAGAGAGTAGTTTCTTCTGTGTCACTTGCATCAGCCTGGTATTTCTCATGGAGTTGCTCGACTCCCTTGAGGTCCTCCATTGTCCCCTGCTATGGAACCCTTTAAAGAAAGGACTTCTAACCCCACAAAATAAATAGCAAACTCAGATTCTCTGGGCACTATCCTTGTAACCAGCTAAAGCAATATCACCACTACCTCAACCTCCCTCCCTCTGGCATCCAAAACTAATACTTGCAGAGGCAGAATAATCCTACAGAGAAAAGATCTGTTTTATCACCTGTTTTGCAGAGTGCTCAGTAGTAATTTTGGGTTCTTATTACTTGTACAGAGTAAATTAAACTGATGTATTCATGTATGTCTGTTCATTTACAGAGGGTTAGGAAATCAAAAGGCATCAGTCCAATAATAGTCTTTTGTAGAATGAAACAGAGCAGTTACTAATTGAAACAGGGAGGAGGTGATAACCATTTATTTCTTGCTCACCTAATACTATCCACAACATTAGCAAAAACGCTCCAAACAATTAGGATGCTCTTACTATCTGCCTTACAGGATGCCTATTGAAGCCCCACTTCTTACTGAAGAATTGTAATCACTATTCTACTCACACATTTCACTGGCACATAGATGAAGAAGGAGTACACAAGCTGAATCCAATATTTCATCTCTGAAATTTATAATACTGTGATTGTTGCTATAAACCCACAGCTTTCCTGGTGGAATGGATCACTTCTTTTTCTGTGGAAGTGCTGTTGTTCCTTGTAAAGTAACAACTTTGCTGTGAACATGCTTGAATACAAGGAAGGCTGGATTGTCTGGTTACAGATTTCCTTCACCTCAACTTTAACTGAAAGCTTTGCATCATCCTAGGGCAGGGTACTGTATGAGAAACTGAAATGGTACTATTTCTCACCATATGCAATTCTGATGATGGGATAGGAGTACACCCTTAAACAATGTGCCATGTTTTAAAAGGCCAATTAGATCTGGCTTTCATACCCATAGATGTGCTCCTAGAGAGTTTCTTTCTCTTTCCCTTCCCTTCTCTTTTTTCAAGCTGACTAAATATTTAAGCCAAGCAATGGTTCCCAAATTCAGAAGGGCCCTAAATCTGACAAGATTTAACACCCTTCCAGCAGCTGCTTTTGAGGGGAAATTATGAGTTATATTAGTCAAATACTTTTTCCCTGTGGTGATGATGTTACTGAAATATTACACTATAATTTGCTATATTGCTCTTATTATAAAGCTGCCTGGATTGAAGTTAATAATGCTCCATCTTGTCAGATTTCAGGGCCACCTGGATTCATTTTATTTTACAGTTGTTATTGTGTGATCAATGTGATTTTATTTCTCTGAAAATGGTTAACTTTTGTTTCAAGATACATTGTATTTCCACTGCATCAGTGTTAAGCCCATGTCACACTGGCCAACAGATGCAAAAAGGACACAGCGGACAAGCAAAATGTTCATCCGTTGTTATCCGCTCTCAAAAGGGGCAAAAATTTGCATAACTGGAGCGGATAACACGGACGCGGGGAGGACGCAGGGCGGATGCAAAGCGGATGCGGAACGGAAGCCCAGCAGATGGAAGCGGATGGGAGCATATGGGAGCGGATGGGAATGGGTGGCACATCCGCAGGGCTTCCGGAGGGCCTCAGCGAAGCGGACGCGGAACGGATACAGCGGATGCAGAGTGGACGCCGAACGGATGAAGCGGATGCAGAACGGAAGCCTAGTGGATGCACAGCGGAAGCCTAACGGATGCCTGTCGTTCACTGCGCATGCGGGGAGGATGCATTGCGTCAGCCCTGCGGATATAACGGAAGCAGCTCGGAGGCAGGACGCCATTCAGAGGAAAGACCTGCTGCCGGACGGATTGGCTGCCTTGCCTGCCCTGCCTGCATGTCTGCCTGCCAGCCTTGCTGCCAGCCTTGCTACCAGCCTTGCTGCCAGCCTCCCTGCCAGCCTTGCTGCCAGCCGGTCTGTCTGCCAGCCTTGCTGCCTGCCTTCCTGCCAGCCTTGGTTCATGTCTGCCTGCCAGCCTGCCTGCCAGCCTGCCTGCCAGCCTTGGTGCCAGCCTTGGTGCCAGCCTTCCTGCCAGCCTTGGTGCCTGCCTCCCTGCCAGCCTTCCTGCCAGCCTTGGTTCATGTCTGCCTGCCAGCCTTGGTTCATGTCTGCCTGCCAGCCTTCCTGCCAGCCTGCCTGCCAGCCTTGGTGCCAGCCTCCCTGCCAGCCTTCCTGCCAGCCTTGGTGCCTGCCTCCCTGCCAGACTTTCTGCCAGCCTTGGTTCCTGCCAGCCTCCCTGCCAGCCAGCAACCCCACAACCATGCAGAAGCACAGCAAGCCTCAGCCATCTGCTGCCAGCCCTGGCAAGAGGGACAGGGCTACCATCCCGCCCCCTGGCCCTCACTCTGGTTCTGCTGGGGCTTCTGCAGCACGGGCTCGCTCTTCTGGGGCTGGCGCTTCTGCTGCTTCTGCTTCTGTAGGAGCTGATGACAAGCACTCCAGTGTTGTAACTATGTATCATTCATGTGTTTGCAACTGTGTATCATTGCAACTATGTATCGTTCAGGCATTTGCAACATTATATCATTCACATGTAGTCATTGAGCTTCTGTCTCCTCAGTGACCTTTTGCAGGGCATG
>BLBF01000031.1:12713687-12764869 GCA_015471245.1 Laticauda colubrina | reverse complement strand
TGTAGTCATTGAGCTTCTGTCTCCTCAGTGACCTTTTGCAGGGCATGTACAAGGGACAAGGAGCTAAACATCTGTAGATAAAGCTTATTTACATTGTGAGTAGTTTGTCTGGCATGCAGCTTTGTAAAGAAGGAATATCCTGATCGAATTATAAATCTCGCAATCCTGTCTGACCTGGTATCTTGCCTGATCTGAGCTATTGTAAATCTTGCATATCCTGTCTGACCTGGGCTTAACCTAGGCTCTGAAAAAACAATCACCCCCTTTTGAAGGAGCATAATAAAAGAGCGTGTACCCAGACATTCTGGGCGCACTCATCCCGAGGAACTTCGTCTCCTGTCGTTTCTTTCTCCTTTCGCTCCCTATCATGAGACGCCCATCTGATGCGGGATAGCAGATACCGCACTCCAGCACCAGCCACCTCCACAGCACCTGGACCCTTCACCCATGAGACTGAGCGACCCAGAGGAGTGCCAGAGACTCATTTTTGTTTTGTAGCTTCTTGTTAATAAAGTATATTTTTGATTCATAAACTTGCTTCGTTTCTTTTTTTTAATAAAGTCTTGCTGGAAACTGTTAGAAATGGTTTAAGCCTTTGCATGCTTGTGGGATGGGTAAGGATAGCTTTGGGATGGGTTAGGACACCTGTGGGATGGGTAATAACTATTGGATGGGTTAGGATATCTGTGGGATAAACCTCCAGTGCAAGCATAGTGGGACTGTATAGTCCATCCTCCCAGGTGCCACACCTATGGCCCTTTATTATCAATAATAATGTAATAATTATCCACACATGTCAACATAAACACAACTCTTTATTAAACGCCCTGTTCATTGTAGGCCAACTAAACATACATGGCCCAATCTCATCAGTGTGATGAGACAGGCTGAAGGAAGCATCCATTAAGCATCTACCATCCTGTCTTGCCACTCCACTGCTCCAGCTGGGGAGTTGCACCATTGTCTCAGGAGGTTGCGCTGCTTCTTCGCTTCATTTGAGGCTCTGTTGGGGCCTTGCACATCCTCAGTGTCGATCAGGTTTCACCCTTGCCTCCATTCCCCAGGCTCCATGACCCCAATGATTGTTGGAGGTCCACGAGCCTGTTCTGCAAGACTGGGTAGCGGGTGCGCATGAGATTGTGCAGGATGCAGCAAGCTTCCATGATCCTCCTCACGGTCTCTGGGCAATGCTGCATGGTGGTGAGAAGTACCTGGAACCTGTTGGCCAGGATGCCAAAGGCGTTCTCCACCACCCACCTTGCCCTGGACAGCCTGTAGTTGAAGTTCCTCTCTTCATAGGTGAGGAGTCTGGAGGTGGAGGGCTTCATGAGGTAGGTTCTGAGGGAGAAGGTGTCATCCCCCACGATGAAGTAGGGCACATCTTGTGTGGCGTTGGGCAGGGGTTCTGGATCTGGGAAGCCCACGATGAGGTTGCGTTCCAGCCCCTCCTTGAGGTGACTGGCATTGTATACCTGGGCATCCGAAGATGAGCCGTTGCCTGAAGCATCGATGTACATGAATTTGTAGTCAGCATCGACCATGGCAAAGAGGATGATGCTGAAGAAGCCCTTGGAGTTGAAATAAGTGGACCCCGACTTGGCTGGAGATTTGCAGGCCACGTGCTTGCCATCTATGGCTCCAACGGTGTGTGGTAAGTTCCACTTCTGATACCACTGCTCTGCAACTTTCTTCCATCCTTCTTCAGTGGAGGGGTACTGGAGGAGCTCCTCCTTGTATTCTTCGATGATAGCCTGCACCACTTCTCTGACCACAATGCTGATGGCATTGGATGGCACCCTCCAGCCATTCTGCATGCTCCTGTAGGAGGTCCCTGAGGCCAGGTGGCGCAGAGTGAGTGCCACCTTGAGCCCAGGTTCCAGGCTGGGCCGGAAGCTGGTGTTTGCCTTGGTCAACCTGGGTGTCAGGCGCTGTACAACTTTGTCAAACATGGCTGGCAGCATCCTCATGAAGTTCTGGAACGCCTGAGTGTCTTCGCTCCTGAGCTCCACCATCAGCTTGTTGTACAGTCCGTCCTCCGCTCTACTGGTGAACCATCTTCAGACCCAGACTCTTTTTGGGTGGCTCCTTTTCTTCTCGCAGTCGTGTTCACAGAGCCTGCAGATGGCTTCGCACTGTTGCAGAACGATGGTGGCTGTCAAAAGGACTTTGTTACAATCCACAGTGGACATGACTGGATGCTGTGGAAGAGGAAGAGGCAGATGAAGGCTGGAGAGGTCTGCACCGCTGGGCTGCTGTTCTGAAAATGCGATGCAGGCGAGTTGCTCCCCCTTTTTATAGGCAGTATAGGTTTTCCGCTAAGCATCCTCTAGGCATCCTCTAGGCATCCTGTAGACATCCTTAATATCCGAGATAGGTCCCCTCTGCGAATGTTTTTTCTGTTTTAAACGCTTTGTTTCTGTTCTGCATCCGCTAGGCATCCGTTCTGCATCCTTTCCGCGTCCGTTCCGCTTCCTCCCTGCGTCTGGGCGGATGAGAGTTGCGCGGATGCGTAGCGGATGCCTAGCGGATATAGCGGATGCGTAACGGATGCGTAACGGATGCCTAGCGGATGCAGAACGGACGAACTGGATACATTTTCCGCGCAAAAGTTTTAGGCAGCCCAAAACTTTTGGAGCGGATGAAACGTCCATAAACAGATGCTGGATGGATAGAGAGGAAGCAAAACGGAGGCAGTGAGTACAGAACGGATACATCGCATTTTCGAACGGATGGCAAGCTTTTTTGTCCCTTTTACATCCTCTTTGCATCTGTTGGTTCAGTGTGACATGGGCTTTATCATTATTAGATTTTACTGTCATTTTTGTTTGCTATCACAGGATTTGTTTTCCTTTTTGAAGTAGTCAATAACTATAATAAAATATACTGCATTGTACTGTGCTGACTACAAAGTTTGCAAGCACAAATAATCCAATTTCCTCTTTAGAAAAGGAATTGGCCTTATTTTTTTCCAAATATTATTTATGTCTTTTGTGAGTAACTTGCAATTGGTCCTGTCATTCTAACAAAAGATTTCTATTTGCTTTAAATCTTTGTAAATATTTATTTCAGCTAAGCTCCATAAGATCCACATAGGCAAAGATAAAAAAAAAAAAAACTCTTTCAATATTTCCCAGCCTCCGAGGAAATATATGTGCTGCAGCAGGTTCTGATCAGTTCTGGGGAACCGGTAGTGGAAATTTTGAGTAATTTGGAGAACCAGCAAATACCACCAATGACTGGCACCACCCCCATCTATTCTCTGCCTCCTGAGTCCCAACTGATCAGCTGGGTCTTCTTTTGTTGCCCTGCACAGGAGAACGGAGCTGGAAAGCAGGTTAGTGGGGTGGGGAGGGAATGGGATTTTGCAGTAACCTTCCCCATGGAGTGGTGAGAGAATGGAGATTTTATAGTATCCTTCCCCTGGAATGGGGAGCAAATGGAGATTTTACAGTATCCTTCCTCTGTCACACCCAACAAGCCAAAAGCCTGTTGGGTATACAGGTCCTCGATTGAAGGCAGGTTGGTCGTAATTGTTTTTTCTGCAGTCCTAATTATCCTCCCACATGGACAAAACTTTATTCTGGGTAAATATAATCTATTTATGTATCATCTCTCTCTCCATGTATGTTTTTATGCTTCTTGGCATAAGGATCTAATCATCTCACACCAATCTCATAGAAATCCAAAGATTCTGTTCTTTTCATTCCAATATATGCAGTATGTTAATGTCAACTTCTAGGAAGGTTGCAAAATTTTGTGCATTTAAAGATTGCTGCATTTAAACAGCCAGTAGCAAGCATAGTTATGGTTATAACTATGAAGTGTAAATCATAGCATCAGGCTTTATATCTTTTTGGTTGTGCTTATTTTGGTCCAAGATTGTAATAAAACCTTTATATAGCATGTTTTCATGGCAGCAATATGGAAGTTTTCCACTACTTTTTCCAAGATGTTTTTTAAGCTTCTCAATTAACCCAGCAACTCTGGAATTCCAGTGGTTCCTCATCAAGTATTAGCCAGCTCTAATCCTGCTTAATTACTAAGTCCAAAGAGGCTTAACCAGATGCTGCCATATGGCTTATACTAATAAACATAGTTTATGTACAGAAGTTAGAACAGAAAACTGAGCTCTTCTAGAAATTCTGTGCTTTCCTAGAGCTATTGTACACCTCAGTCCTTGGTATAAGTGCAAAAGTTATCTGGAAAGGATTACTTAAAATCTTGCCAACAATAATCTGTTTGCCAACAACCCAATCATCAGGGAGGATAGAGGAGAACAATCTCAGGAAATCCTGAGAAAGATGTCCTAAGCAATCCATCAACACGTCCTATCGCTTCACTTGCCTTTTCTGGTGCCCTCAATGCATTCATTCCTCATTCCCCTCTACCCTGCATTTGATTTTTAATAACGTATGATGCTGAAACAAAGGCCCTCAGTTTATAAGGCCCAATGCCATGGCCAGAGGTCTTATTGTGGTGGCATTCATGAAAGTGAGAGACTGCTTCTTAGATACTGTAGATAGCTACTAGCACTATAAGTCAAAATGCATTATATGATTATTCTGCCTTTTCCCTCTTTCACTGTTTATTTTTTTTTCTGGTGAATAAAAAATGAGAAGTAGAAAAACACAAAACAAAACACTTGAACTAAATATGTAATTAATTAGCTAGGGTTCTTAATGCATGTGTATTGGACACCTTGGTGATTAGTAAGATATCCAATCAGAGTTCTTATAGAAAGTCATTAATGTTCGAAGTATTATGACTTGTATGAAATCATTAAACATCAATGAACCTCTGAGAACAGTCTGCATCCATTTATATTTCTACAGATCTAAAGCCCCTGTCACACTGCACCAACGGATGGAAAGAGGATGTAAAACAGAGAAAAACACTTGCCATCCGTTGGTTAACGTGATGCTTCCGTTCTGTACTCACTGCCTCCGTTTTGCTTCCTCTCTATCCGTCCAGCATCCGTTTATGGACGTTTCATCCGCTCAGAAAGTTTTGAGCTGCTCAAAACTTTTGAGCGGAAAATGTATCCAATGCATCTGTTCTACATGCTCTAGGCATACAGGGGACATCCGTTCTGCATCCATTACGCATCTGCTATATCCGCTAGGCATCTGCTGCGCATCCACGCAACTCAAATCCGTTCCAGCGGTAAACGGATGCAGGGAGGAAGCGGAACGGACGCGCAGCGTTAGTAGCACGGACGGAGAAAGGATGAAAACGGATGCAGCTATGCATCCGTGTCATCCGCTACGCATCTGTTCTGCATCCGCTCTGCATCCTCTACGCATCTGCTCTGCATCCTCTACGCATCCGCTCTGCATCCGCTCTGCATCCTCTACGCATCCGCTCTGCATCCTCTATGCATCCTCTGCACATCCTCTATGCATCTGCTCTGCATCCGCTCTGCATCCTCTACGCATCCGCTTTCCATCCGCCCTGCGTCCTCCCCCCGTCCGTTCCTTTCCGTGTTATCCGCTCTGGTTATGCAAATTTTTGCCCCTTTTGAGAGCGGATAACAATGGATGGAACATTTTTCTCGTCCGTTGTGTCCTTTTTACAAACGTTTTGCATCCGTTGGGCAGTGTGACAGGGCCTTAATAATGAATGAAAACATTACACTGGCTTAGCAATTGGTGCTGTTATCTTATTTAGCAGAATATGTGACTTTAATAATGTTGGTGACTGGAAGCCTTGAAATGTTCTTGAAAACAAAGTTAATGCTTTCTGAATTCAATCCAACAAAAGAAAGGATAGGGGTTTGTGTGTGTATTACTTTTTAGGTGTTTATATGTATATATACCAACTAAGTAAACTGATAACATATGCTAATGTTTACTAATTGTTTTTTTTAATAGAGCCCACACAGTGAATACATTTTTTGAGGAAGTATTGAGGAAAGGTTCCTTAATTCCCCAGATTCCTATGGTCCCAAATGTATGTTTATTATTTCCAATCTTAAGTAAAACATGTCTATGTAAAAGGAATTCCAAAGAACACAAGTGACTAGTTTCTATGTAGGGTGGGTGGTTGAATTTTGATAAGGTTGGAATGGAACGGGTTTCCACATTTCCTTTTAGAATGACTCTTTTTATGTTTGTGCTAAGAAAGCTACAGTATGTGTCAGGCCGGGGAAACCAAGGACGCATTGAATTGCTCAAGCAGATTCTTTATTGCTGTTTGCCCATAGATAAGAATTTTGCCAGATTAAAGGACACTCTGAACTACTTTCAGATAAATGGTGTGAAGGTTTAGGGAGGATCTTTTCTGGACCTCTTCCTGCATAGTGATTCAATGCTGATTTGTCTCTTTATTTCTCCCTCCTATAACTCAGCACCAGTTTCTACTACATTGTGGGATCAAGCAAAATTATGTTAGTTTAATAAATTATTGTGTATGAGTAATCTACAATGAGATTCAATGTAAGACTGGTGGAAATTTATATTTCAAATGCTAACCAAGGTCCTAAGAATTACTAAAGTCACATCCAAGAATAAAGGCAGTCCCAAGCTGTTTTATATAAAATATTTGTGCAAGTATTAGAGTGTCCATGTCTGATAAATTCATTACTTGAAGATACTGAGAAAGTATCATTCTGAAAGCTCCAATCTTGATTGGTACAATAGATTTCTTTTTCCCTAAGCATCCAACTTCAATCTCAAGTCCTGGTATTTCATATATTTTTTCCAATTGTTTCCTCAGTCATAGCATCACTCAGAACATCAACATCAATGAGCCACTTTCTTATTTTCAGTAATTGTATCATGCGTGTTATGAACAAGATGCCTTTCTGCTTGGGCCTTAAAGCCACAAAAGATCTTACCTGATCATTTCCCCAAATGGTTCCAACATTTACTACATTCAAAACCAAACCTCTGGCAAAGTTTCCAATGAATCATTGTAGCAACTTGGTCATGACACTGCTTGTAGTTGGCTGATGTCAAATTTTATTCCATCTTGAATTCTTTTGTGCACTTAAATAAGAGATCTAGCTGTTGTTTATTATTATTTGCCTAAAATTGGAAAAATTCTCGTCAAGATGTTCTGTTCTTCCCTCAACAATTTCACATATAATTTATGCATGTGCTGTGAGATGAAAGAAACAACTTTTGCCTGCAGAAAAATTCATATTCAATTCCTAACATTTTCAGATTGGTAATCTTTCTGTGCAAAACCAAAAGAGCAGTTGTTAGATAGTGTATTGCAGACCAATCTACTTTAACTTGATACTGCCTCAAAGTGTTGGACTAATTTACAATTATCACTGCCCACAGCTAACAGAACCACTTGCACAGTAGCTGCTCTAGTCTAAAACATTGGACTCCCCAGATTGGGAAAGGCTGTTCTAGAGATCAATTGATTGGATGCCCTTGATGAAAGGCAGCTCCCAATGTTCCAGTGCATTTGAACCGATGACTATTGTGAGGTATTGACAACATTGTCCAAGTGCTCTTAAATATTAATTATTGTTTCTTTGCACTACAAACACTAATAGACCCAAGAGCAGAATTCTCAGCTGGCACTAAAACTAGAAACAATGCTTCTGCTATTTAAATTTAACATTTCATCTGAAATACAATTTTTATAAAATGATGTATTGTTGGAAAAACTGTCTACATATGTAGAGATACTTCAAATTTATGCTGGAAATATAATAAAGAAGAAGAGACATTCACGCTTGGTATTCATGTAAAAAAGCTTAAAATAAACTCAATTACATATACTAATACAGAAGATTTTAAAAATTAACATGCATTTAAAACCAGATACCTTTCTTTTGGGACTGACAGATAAACATTTGGAAAAACAACATGATTTTTTCTTTGTAAATGACAATTACAGCAAGACTATTATATGCACAATAGTGGAAAAATTCGACTTTATCCATAATGGAGGAATGGATGATGAAGATGATAGAACTTACCAAAATGGCCAAATTGACAGTTTTAATTAAGGACATCCAAATATAATTTATTTAATTATTAAACTTACATGCTGCCCATCTTGCCTCTAAGTGGCTTACGTTCATTCCATAATAATGCCACATAAAACATTAAAACAATAGAGATCTTACATTTAAAATTCAGTTAAAATTAAATTGAACAAGATTGAAAAGAAGGGAGGAAAGTGTGCACAGGAAGGAGGAACTGGATCCTAGGGCAATTAGCAGAGTCATGTCTGTTGTCACTCATCCATACCCCCAAAGTATCCAAGTACTGCAAGACAGTAACAATAATAATGCTGATTAAAAGCTTTTTATTGACATTGATTTATTTGAAACAGAAACAATGAGATTTTGATGTTGTCTTTATAAACATGAAACAAGATTTTAAACATCAGTGTATATAAATTACTATTATAACATTATAAATCATAATAAAGCTGCTAAGTTTTGATGATTAAAAAATAGATTACAGAAAAATGTAAGCAATGCTGTAACCATAGAACAAGAGGTTAATTTACGTTTATACTTACAACTGCTTTAAAAGAAAATCAAGTAATTTCTTTTATATTTTTTCTTAAGTCTTTTCATTTTTTCTAGTTTCAATTTTTTTCATATTTCCTTTTTTCTATTAATTCTAAATATTAGTTCTTGTTAAATTTTATCTTTTATCTTAAACTTTTAATAAAATTATATAAAAATATGTGATGACTAGCAGCTGAATGAGTAATTGGATTTCCACAAAGAGCATTGTACAAAATGATGTTAATGTACTATGTATACCGCCTAATTAAGTATGATTCCTTCAGCCTTGCAATGGGATTGTAATGATAGCAACATCAAGTATCAACAGCAAATCTCACCTTTTTCTGTTGCATTCACAACCTCTCCAAGTATTAAAATAGCTGCTCTTTATTAAAGGCCCGGTCCCACTGGCCGACGGATGCAAAACGTATGCAGAAAGGACACAGTGGAAGAGCAAAATTTCGGGGGTGGCTCAATCCATTGTCATCCGCTCCAAAAAGTGGCAAAAATTTGCATAAACAGAACAGAAAAGAATGGACATGGGTAGTATGTAGCGGGGATGTTCATAGGAAGCCTAGCGGATAAAAGCGGATGGAAGCGGATGACACCTCCGAAGGGGTTCCGGGGGATAATTTCGAAGCGGACGCATAGCGGATGAAGCGGACACATCATGTATGCCTAAAGAAAAGAAAGGGGATGCCGTGCGGATGTATATCGGATGCAAACCGTTCACTGCGCATCCTTTCTATTTCCGTGCTACTAACGCTGTGTAGACATTCTGTGTACCTTTTGTTTCCTCCCTCTTTCCATTTTCAGCTGCAGTGGATGTGAGTTGCGAGGATGCCCAGAAGATGCAGAGAGGATACAGCGGACGTTTAACGGATGATAAATGGACATAGAACATTTGTTGCTCGTGTTTGGCGGATTTACATCGTACATGGCGGAAAGTTCATCCGTTCACAAAGTTTTGTGCAGCTCAAAACTTCTTGCGCGGATGAAATCGCAGTGGATAGATCTCGACGGATAGAGCGTATGAAACACGTATGCAATGAGTACACAACGGATGCATAGCGTTTTCCAATGGATGGCAAGCTTTTTTTTAACGTTTTACATCCTCTTTGAATCTGTAAGTGCAGTGGGACCGGGCCTTTAAAAAAAAACAGACATCAGATAAAAATAACCAGGTAACTTCTGGTAATTAGGTAAACACAGATATGTACTTTCCTTTGCAGCAGTATAGAAGTGGCTTGCCATTGCCTGCTTCTGGAATATTTTTGTTTTACTTCCAGTCTAATCTTCAGGCCTGAGATTTCCTGATGTTTCTCATCCAAGTATTAACTAGATCTGACTTCATTTAGCTTTGGGAATCACTCAGATCAACTGGCAGCTGGCATGTTCTGTGTCAAATGCAACTTAATTTTAGCCCCTTCCAGTGGCATTCTGAGCAAAAGTGTGTCAAGATAAGAGGGTTTAACATTACAGACATTTTACATTATGAGGTCTCCAGGGGTGGGATTCAAATTTTTTAACAACTGGTTCTGAGGGCATGGCTAAGTTGATGGGTGTAGCTTGGAGATCATGTTATTGCCTGGGCATGGCCAACTCAACATCACTCACATCGAGGCATGCATCTCCTCACCTGGCCTCTCATGACTGTGGGGATGCTGCAATAGTTGTAAATGTGAAAAATGGTCATAAGTCAATTTTTTCAGTGTCACTGTAACTTTGAATGGTCACTCCACACAAGTAAAGTACCAGCAGAGGAGGGGAAAAAAACTCCAGAGAGGTTCCTGAGACAGGAAGTCTAGTCCTGCCAAGAATGTAATAAGGGTTAAGAGAGGCAGTTTCTGTAAGCAACACCAGAATGCTTCCCTCCTGCCTTCCTTACAGGATTAGGCCAGTAATTTCTTCTAATATCTGGTTCTCGGAAGAGCTTAGAATCTTAACAACCAGTTTTAGCGAATAGGTGTGAACTGGTAGAATCCCACCCCTGCTCCACTTACTTCACAAGTGCCTGAGGCTTAAACCCTCTTACTTTATACCAGGTTTTAGGAATAGCAGGTACACATTTGTAATAGTTAATATTTCTTTTTTAAAAAGATATTTTTTATTTTAAACCTTTTTTGCTCTTCTCGTTTAAAAAAACATACGCATCACTCTTTACAACAGTTTCATGAAATAATTTACAACATGAATAATGAGGCACAATAAAACTTGAATTATCAGTAGAATTGCATTAAAACATTTATTTCATGTAAAACTGTTTAATAACTGAATCATAAAGCCACAACCCTAGGTATGTTTACTTGTGCAAAAGACTTACTGAATACAATTAATCTTATTTCTAAATATACATAGAATTAGGCTTTATGATTGCAATCCTACACATCTTTATATTGAAATGAGATTCAGTATGCTGTTGTTATCTGTATCATGGGTCAAGAAATGATGGTGTCAAAGTTTTGTCCCAGCACCTGTTGTGGGGAAGGATAGGCTCAGCAATGAGAGACTGGCAACCTAGTTTTGAATTTTTCATTTCTGAAAAGTCTGCATTTTCTCAGAAAGAACTAGGGCACAATTTGAGGGTTCTTTGAATTCACAGCTCTTACATGAAGAGCAGCTGTGGACAAGACAGTCTTTGCTCAGATTTGGTACACCAGTTGCCCCTTTTCATGGACTAATGTGAGCAGAACCGAAGTCATGTTGGATGACCCACTGAATTAAATCAGGAAGTGTGTCTCAAACTCAGTAGCTCTGCTAAATAAGAAAGTGTTCCAGTTTGTGCACAAGAGAAAAAAACAAGATAAGGCTAAAACAATGGGGAATTGTAATAAAGTGCTGCGATGTCAGAAACCTGCTTTTGCTAGATAGGGAGCTAGTATGAACCTTCAAAATATATGTGTCAGTTTGAAAACAAGAAAGAATGTGAGCCAAGCCCTCGTACGAGGGGGTGGACAGTTAGGGTATAAAAATGCTGCCTGAATTTTGTTCTGTGTTCCTTCAATGCCTGAGGGAACCTGTCTCTGCAGACACGTGAATAAAACCTTGTTTTCCTTGGATCAACGAATCTTTTGGTTTTTTTTATCTGCTTCCAACTCACAATTTGGCACCCAACGTGGGGCCCGACGGAATTTCGACTGGAGAAAAGGGACTGGGTAAGTGTGGCGCCACCGCCTCCCATTGTAGAGGGGCCCCTCCATTGTCTCAGTTGGATCCCGGGGTAACTACACTCAGCAGATGATCCTTGGAAACAAGAGAGAGAGAAGCCGGCCTGATGCTCTGGGAGTGTCGTTGATCACCTGAAGTGGGGACACCCACACTCCTTTCGTCACCGGGAGACCAGGAGTGTATCAGGTGAGTTTGTTGCCTTTCGGGATAGAAGAAGGGATATACTGTCCTTAAACTCTGGGAATCCAGCGACTGCTGGAGGACAGTGTAAATCCCTGAGTTGGGAATCTCTGGGAGATTGTTGGCGGGCAGTGTGGAGAATGGGAAAGGGACAAAGCAAGTGTGAGACATTCCAAGAGGGAACGGGTATTGAGATAGAAAAGACCCCGCGAAGGCTGATTCCGACTGACTCCCCATTGGGTCAACTACTACAACAATGGTCGTTGCCCCATCTGAGGACTTACACTCGGAGTCTAGAGAAAAAGAAAATGATCTACCTATGCCAATATAGGTGGCCGAAGTATCCCCTAGGAGACCCTGAGTTTCCTTACCACTGAGATCCCGAAGAGAATACCAGCACTCCAAACTGGATGCCCCTGGGAGAGCCACAGTGTACAAGGCCCAGATAAGAAGTATCATGGAATACGCCTCTCTGTGCTGGCTGAATGCATCTCCTACAGTACTTCAACTACTTGATCGTATACAGAAGAAGGCCCTACGCATAATTGGAATAAATGAGGACGAGGCATGCTCCAACTTCAATATTCCTTCGCTTCACCATAGATGTCAAGTTGCAGCTGCAGTTGCTCTGAACAAAATGCAGACGGGCCTCTGCCCTCAAGACCTGAAAAAGCTGGTTCCCCCACCTTATACAACAAGAACAACTCGCTCTAGTGTGTCAACTCCGAGACATGCTCTTGTGGAACCCAAGTCCAGAACCCACTCAACTGGCAGGAGTTTTGTACACACTGCAGTCAGAGTCTGGAACAGGTTACCAGAAGACATTGTAGGCATGATTAGTGACAGAGGGTCTCAGTCATTCAAGAGTCGCGTCCACAACCACTTTCTGCAGATTGTATAGTATATTATTTATTAGGCCCCACTTTTTTCTTTTTGTCATTATTCTTCTCTTAAGCTGCTGTGAACCCTTATTTAGGCCATGAGGTTGTCATGTATAGTGTACAGCATTGTATGGATGATCTTGATATTTAGTGTCACGCCTTGTGGACTATTGTTCACAATAGCATGTTTTATATATATATATATATATATAAAACACCGGATGAAGGAACAAATACCCTATGTGGAGGTATGGTATCATGCTCACTTTGAAGGTCCAGGTCCACCAGAAACAGAAGTAGGACAGTTTGTCAGCAAGGTGGAGGAAAGCAAAACTGAGGACTGGATGGGGAGTCCACTGGCATTGGCTCCGGCAGTCCTGGCACCACTGCCCCTGCCGGCTCCAGCTGACCACGCTCCACCTCACCTGCATATCCAGGACTCAGAAGGGAACTGGCTCAATTAAACAAGGACCTAGAGAATTTGCCTCTAGGAGGAAGGTCGGCCAATCCCGTGTCGGCCTTCCCAGTCAGAGAAGTCCCAAATGGCATGAATGCGCAGGGGAATCCAGTCACCGTTTTCGTGGCTGTCCCCATAAAATCTGCTGAATTACGGGATCTGAAAAAGACCCTTCTGAGACTCCATGAGAATGCTCATGAAGTGGTGGAACAGTTGGAATTGTTTCTGGGGCCCAATGAACACACATACCAAGAACTGATGTATATTCTTGGACACCTTTTCACCCCCGAAGAGAGGAACCTCATTAGGAGGGCAGCAATGGCAGAGCATTAGGAGGGCAGCAATGCAGAGCAACAGGGAGCAGTGGCTGCAGACACAAAGTTCCCCATAGCCAATCCAAATTGGAACATCAATAATAACGCTCATAGGGAGCACATGAGAGATATGAAACACATGATCATTGAAGGAATTAAATTGGCCATCCCTCAAGGGAAAAACTTGACCAAAGCATTTGAAATAACACAAGGAAAGGATGAGTCCCCAGGGGATTTCTGTGCTCGGCTCCGTGAAGGGTTAACTAAGTACTCCGGAGTGGAGCCAGAAACCCCTGCCTTCGAGACTCTCCTGAAGATGCAATTTGTCACCAAAGCATAGCCAGATATCCAGAAAAAGATCCAGAAGACAGAGGGATGGACTGATTTGGGCATGACAGATTTGATGAGAGCAGCCCAACAAGTTTTTGTGAACCGAGACTCAAGTTAAAACCAAACAGAAGTCTCAGATGATGGTAGCTGCTGTGCAAACGGCAGCCAAGAATGAAGTTAGGAAAAACAGGGAGACCCAGATGTCAGATCCGAGGCCAAGTTGGAGAGATGAAAGATCTCCCAGCAGGGAGTGGAGACCCCCGGTTAGGCAAGGAGGTCCAAGGGGCAATTGAGGCGGTCGATTCCAACGGCCGTCCCAGAGTAGAACTTGCTTCAGATGCTGAAAAGAGGGACATTTTGCGCACGAATGTCCCAAAACCCCAGAGGAACGAAGCTATGCCCATTACAATTAGGGTGGTTCCGGCTCCCCAACAGGGACCCACGGGGAGCCATTGGTAAATGTGTTAGTGGGTCCTGACCATCAGTAACGGCTGTTCCTGATCGACACCGGCGCAAGCTGGACATATGTATGCGATTTGGGACTGTTGGTGCAACTATCACCTTTGGCTGGTAGCCAACACCCACACGAGGCTGGAGACTAGGTCCTGATAAAGACTTGGAGAAGTGAAAAACTGCAACCTAGCTGGAAAGGTTCATACCAGGTGCTACTGACGACTGAATCTGCAGTCCGTACTCGGGAAGGAGGCTGGACGCATTACAGCAGTCAAGAAAGCACCGGAACCTGAGAAACCTTGGAAGGCAATCCCAGTGGATGGTCAGCCGCTAAAGGTAACTTTGAAGAAATAGCCAGCAGAAACCACCATGGAGATGTCGGCTGAACTCTGGAGAGGACTATTTGTTGCAACTATATTTACATTAATACATCAAAGAAGTTCACAATATGTTGGACCTGCAGGTGACTTGGGAACAGACTTGTGGGATGACAATGTGTTCATAAAGGTTCTCAAGAAGGTCTCACATTCCTTGAACATCACCAATTGCTGCTTATGCATGCACATGTCAGGAAGAACAGGTGAACTGGAGTGGCACATGTACAGTCGGGTATGTGATATAAACTTGATGGCCTTCCCCAAGGCCGGATACGTAATAAAGGAGACTCAGAATCTGGCCTTACTCGGAGACTCTGGACCCAAATCTCCCGTGGTATAATAACACCATTGGGAGTAGCCATGAATGACCGAGATATACATATTCTAAATAACTTCACGGTAACAATGTTCAATGATACAATAAAGAATATGAAATTGATTAACACCAAGCTTTCTGAAGTAAGACAGGTTGCTCTACAAAATAGGTATGCTTTAGACATTGTATTAGCTACAAAAGGGTGTGTGTGTGCTGTGATTCATTCACATTGCTTTGTATACATCCATGATTTCCAACCCAATGTTACAAAGACAGTAAAAGTAATGGAAGGACGTATTCGTTCTAATCCATTATCACAAAGAGGTGACTCCTCATTGCCAGACCTGTGGGGAGCACTATGGTCTTGGCTTCCCAGTTCCACTTGGTTTAGATCTACCATAATGGGAATTATATTGATTACTATATGCTGTGTATTGTTGTGTTCAATGTCTCCCTGGTGCAATAACAACATGTGGGAAGATAGGGAAATCTTTGGGTTCAAGATTTGAGAAGAAGCAGGAAGCAGAACCTCTAATGATGTATCAGAGAAATCACTCTGAAAGAAGCAGAGGATCTGCTCTTTGAGTTTGAGATAAGAGTGGAAAAAGAAAAAGGGGGGATTGTGAGCAGAACCGAAATCATGTTGGATGACCCATTGAATTAAATAAGGAAGTGTGTCTCAAACTCAGTAGCTCTGCTAAATAAGAAAGTGCACAAGAGAAAAAAACAAGATAAGGATAGAACAATGGGGAATTGTAATAAAGTGCTGCGATGTCAGAAACCGTGTAACTGCTTTTGCTAGATAGGGAGCTAGTATGAACCTTCGAAATATATGTGTCAATTTGAAAACAGAAAGAATGTGAGCCAAGCCCTCGTACGAGGGGGCGGACAGTTAGGGTATAAAAATGCTGCCTGAATTTTGCTCTGTGTTCCTTCAATGCCTGAGGGAACCCATCTCTGCAGACACGTGAATAAAACCTTGTTTTCCTTGGATCAACGAATCTTTTGGTGGTTTTTTATCTGCTTCCACCTCACACTAAGAATGTCTTTTCACAATCACTATAAGCTGGTTACCTTTTATGTGAACTACCTGTAATGGGCTTTGCACAGGGGTGCTCTTGAAGACCATTGAGATGATATAGCTGGTCTAGAACATCGGGTTGCAAGCAATTATGGGCTTCAGCTCTGCATGCTTATCTATCATTTTTCCAGTGCAATTCAAAATGCTAATTGTCACTCCAAAGCACTTCATGGCGTAACTGCTCTGAGGGATGGCATTTTTCCGATTTATCTACTCATCTGTCAATGGGCATGTTCGAAATCCCATCTAATGGGACCTTAATGCCTTCTGTGCCTGCAATCTGGGCCTGGAATAGTATTCCCCTGGAGGTTCAATCTACCCTGAGCCTTGAGGATTATTTCTTTTTCTCTGAGCTCTGGTTTAGGTTGGGGATCCGTGTTTCTCTGAATAGAGAAAATTGATGCATGTTTACTTTTCCTGACTTATTTTTAAATTTGATTTTCTGTGTTTTTTTAAATTTTGTATGTGATCTAGACTGAGAGTTGGGCAGCCTTATACAAGTCGTCCTCAACCTATGACCACAATTAAGCCAAAAAAATATGTTATTAAATGAGGAATTTGTTAAGTGAGTTTTGCCCCATTTTAGGACTTTTCTTGTCCTATTTAAATGAATCAGTGCACTTGTTATTAACATGGTTGAATCTAATTTTCCTGTTGACTTTGCTTGTCAGATCACAAAAGCAGATCACATGACTCCGGGACACTGCAGCCGTCATATATGTGAATCAGTTGTCAAGTATCCGAATGTAAATCACATGATGATGGAGATGCTACAATGGTTATAAGTGTGAAAAATGGTCTTAAGTCACTTCTTTTCAGTGCCATTGTAACTTCGAACAGTCACTAAACAGTGTTGTAAGTTGCGGACTACCTGTATGTGGAAACTTTATACATACAGGTTGTACCAAAAGATAGTTGGCCCATATGCCAAGCCAATGCACCAATCAATGTTTTATTAATTTTTTTTTCAGTTATTGTACTTAGAAGTATTCAAAAGTCACATCAAAAAAATGTGCTGGAATGAAAATTGCAATTCACACATTTCATGTACTTTAACGTAGTTTAGATACAATACGTATAATTCTATCTATGTGTTCCGTCCGGAAAAACGCGAGGTAGACCGGGTTCCAACAACGAAGTCTTTATTTTATAACACAGTTGAAAAACGGAACATTGGCTCAAGTTGCGGCAGCCTTTTATAGGTTTTTCTCTGCCGGCTTGTAGCCAATGACAGGCATTTAATATTTGCCGCCTTTGAGCAGCTATGTGGATTGGTTCCTTTGAACCAATCCCCATTCAAGTTCTTTAGCCAATCAGAACCCTGTATTTGGAGTCTACTATTCTTTATACAGAACACCCCTCCCCTCTTGGCTTAGTCCTACGTGGTGACATAGTCGCGCAGGTAGGTGGGGCTTCTTTTGACTCGACTGGACTTGCGTGGTTCATTCCTGTTGAAGACTTCGACCGGTTCGGATGGGGTTGCTGTCTCTCTTGTTCTTTCTCATGGAACCGCCTGGAAGGGTGAGTCAGCCATTTTACTGCCACCTAGATTTCTTAGGCCGGTGGTGTTGCCGCTCTCTCCTGGTCTCTCCGGGCAGGTCGAGCTGGCCTGGCTGGCCCCTTCATCTGGACTTTCTCCATGATTGTCTTCTAACTGTAAGTCTCTTTTATGCTCTTTTTGATTGCTATTGTATTCTGTATTTAATTTTAACGGTTCTTTATTATTTTCTCGTATTTCCCTCCCCTCTTTGGTTTGGTTTTCGTCGTTTTTTAATATTTGTGGTTTTGTGTTTGTACTTCTTTCAATGTTTCGGGAACAAAGCTGGTCTATATGCCGCTTCCATTCCCTGCCGTCGTCTATGGTTAGTTGGTAGGACCGGAGGCCTGTAATTTGCGTGATTGTTCCTGGTAGCCATACTGGGTCCCCGGTAAAATTTTTTGCATAGACTAGGTCGCCTATTTCAAATGTCCTGAAATGGGTGGAGGAGTCGGGGGGGGGGGGTTCTGGTGTATAGTTTGGGTGCAATCTGTCTAGTTGCGACCTTAGTTTTCTCCCCATTAGTAGTTCCGCCGGACTTTTGTTTGTTATGGTACTGGGTGTGATATGCTGGAGGGTGAGCAGGCGATTTATTTTATCTTGGACATCCCCAATGTCCATTCTTTCAATGTCCTTCTTTTGTAAATCTAACCATTCTCTCTGCCCTGCCGTTCGCAGCCGGATGGGCCGGCGCGGTTAGGGCATGTCTGATACCTAGGGAGGCTAGGTATTGTTCGAATTGAATGCTCGTTAACTGTGGCCCGTTGTCGGACACTAGGACGTCCGGCAGGCCATGGGTCGCAAAGAGTTTGTCCAGTTGTTTAATAAGGGTTTCAGTTGTCGTAGATGGCATAATTTTAACCTCTAGCCAATTTGAGTATGCATCTACGACAATGAGGAAAGTATGTCCCTTAGTCGGACCCGCAAAGTCGATGTGGATTTGTGACCAGGGGCCTCGTGGGGTTTCCCAGTCCCTTATGGGTGCTTGTGGCGGGAAGGCCTATTTCTTTGGCATTTGTTACATGAATTTACCCAGTATTCGATGTCCCTATCTATACCCGGCCACCAGACATAGGTTCCAGCAAGGCTTTTCATTTTAACAATTCCCGGGTGGCCTTCGTGAAGCATATTGAGCACCCTCGTTTGTAATTTGAAGGGGATAACAACCCGATCACCCCATAACAAACAACCCTTTTGAATTGAAAGTTCAGTTTGTCTGGTCCGGAAAGGCTTAAAGTTATCAGTTTTTTGGTTTTCCGGCCAGCCTTTACCTATCCAGTTCAGTACATGGGCAGTCAATGGGTCCTTTGCGGTGGCTCTGGCGACATCATTTGCAGATATGGGCAGATTTGGGCATGTCTCTATCTGCAAGGTGGTCATCGTTGGTGCCGGGTCTTCCTCTATAATTGGTAGCGGAGTTCTGCTCAAAGCGTCTGCATGGGAGATTTGTTTCCCAGGGCGATGTGTCAGAGTATACGAGTAGGCTGCTAGGAATTCTGACCATCTAGTCATTCGCGGGGATAAAATGTTCGGTGTTGGTTTGTTTCCCGCCAAAATTCCAAGTAGCGGTTTATGGTCCGTTACTATTACAAATGTTCTTCCATATAGATATTCGTGGAAGCGTTTTACTCCGGCGACGATTGCCAGGGCTTCCCTGTCCAATTGACTATAATTTTGCTTGGCTTTAGACAGAGTCTTTGAATAGTATGCGACGGGTGCCTCTCTTCCGTCTGGCAATTGGTGACTCAGGATGGCACCGACTCCAAATGGTGAGGCATCGCAGGTTACCGTCAATGGCAGTGTGTTGCTAAACTGGATGAGAACGGTGTTTGATGTTAATAAGTTTTTTATTCTTTGGAAAGCTTTCTCTATACCCCCAAGTCCAAATTGTTTTCTTATCCAGTAATCGATGCAATGGTTCCGCTATTGTTGCTTTATGGGGTAGGAACACGTTATAAAAATTTATTAGTCCCCAAAATGCCTGCAGTTCAGTTTTATTCCTTGGTTCTGGTGCGTCTTTAATACCTCTGACTCTTTTTTTGGTAGGGTGTATGCCCTCTCCATCTATCAAATATCCCAAAAATTCGACGCGATCAGTCATTAGACAGCATTTTTCTTTCTTTATTTTAAGGCCAGATTCTCTGAATTTATTTAGGACATCTTTAAGTTTTTTCTTAAGCTGGGTTGCATCTTTGGCTGAAATTAGGACGTCGTCGAAGTATGGTACGACCCCTTTTATACCATTTAACAGGCGGTCCATGAGACTCTGCAAAATGCCTGGGGCTACGCTTACTCCAAATTGGAGTCTGTTGCATTTGAATGCCCCTTTTTGAGTCACTATTGTTTGTGCTTCAGCCGTTAAGGGGTCTACTGGGAGCTGTTGGTAAGCTTGTGCTAGGTCTAGTTTAGCGAAAACTTTTCCTCCCCCAAGAGAGTGTAATAGGTGTTGCACGACTAGCACCGGGTATGCGCTTTGTTGCAGCGCGTGGTTCAGGGTAGCCTTGTAGTCGCCACAGATTCGAACCGACCCATCTGGTTTAATTGGCGTTACAATTAGTGTTTTCCATTTAGCATGGTCGACCGGTTCTAAAACCCCTTGATCTATTAATTTATTTAGTTGTTCCTTTATTTTTGCTTTTAGAGCAAAAGGAACTCGTCTGGCCTTTAGTCTTTTAGGGGCTACCTGGGGGTCTAGACTAAACGAAATTGGGGTCCCCCGATACCTGCCTAGGGAGCCATCAAAAACGTCCTGGAATTCTTGGATCAGGTCTTCTTCCCAGTCGGTTGCGGCCACCCGGTCTACTCCGGTCATCCCGATGCCCAGTGGTGCGAACCATTCGATGCCCAGGAGACTTGGTCAATCTTGGTCGACTATCGTTAATAGTAGTACTGCGACATGTTGTCTGTAGGCGACTCAGAAATGTCCTAGGCCTACTACAGGAATTCGGTTTCCTTGATAGTCCTTGAGGGTTAGTTTTTGTCTCTGGAGTTCCTTAGATCTTGATGTCTGGGACCAGTTTTTTGATGGTGTCCCATGACACCATTGATAGGAAAGATCCAGAGTCAACCTCCATTTCGCAGGGGTTGTCTTCAATTTTTACAATTATTTTTACCTTCTTCCCGCTTTCCGTCTGAGCGCTTCTGATAGTGAAAGTCTGCTATGCTTTCTCTCGGTTAGTGGCTTGCTTGTTTCGCTGCCACTTTCTCTCGGATAGTTTTGGCTCAGCCTTTGCTGGGGAGTCGCTGCGTCTTTTTGGGCTGTAATTCTTTTTGTTCCTGCAGACTCTCTCGAAATGCCCCCTTTTCTTGCATGCTCTGCAAATGGCATTGAGGAATCTGCAATCGGCTCGAGGATGGTTTCCCCCGCAGCCAGCGCATTCCCGCCGATTTCTATTTTCGCGCCCTTTCTTGTTGGCGTATAGGCGGTGGATTTCGTCGTCTTCCTCCCCGGATTCTGATGTCTCATCGAATTCTTCGTAATGAGTGGTGGTGGGAGATTGTTTTTTCCTCTAGCCGGGCTTATTTCGTCGTTGTTCGCGTTCATTTGTTTCATTTTATCCGCTGATTTTTTCGTGGCTTCAGCGGCCGAGACTTCTGCGATAGCTTTGGCTACTGATATGTTGGGTTTATTCAGTAGCTTGCTCTGTATATTAGAGTCTCTTAACCCCAATATTACTCGATCCCGCATCGCTTCATCTAAGTTCAGAAACTCGCACGCTCCCCCTATTTGTCGGAGGGCTGCCACAAAATCAGCGATGGTTTCGCCTTCTTTCTGGTCTCTCCGATAAAACTCGTGCCGCTTTATTAAATTTGACACCACCGGTGCATAGTGGGCCTTTAATGTTCTTTGGAGCTCTGTCCAAGTCAATTGTTTTACATCTCGGGGCTTCGCCAAACCCTTGGCCATTTTGAAGATTGCGGGCCCACAGTGTGTCAAGAAAACAACTCTCTTGCGCTGCTCTGAGATTTCTTCCATCTCATTGCTCTCCAGGTACATCTGGAAACGGTCTACGTAGGATTCCCAATCCTCTTCATTGGGATTGAAGGGTGCGGGTGGCGCGTTGTTTCCAGCCATTGTTCTTCGTCTTGGTTTTATCTGTCACCGTGTGCTCAGTCTCACGTTTAGGACGATCCCACCCTCGTCACCAGTGTTCAGTCCGGAAAAACGCAAGGTAGACCGGGTTCCAACAACCAAGTCTTTATTTTATAACACAGTTGAAAAACGGAACATTGGCTCAAGTTGCGGCAGCCTTTTATAGGTTTTTCTCTGCCGGCTTGTAGCCAATGACAGGTATTTAATATTTGCCGCTTTTGAGCAACTATGTGGATTGGTTCCTTTGAACCAATCCCCATTCAAGTTCTTTAGCCAATCAGAACCCTGTATTTGGTGTCTACTATTCTTTATACAGAACACTATGTATAATATAAATAACTATGTATAATTCTTTTTCTCTTTGTGTACGAATTTAGTCAACAAATAAACTGCAGGATGTGCTGCCATCATCGGCTCACGTAGCATATAACCAAATGGAAAATAATGCGCCCGAAGGAAACCTTTTTGTCTGTGGTTTGTGCGCGCGTGGATGCGTGTTTTGTAAGAAAGATCCGCGCGACCCTTCAGGAATTTACGATATTTGGGCTCTCACGCAACTGCAGTTTATCAGATCAGCTGCAAATTTACCGGCTGCATGGGCCAATATGTTAAACTCGATCAAATTTCATGTTAACTTGGTTTTGGTTTTTGTAACGCTGCCACTCACTCCAAGATTGCTTACTCAGGCTTTGGTTGCTTACTTAGGCTTTGGGATCCTGAAGAGACCTGGAAATAAAAACCAGCAGACGCGCACACGGGAGGAGGCTGAATGTTAAGAACAGTTACAACACTGTGTAATTTTCCCGTCCGTGAGTCACGCCCGAAGGATCGGCGAGATCACACCGATCCGCCCAGGGGAGACCCGTGTCCCGTTTGCAGCTGGAGGGAAGGGCGAGGGCAGAAGGCGGGAAGACGGAGGAGGAGAGCGGGCGGAGCCCAGTCAAGCAAAAGAGAGCCTTGGCCTCCTCCTCCTCGTCGTCCTTCTCTCCCCGGCAGGTCCCGTGCGGGCGGGAGAGTCGGAAAAGAGCGAGCTGTGGAGCGCCGGAGCAATGGCCGCGTTCTCCGGTGTTAGCGGCAGCTGCGGACTCGCGTGGCCGCGCTCGCCGTCCGCTTCGGCTCTGGGTTGGGAACCGATGCTGGGGCTCCAGATCCGTTCGCGCTCGGTGGAGCAGACCCTGGTACCGCTCGTGGCGCAGGTAACGAGCGAGTAAAGCCGAGCTAGCGGCTCGGCTCGGCTCTCACGCGGTTACCTCAACCCCGATCGCTCCGTCCTTCTTTCTCTCTCGAAAGAACCTTCGCTTACCCGCGCGCCCTCCACCTCCCCTTCCCTTCCCTGAAGTCCTGGTTTTCATTTCGGGTGCATGCTATCCGGGCTCACTCCGGATCGGGGGCCTGAACAGACGGCTTCTCAAGGGAAAGTACCTTCGCTTTACATTTTCGGTGGCTCTGCCCCCCTCGCCCCCCTCCGGGGCCTCGTGACAAAAACTCCCGGAGTTGGAGACTGATGCGGCGTGTGTACGTGTGTATGTATGTATGTATGTGGGTGGGTGGGTGTTTAAAAAGCATTTTCAAGAAGCCTGGAGCAAGAATCCCTCGCTTTTCCCCCCTCCCCAACCCCCGTCTGCGCGCACGCTCTTTCGCTCCCTCAGGAGAGAACTTCGAAGCGTCGCCCGGGAACGCGGAGTTTGGCCCGGGCCCAAGTTGGTGAAAGAAAAACCCGCTTAAAACAACTTTCCTTTCAGACTGTATACGGAGGTCGGGGGTGGGGTGACGGGTCTTCTGGCCGGCGCGGGAGAACACCTGGGAATTTCAGCCTGGCCTTTGTGGCTTTGTTTGTTGCTTTCTTTCGGGCCCAGAAGTCGCGCATAACTTTTTGGGTTTTGTTCTCATGCTTCCCCCCCTCACGGACTGTGAAAGAATTTTGACTGCCTTCCGGAGGATTAGCAGCGCATCTCGTGTAGCCTTCGCTTGCAATCTTTGTAGGGGGAAGGGAGGGGGAATATATATTGCACGAATGTGACCTTAATCGAGGTCGATGTACGCGCCTCGTAATCTTTAATATAAGGCAGCGCGCTTCTCCGGTTTCTCAAAAACCCAGCAAATTCAAGAGGAGCATTTCGTCTGCAGCTCCCAAAACAGTTATTCTTCAAGTTATATTTATATATATAAATATAAAGTCATATGTATGTATGTATGTATGTATGTATGTATGTATGTATGTATGTATGTATGTATGTATGTATGTATAAAGTCAGAATAGAGACGCCCTGAGGAAATGTACTGGAAATAACGATTGAGTATTGGTAAATCTGTGCCTTTGGAACCAGTAAAATTTGTTTTCTAGTAAATGTTATATAAGTTTGGAATGTGTGAGCACACAAATCGTGGCTTGCCATTATGCAAGGGGTTGAACTTGCTGAAGTAGTTGGTATCTTCATCATCCGCAGTTCTCATTCATTTCACAGGGAGCATTTTGATCATCTTGGTTTGCTGATGTCAATGCTTGTCAAAAGAAACTGGGTAAGCCAGGCTGCTTCTGGATTAATCCCGGTTCAGGCAGTACAGTTCAGCAGGAAACTAAAAAGGTTGCTGAATTGCAGCATTAATTTTGTTGAATGTTAAAGTCTGTGGGTGTGGATAGAATTTCAGGCATTTCAGTTGGAAGCCAGAATGAGGGGAAACTGGAAGAAAAGCTATTAAAAATGGATTTGGATTTTGTAGGAATCCTTGGTGAAACATTCTTTGTAAATTTTTATACAGACTAAGGGGTTATGTTGGATGATAAACTACTATGGCTTTTTCCTGTATCAATTTATTTACAGAATGCATATAATTTATAATTATATATACTTCTGCCTTTATGGTCTGTGGTTAATGAGGGTAAAAATATTTGGAACAGAAGTTGTTCTGCTGCTTCCAAACTAAATGATGGTAAGAACTATTTAAATATTTTTTAAAATAGTTCAACAAACTCAGAGAAGATGCTGTTCCATTTTTAAATATTATCTTTCTTCATTTCCCTGTAGCTGTTCAAAAATTTCTTTACTGTACTTAATGCAACCCCTTTTCCAATGAGTAACTTAAAAAGCAGCTATTTACTTGCCGACTTGCATCAGACCCAGTAAAAATATTGTAATAGTTTATATCATTCAATGCATTCTGGAGCATGAAATATTTGAGAGTGAATTTCAGTGAATTAAATAAGATAAGTGAACATATTTTGCATTAAGATTTTGGAACATCTGTAAGACAAGAGACACAATGTTCAATAGTTTAAGGACTCGCTTTGAAAAAATAAGAAATCAAGAAATATTGGAAACAGGAACTGAAGTAATAGTTTAAAAGCTGACATTTAGGAGTATTTACAAGTAGTCCATTTATTCTGGTTTGACTGCAGTACTATATTAAATACAAGATGCATTAGTGATAATTTTAGGTTACAATTAATAAGCCATTCTGTGTATATCTGAGTAAACAAGCAATGTACATTTAGCTTTTCCAGGAATTCAAATTGAATTTAAATGAACTTGTTCAGATAAAATAGAAGTATATGGATGCACAGAAGGCCAAACATCATGAGACAAGTATAATTTTGGCTCTAAATTGCACAAAATACATTTAGTTTTGAAATTGTAGAATACAAGTAGTCCTTGACTTATGACCACAATTAAGCCCAACACTTCTGTTGCTAAGTGAAACATTTGTTAAGTGAGTTTTACCTATGTTATGACTTACCTTGCTAGAGTTGTTATCACTGAAGTTGTTGAGTTAAATAACATAGTTAATTGAATCTGACATCCCATTGATTTTGCTTGTCAGAAGATCATTGAAAGTGATCACATCACTCTGGGACACCGCAACCTCCATAAATGAGTCAATTTACAAGCATCTGAGTTTTGATCATGTGACCATAGGGATACTACAACGGTCATAGGTGGAAAACGGTCATAAGTCACTTTCAGTGCTTTTGTAACTACGAACAATCACTAAACGAACCATTTTAAATTGAGTGTTACCTGTATTAGATTACAAGAGCAAGAATAATTAATAGACTATTTGCCCAGAGTTTAAATTTATATTAAATGGATCTAAACCTTTACTATTCTTGTTACCATGCAACTGGTAAAACGGGCGATCATTCATGCTTCACAGTCTATTGGATTTTGATGAAGATAAAGTAAAGGGAGACTCTGTATGAACTTCCATAATGAAAATAGAATGTGCAATGATAAAATTAAAAAAATAAAAATATTGCCAGAGAAATTTGGCTGTATTGTTAGTTTCTGAAGTCATTCAGAAGAGGATGGCCCTTTCTACTCATGGGTTGCAAATAGAAAATTGACGAGAGAAATGGTGTCTACTGGGTAGAATATGCACAGCCCAGTTAGAGCAAAAGGATGAATGGTTTGGTGATAGCAAAATACCAGGTGAGTAAGACTGTTTAGTGTTTGCTGGGGAATAGTTGTATCATTTAATTATTAAGGCAGAAAATTAAACCATTTATGATTGGTGTTTGATCAGTGTTTCATGATTGATAGTTAAATTGATAATTGATTAACGACAATTATCTGGTGACATTAACCTGCATTCCTATAGCCAGAATGAAATGTTTCCTCTTTAATTCCATCGTACTCCTTTCGTGTATTCAGTAGCCATTCTAATATTACTGCATAAACCCAGTGCATGTTTTAATAACCTGTTGACTGAATTATCACAGCAGTCTTCCTGCCACTTTTATCTGATGTTTGATCACTTTAAAATTATTACTGTTGTCAAATCATTTCCTCTTCTGCTGTAGAGTATTGTAGCTGTTTCTTGTCTTGACTCTTTGCTGGCCATTCATCATCTTTAGCTCACTCTGTGTGTATGTGTGTGTTTGTGTGTGTGTGCATACATTGATAGCTAATTTCTTGTTTTAATTGAGCTTGGTTTGAAGTGGTTGCCTCAAATGGGAGCTGAAATATTTGGGAAGAATTTACTATTTTGTCAAGGTAGAGTTTCTGTTGTCTTATAGAGGAACTAATTGGATAACTTGGAGATGTTTCTTTTTACAAAAAAATGAGCCATGCTTAAATTTTTAAAGTACTGTGATCTTAGCCTGAACAATATGTAGTGAAGAATCAAATTGTTTCAGTAAAAATAGAATTTAAAATTAATTAAATGTTGTCAGCATGATGTTGGTGGTGAGGGTTGCAGGTTGCTCCTTGGCAGACTGAAAGGCTTATGGGGAGTGGACAAGCTGTGGTGGCAAGAGAATACCCTTAATGTTTGACGGAAACTTGTTTTAAGGAAGCTGGTGATACATATTAGATGTGTCAGTGATATAAGAAGATAGCAGATTTCCTATTTTTTCTACTGATTTTTTAAATAACATATCAAGTTAGTTTGTATATGTCCCACTAAAAAGTGATGGGAGAAAGAGATGTGGGGCTATAATAACAATAGAGTTCAGAAATAACATTCTGCCTATAGATTTTCCATTTCTGCTGCAGAATTGTGAGCAGATGCTCAGGAAGGAAGAGTTCCACTCCCCCAATGATATATGTCTATAAAGACCTTGAGCTTTCAATGCCATCATGGTATTCATGAACTATTAAATTAATTTTCAGGCAAGAAAAATATTAAAATGATTCCAGATTTATTTACAAAAGCTTATTCTTACCCTTTCTAACATAGGGATAAGCATCAAGTCTATGGCTTGTCTGTTGAGCATACATTCAAACCAATATCTCAATAGTTTTTCCAAATAAACTTACATCAATTGTATTGATATAATTGTACATGACTGCACACTGGAAGTTTGTAATTGAAAGGCTGTACATGATTCATTATAAATAACTACTCAGAGGGCAGTTTATACAATGAACACTGGTTGAGGCAAGATTATATCTGAAAGGATATTTTCGTAACTGCAAGAGTTAAAGTACAAAACAGGCTATTCTTTTGATTCAACATTAAGATACATAATTCAACATCAAGATATAAAACAAGATGAAGTAGTACAAGCCTGTGCAGATACTGTAAAGATATCTTGTATTTCTTCCAAGTGTGATAGTTTTCAGTGTGCAATTTCTTGCATTTCTGTAATCTGAACCACTGAGTTGAGATACCTTTACTTCGGAATGAGTCTCATTAAATAAAAAAAACTAATTTTGTAGTGGCATTTATCTATGCGAATCAGCCTTAAGTGCCTTTAATTATTGCTGTTACAAAGTATATAAAATAGATAGCCTGTATAATTGACTGGGAGATTGTTAAAAAGTTGTGGAGTGTCTTGTGAAGAGGAAAGGTGGGGGAAGTCCAATGGGGAAGTGCAATGGGGGAAGAAAAAATAATGTATGTTTTCCCCAAAGAGCAGTCTTTTCTCAGTCTGCAATATAAATATAAACAAACTGCTTTTGAAACTGTAGGAAGGTGTGTGGAGTTAAAAAGGGATGTTCTGAAATCTCAAATTATTGATATTGGGATGTGATTTGAATGGACCAGTCTTTTGGACCTTTTGAATTCAAGTTGCAGTCTACCTGAATCTCTCTTGGGAAGTCGCATTGACTTTGGGTTGACGTGCAGAAAATTGAACTGTCAGTCACATAAGGTGAGTTTAGTTACCTGTAAAAAACAGTTTTACCTTTAAAAAACAGTCTGCCTGTAGAGAACAAGTGATGCATAATGAGTGGACCAAAATCAACAATTTACAACATTTGACATCATTATGACTGTGTTCTTAGAAGTGCAATTTTGTCATGGAAAGCCTTGGCAACAATGAATCAAGCCCTTATCACCACAAGATTGGATTACTGTGGTGTTTTTTTCCATGGGACTCCCTTTAAACACCACTTCAGAACTGTAGTTGAAGCAGGGCAGCTGCCCATATACTAGGAGGAGGCATCTCTTACAGCTTGTTGCAACATATTCCAGCATCTGTAGGGGGCATTGTTTTTTCAGTAAATGATTCAAAGTTCCAGTTTTAACATTTAAAGCTCTATTTGGCTTGGCTCTCAGTCATCCTCAGAACTGCTGTCTTCCTCTCATGCCAGCTTACCTTGCATGCTCATTGTGAATAGGGATGTTTAGGGCATCCCAGATATATGTGATGGAAGGGGAGTAGGGTTAGGGTTACTGGAAGTAGTTTTCCAGTGGCAGACCCATTTGGTAGAATAGTGTCAACAGTGGTCTGTTTAGCATTTATTCTTGTATCTACCTTTTTAATATTTATTCATTTCTTTTATTTACAGATAGTCCTCAGTTAACTGTAATTGGGAGTGGGGACTTTGTTATTAAGAGACACTGTTGTAATTTAGAATCTTAAGGTTAACATGCCTCAGTTTATTGTTCAGGAAATGTTACTTTGTTCAGTTGCTGAATGAGACCATTTTTTTCATGCAGATGTAACTGCCCAGAATTCAAAAGTTGTTGGATGTGGTGCTCAATGAATCTCCCCTTTCCCCCAAAAATGTTGTTTTTCTCTAGACATTAATTGCTCCAACAGCCTTTGCAAAGCTGAGGGTAAGTACACACACACACACACACACGCACGCACACACACACTCCTTACTATGTTTAAGAAAGAGACTGCCATTGCAACTTACAGCATTAGTAGAAAGGTGTCTCTATGTTTGACTTGCAAATATATAACTCACAGTGAAGAAAGCATGAGGAAAGAGAAGAAAACAAATTTATGACATACAAAATTTTGTTTCATTCTTGAAAGATGATACTTCTAAAAGTTCTGTGGTCAGATTCCATGTTCAATAATGATGTAATTAATGTTTAGGATAATTGGCTGTAAAAAGTGTCTGAATCCTTTAAAAAACATTGCTAATTACTAATAAGACATTGATTTGAAGTGAGGGAGACACTGTTCCTCTATTTAGGTGCTATGGAATTATGTATTTTGCACAAGTGCTTTTAGGAATGTTTAAAAGAAGATTGTGGCCTCTGCTCAGCTGACTGCCTTCTGCTGTTATTGTCTTCCATGGGTACCACTATCAAGGATAAGCAAATACAATTACAGTACTGATCAAGGCAGTGAAGATATGTTTTATCTTATTGTGTACATCTTGATTTCAGCTTCTGAATCAAACCAGTAGCATCTCCAGCTTTCCTGGAGGCAAAGAAAAGCAAAAGAAGTCCAGTGTGACCCTATTTTATTGGCTAGAAAAGGGGCAGCTGAAGTGAGCTTGATCTTCCCATCCCAATCTAGAAAGAGCACTTGGTTCCTCCTGCCAAGTTTAGAAAGAGGTAAATCACTTTCCCCATATAACTCCATCCAACAAGAGGAGAAATGGTTTCTGGATATGTTAAGCCTCGAGAATCATGTGATTGAAATATCTAATAAAGAAGCTATGTGTATGATGCAGTGTCAGACTTCATCTTCCTAATTCCACCGAGCCAAACTTTGGAAATTAAGATAGATTAGTGTAGATATGAGTGATATATACATATATAAAATTATATGTGGTCCTATTCACTGTTCAAATTTTCAATGTCTTCAGATGAATGCAGGCAGCCTGTGTCCAGGTTTGTAGGTTTTGAGTATTATGCAAATATTTCGCCATATGAATATTTTTAGCATAAAGATTTGTGGCATTCCATATTAAACATTCTCCCCATTATATTAACATGGATAGTAGCAGAGTGCCAAGTGACTGAAGTTGTTTTATTTCTTGTTTGCTGTGCATAGATTAACTAAACCCTTGATTTTTAACATCGGTTTAGTATTTCAGGTATGTTGCTGAGCAGTAGACTTAACTCATGGGAGTATTAATATCCCTTGAAGAACTTGTAAAGACTATTTGAGGAATAAGCTCCTGATGTTTGAATGCCAAGGGTGAAGTATTATGAGATGTTGTTAAAATTAAATTATCAATTTAGACATACTGCATTCCAGGTGTCTTTCTAAGGAAAAAATATAGGCTAAACATCAAAATATTATGGATTAATATAATAGCTTTTTTATTTATACTGTATACAAAAAGAATCATTTCTAAACTGTCTTTATAAAGAGAATCAAGAATTAACATGTAGAGAAATTCCTAAGATTCCTAGGTAATGTGTGAGCACACAATTCCTAAGTAGATTCTAAGCCATGATTTAGTTTCCTTCAATAAGTGTTATGTGCTTGCATGAAATGTTGAGCTCACGGGGTCTGATGTCTCTTGTTTTGAACATTCCTCCCCCTCTTATTCTGCCAAAAGGAATTTATTTCAACAGTCAAACTAAAGCAGATTTCATTTCAGTTTCGCAGATTCTTTGCTTGTGATTTTGGGTAAACCAATATTGGAAAGTAAAGCTATAAACTTTTTAGTTAGATAAATCATAAAAAAGATATCCTTGGATGATTTATTGAGCAAAGGATATTATTTTAAAATCATAGTTTCCAATCTGCATATAAGAAAGCAAACCAGGAATCTGCAAATAATTTACTCAGTTCTAGTTTATCCATCTCCCAGTTGCATAGGAGGAGAGGAAAGATGGGTGGGATAGAATGCCAAGCATTATGTACTTGTGTTCCTTCCTGTTTAGGCATATAATACTGTATTGTGTGTTAACCTTATGTGAGAACCAGCCTACGTAAGCCATGGAATGCCAAGTATTATACAATTATTTACCGTTGTATGATACTTCAAAATCAATCTACCCTTTTCAGGAGCTTATATCACTAAATATCACTAAATATATACTGATTTTATATTGCATGAGAACATTTAAAAAAATTATTTGCTTAAAAAGTGGTAGTCTTTTTGCTGTGTCTTGATAGCTTTTTGAATGATATTTTCTATACTCTTATTAATGATTAAATATTTAACCTAAAAGTGCAAAGCTAAACATAATATCTCTCTAAATTTGAATGCATATTTGACATTTATGTGTTCTTGTTTACAGATTCAAAAGAATAAAACACACTGAATATGGCAGGCACAGAAATTTGGGTATTCTTCCAATCAGTGCTTTGTAACACCTTCTTTGGCAAAAAATAACAGCTTCCAAATGTTATTTGCAACTTAGCTTGCAACTAAGAGTTTATTTTTGCTTTTGGATTCTTCCACCCTCCCTCTTTGTAAATCACATCTAGTTCATATATAAAAATGGTGGCATCTTTAAAAATGCTGGTTTATGTTCTGTGCTGTTCAGAAAGTTTATAATGGAGTGGCCTAAAAATGTAAGTAATAAAGAAAAGAAATGAAAAATGTTCTTAGATCTCTATATGCATAACATATCTGGAATCTCCCTACAGATTTTTAATTATGTCAAGACTGGGAACTGTGTAGGCTATCTCTGTAGTAACTTCATGGTTGATCTTGAGCTATGTTTTGACTAATTGTCTTGCTGAAACATCTAATCCAGTGGTTCTCAACCTGTAGGTTGCGGCCCCTTTGGGGGTTGAATGACCCTGTCACGGGTTGCCTAAGACCATCGGAAAACACATATTTTTGATGGTCTTAGGAACTGAGCCAAAATTTTTTGGTTGGGGGTCACCACAACATGAGGAACTGTATTAAAGGGTTGCGGCATTGGGAAGATTGAGAACCACTGATCTGATCTCTATTCAGCTTCAATTTCTTGATTGTGAGACATAGCTTGAAGATTAAATCCCTATTGGAACAATTTCCTGGCTGGTCAGATCTGCAAAATAGAACCTGCAGATCATTGCAAGTAATTTAACATTTAAAACACCTGCTGAAAAATGTAACACTTGAGTAGTTATCAACAAGTTGTCAGTACAGTGTTGCTATTACTACAACAGTGGTCTCCATGGAAGCCACTAGAACCAAAATTATATTGAAAATTCTCATTAAAATAATAAATGCACATACAAATTAAAGTTGACAAAAGAAAAATAGAAGGAATAAAAAGTACAAAGAAACATAAACATAAAAAGTCTTCTGATCTTCATCACATGTATAAACAAATTTAATAATTCTTCAGCCCCTCTTCTATCCATTCTTTATGTGTAAATCCACAAATCATCACATTTTTAGTTCTGGTGTCAGCAAAAAAGTTCATAAAAGTTTGCCTGAGCTTTTACAGAACCATGACTTATTTTAACCTTGATCAAACTAACCAACTGTACGTTCCTTTCTTTTGCTACTAACTCTTGATTTTCCATTCAAGTATTTTCAGTTTTTTTCGTATCCCAAAAGCTTTAGTAACCTCTTTTGTAAATCCAGTCATCACCTAGATCAGGGCTGTCAAACTGCTGGTGATGAGGTAATTCCCCATTAGGAGAATGAGCACATACAGGGAGACGTAGTGAGAGTAATGTTGAATAATACACACACAGCACACAGATACACTGTACAGTAAATGTAGGTTGTTACTCCCAGTAAATTTTTAAGCAAAGTTCAAACACAGTCCAAGTCATTCATAGTTAAATCAGTCAATTTTCAGTCCAGGGATAATCCAATAACAAAGTCCAGTACCAAAAATACTTCAGCAACAGACTTACATCAAATCCAAGAATAACAGTCAATTAGGAGGAAAGGCAATACTCTCCAACAGAAGGAAAAACAGAGACTCACAATCTCTTCTGAGACTAAGACAACCCAGGTTTCTGTCTCCATTTTATGGCCATTTGCAGAACCACACCCAATTACAGATTTAGCATTCTCTTAAAGGCATAGTATTAAAATGTCTATCCTAGTTTATATATTTCCAACCCAGATAACTGTTAGGTGACTTACATTTCTAACAGCTGGCCTATGGGCTGGATGTGTCACATGCTGGCCATCCCCATGCCCGGTTTAGTGAAGGGGGAAAAAGTCCCGATGCATCACATGATACCATGATGACATGAGTTTGACACCTCAATCTAAATCATTCTCTTGGTTTATCATATGAAATTCTATTTGATTTTCAAAGATTTAACCAACTTCTTCTCTATCCCCTCTCTCCTTTCCTCCCTCTGCCTCTCCAATTGCTGGATTTAACTTCCAGCTTGAGGATCCTTTGCCGAAGGCACAAGTTTAGAGTCCATTCACAGTTGTTCTCTGTTGTTGGATGTTTTATTCTAGAAATCCTGAGTTATTTAGAAGTCAGTAGGAAAAGGAGCATCGTGCTTACCTGATGCGTTCTTTCTCTTTTGTGGTGAGTGAATCCAGTCCAAGGGTTAACTCCGTCTTCTCGCTGATTGGACTGAGTCTGTCAAAGCTGCTTTAGCTCCGCCTCTGTTGCCAGCTTTCCCCAGCTTTTGGAGAAAAACCATGACAGACTGGACATTTCTATATAGATGGAACAAGAAGAAAAACACAACTTCGCCCCCTCCCCAGGCCACACCCCAGACCAGACGTACCTAGGGCAGGCCTGGATTCTCTCACCACAAAAGAGAAAGAATGTATCAGGTAAGACCAACGTTCCTTCTCCTTTATGTGGTTATGAGAGTCCAGTCTAAGGGACATACCAAAGTTGAACTGTCCATGGGATGGCTCAATCTGGTCCTGATAAACTCCTGCCTGTGTGCGTCTTCTGCAGAACCTGTCTGCGAAACACTGCATCTGCCGATGCGAGGATGTCCTTATAAACAGAGAGGGTGAAGACCACATAGCTGCCCGCAGATCTCTTCAATAGATGTTTGCGTGCCCCAAGCTGCCATCGTAGCTATGCTCCTTGTGGAGTGGGCTGTCACATCCCGAGGCACAGAAAGAGACCTACTCTTGTAGGCTCTAGAAATGCAGGAACGGATCCAGCTGCCTACAGTCGATGGTGTGACTTTACCTCCCAAAGTGGCTGGTTGAAATGTTACAAAGAGTGATGCTGTTCTACGAAAAGCAGCAGTCCATCAAATACAGATATTAAAGGCTCTATGAACATCAAGTATGTGCCATGCTCATTCCAATGCATGACCCAGGATGGGACAGCAATGAGGCAGGATAAGTTCCTGAGCTGTATGAAACCACGAATTGACCTTAGGTAAAAAGATCGGATCCAATCTCAGGACCACCTTATCCAGGTGAAAGATACACAGGTCTTCCCGAACCAACAGGGATGCCAGTTCCAAGATCCTTTCAGCTGACGTTATTGCTACCAGGAATGTTACCTTTATAGTCAGCAAATGTAGACTAACAAATCTCAGCGGCTCAAGGGTAGCCTGAGTAAAGGCCCGGTCCCACTGGCCGATGGACGCAAAATGTATGCATAAAGGACACAGCGGATGAGCAAAATTTTGGCGGTGGCTCCATCCATTTTCATCTGCTCCAAAAATTGGTGAAAATTTGCACAAACAGAATGGAAAAGAACGGACGTGGGTAGTATGTAGCAGGGGATGTTAAACGGATGTTCATCGGAAGCCTAGTGGATGGAAGCGGATGACACCTCCGAAGGGGTTCCAGGGGAGAATTTCGAAGCGGATGCATAGTGGAAGGGGCGGATGCATCATGTACGCCTATAGGAAACAAAGGGGATGCCTCACGGATGTATATCAAATGCAAAGCGTTCACTGCGCATGCGGGGTGTATGAATTGCGTCTGTTCCACGGATATAAAAGGATGCAGCATACACGCAGTTAGCATACAGGGGAAAGACGTGCTGCCAGATACATCTTGCAGGAACACCATGGTTCGTCAGGCAAGAAGAGGAAGTCCGTGCCTACTTGTTCAAGCCCTGGCAAGGTGAAGAAGGGCAGAACCAGCATCCCACCCCCTGGCACTGACTCTGAAGGTGCTGCTGAAGGCCCTGCTGTTCAAGCCCCGGAAGGCCCTGAACAATCTCCAGAAGGCCCTGATGCTGAAGGCCCTGCTGAAGCCCCTGCCAGAGGGAGGAAAAGGCAAGGGAAGGAGAAGGGAGAGAGGAAACAGTACACCGTTTCTGAGGAGCATGAGGATGAGGTGCTGGAACAGCTGAGGGAGAACGAGTACCTGTGGAGAAAGGGCCACAGACTGTATCGGGACACCAAGAAGAAGCAGGCAGCTTGGAGAGACAAGGCAGAGAGCCTGGGCTACACTGCAGAAGTACTCCTTGGATGGTGGAAGCACATGCACACCTGGTATGGCAAGCTACACCTCAAGAAATCAGGGCTGGCCGCTGTCAAGCTCACTGACCGGGAGAAGTACGTCATGGCCAAGTGCAGCTTCCTGGAGGGTGAGGTCTGCCACCGAGGAGCAGCCCCTCTCCCTCAGATAGCCCACAGACAGCCAGTCCTCTTCCAGCCAGGAGCCACCTACCCTGTCCAGGCAGGTGTCTTCAGAGGGCCCCACGGCAGAGACCCCCTCGACAGCTGCACTCCCCATGCCGGCGGACTTGGAGGATCCCGTGGAGGATGGCTCTGTCACAAATGGAGGAAGAAGCAGCATCCACCAGAGGCCAACCCACCCCCAGCTCCAGAGGACGCAGGCAGAGAGGCAGACTGGATGGCCAGCACCACACTGTCCTGTTGGAGATCAGGGACACAATGAAGACCAGCACAGAACTTCTCTCTCAGCTGGTCAACTTGGACAGAGCATCCTCGGCCTGGAAGCCCTTCATCACCTACGTGAGCCACACCCTGAGGGACCTGCCCAAGGCCGAGTACCAGATGATGAAGCAGAAGATCGTAGCACTTCTGCACAACCCTCAAAGCCCAGCTGAACCTCGTCCTACCTGGTCCAGGTCTGCTCCCCCACCCCAGGCGACGTCACAGCCCTTCCACGGCTTTCAACAGTCCCTCACCTACCAAGGCTACGACGACCAGGACTTCCCACAACACAAGCAGAACTTCCCAGTCCAGGCCCAGGTTCATCGGACGCCACAGACGCCAGTCCTCACCCAGCTGCAGACCAGACAGCCCCACTACACTCCTCCCAACCCTTCCTCCACCCCACAGCCATGTCCGTCAACAGACAATCTGTCATCAGTATTGGGCCTGACATCTCAAGTCCTTGATGAAGGGCCTCTCAACCTCACGGGACTGAGTCAGCTCTCGGATAGCTTCCTGAACACACCACCACCTGTTGTACTCTCGGGGCCAAGCACCCCAATGGCGCCTCAGACCAGCACTCAAGCCACATCCACAGTCACTGCCTGCTTCACAGCTGAGACCATGGACATGACTCAGTGTGACTCAGAATAGTCTCCTGAGGGCCAGAGGAACCACCCTCAACTCCAACCAGTTGATGTTCCTTCCTTGTTCTGGCCCTGACCACTGACCTTGTGCCATCTGAGACCGAAGATCGCTCCCTATCCGGAAAGGCTGGCATTGGTCGTAATGATGACCCTGCAGGGTTCCTTTAATAGGTGACCTTTGCACATCGCCTGTGATTGCCACCACTGGAATGAACTTGTCACTGACCTGGGAGCCCTGACCTCGAACAAGAACTGATTCCCTGCCTGCCTTTTGATAAGGTAGGTGGAACCACTGCAGTGTCCTGGTGTGTAGATGTGCCCAAGGAACAACAGAAATGCAGGATACCATATTCCCCAGAAACTGCAAGAAGAGGGGTCAAAGGGATAGTCCCTTCTCTTTGAATCCTGCCTGCCAGAGCCTGCAAACTGGCTCACTGATCCTGGAAGAGAAAAACTTTACATAAAAAATATAAATTGTAGCCCCAGATGAAGTAAACCAGCGATGGGGGAGAAATTACTTTTCTTGATATTAAAAGAGAATCCATGGGCCTGTAAGACTGAGGCCATAGCCAAGGTCCTTCTGGGCCACGGTCTCCGAGAATGACTGGATTAAAATGTCATCCAGGTAGCACTGCATACATACTGGAGTGGCATGTAAATGTGCTGTTAGGGCTGCCAACACCTTTGTAAAGACCCTGGGGCTGATGGGAGCCTGAAGGGCATGGCCCTATACTGCTAATGTTGACCAGAGTAGCAGAAATGAAGGAAGCACCGGTGCAGTTGACAGCTCCGGATATGAAGGTAGGCCTGAGGTCGATCGATGTGAGGAAGTCACTCTCCCGAATGGTCTCCACAATTGTTTGGAGTGACTGCATTTTAAAATGCTTGTAAAGTAGGTGTTTACTGAGTCTTTTTAGATCTAAAATCGCTCTCCACCCCTCCTCCCCCGAGGTCTTTGGAATAATGTGAAGAGCCTGGAGTAAAATCCCATTCTGCACTGACTGAGGGACTACCTGGATTGCCTGAATATCTAGCAATTGCTGAATGGCAGTCTCCATGAGACCACTCTGTGCTATGTCCCTGGAGACGGGACAAGCCACAAAAAATCTTGGGGACTGGGAGATAAACTCAAGAAAGAGACCAATTCTCACTGTTTTGAGCACCCAAGCATCTTGACATGATGTTCCATTTATCAGCGAAGCAGGCCAACCTGTGTCCAATGGGAGGACTGGAAATGCAATCATCACGAATGAAGGAAAGTGCAATTTCTCCCCCTCGAAAGGGCCGCTTGCCTGAATATTGAGGTCTGTTCTTGCCTGCACATTTCTTCTGTTCCTCTTGTTGAAGAAAAGGTCTCTGCAACCTTTGAAGCCCTGGGGCTGGATTCTGGCTGGAAGAAAGATCTCCGGTAGTATGGAGCTGATCAGAAATCCGATCTTCTGGACAGGGAAGGTAAGAACTTTCTCTTGTCTTTGGCTTCGACTAAGAAAGGCTCGAGGGATTCTCCAAATAGCTTATCTCCTTGAATCGAGGCAAAAGCATTTTTCCACATGTGCCTATCATAGCCTGCCAGTTTTTAAGCCAGAACATTCTGCGTGCCACCACCAATGATGCTATGACCTTTGATGCAAATCTGGCGCCATTGAGCGTGGCATTCGCAGTGAACTCTGCCACAGCCACCAATTTATTGATGTCCTGATGTGCTCATATATCAGTGACTGGAAGCCAATCTTGAAGCTGATGGAGCCAGCATAGAGAAGCCCTTGTAAAAAATGAAGCTGCAGTTGAAGTCTTGACCACCCACGCCGCTGCCTGGTGGGCTCTTTGAAGCAATTGCTCAATCTTCTTATCCTCTGCCTTCTGGACTTCTTCAGGGTCTGTTGGAGTCAAGGATGATGAGGACAAAGCCATCACCGGGCCATCCACCACTGGTACCTGAAGGGTCTTGGTCAACGCTGGATCCATATTATAAAACCAGCAGTCATTAGAAGACAACATGGGTGCTAACTCTGGTGAATCTAGTTGCCTATGTAAAAGAAAACTTGGTCCAGAGGAACCTGAATTTCTCCAACATCCGCTTCGGGCCCTAATTTGAGCTATGTTCTTTGGTTTAAACAACAAAGACTTAAAGTGGGATGGAAGAGACCAGTGAAGGCCAGCTGGTCAGGCACTAACCCTTTGTCATGAGAAAAATCAGATTCTCTCTGCTCCTCTTCCACTGCCATGGAAGGCTGGCTATGCACAGGGGGATCAGGTAAGCCGGGGTCTTGTAAGACCAGTCTGTTCCTGGGTGGAATAGCCTGGTCGGGTTCTGTAACCAGAGACTGTTCAGATGCCTCTGAAGCTTAAGAAGTTGAATTCCTTACACTATACCCATGATAGCGAACCTATAGCACGCGTGCCACAAGTGGCACACAGAGCCATTTGTGCTGGCACGTGAGCCACAGGCAAATCTATCTCACTGCGCATGTCTGCGCCTCACAGCTGATTTTTTTCGGTTGGCTTGAGGCCTTTTTCGGTCTCCCAGAGGCTTGGAAAAAGCCTCTGCAAGGCTTCTGAAGCTGAATTATAGACTCATTATAGACTTCGTAATTTCCTGTAATACCAGAAGTGACAAAAAAGGCCTGGGAAGTCTTGCAGAGGATCCTGGGAAGTCTTGCAGAGGATTTTCCAAGTCTCTGGGAGGCCGAAAACAGTCTCAACCAGCTGAAAAATAAGCTGTGAGGCGCAGTGCAAGTAAGGGGCTGGGGGAGGTGGCAATTGCGCAGGGGGCGTGGGGAGGTGGCGCATGCGTTGCAATCTGGGTGCTGGCAGGTGAGTATGGGCATGCTCCAAATTAAAAAAAAACAATTAAAATGCATTTTATCTAATTTGGACTTTTGGTTTTGTGGCACAATGTTCCTTATTGAAAAAATGTTCTGGGCATATTTGGTAGGTATTGCCAGGAAAATAACAAGTGATAGATATTTTTATGGAAATTTGTAACTTTAAAAGAGGCAGATGGTTTTCCATTCAGTTATGTGTCATAGTCCATTTCTTAAGGTCACTAAGCTAGAAGGAAGACGATTACTACTAAGACTAAGACTGGATGATTTGTAGTAAGTAGCAATAGGTTTTGATTTTCTTGTGGTTTATTTAACAGGATGGCTAATAGCAGCAAAAAACAATCAATTGGATAGGATATAGGATATATGTGGAAAATTATAAAGTGAATTCTTCATTTTATGTTCTTCTACCAAACTATCATTCTGTACTTGGTGAACTTCTGGGTCCTGCAATTAATAAATTTTAAAATAATCTAGCAATCTTAAAGAAATCTGCCTCATCCATTCTTCATCAGCATGTTACTTAAGAGCTAAATCCAGTGCCTTAGTAGTTCCAAATTTGTATTTCCAAAGAACTGCCAAGTTCCAAATTCAATGCATCATTTTTGGGGGAAAATAAGTATTTTATGTAGCCTGATAGCTGTATAAAATCAGAGTGGATTAAGTGCAAGTTTAAGGGGAGGAAACTACATTTAAATTTACTGATTTAGCAGGTGTTAGATTTACTCTAAAATTCTGGATAATTTTCAGAGTGTAGCAACAAAAATAGCTTTTGTGCCTAAAACTGTAGTGTGAAATGAATGAGGCTAAGAAGCATAGCCATTGGTTTTTAAATAGGAGAACTATGAACTCTGTTCATTTGGTACATAAAGTAATTTAGAACTTGCCAGTTTTTTATATATCTAAGAATTCACATTTTAGAAAAAAAAGGAAATATAACTTATAGATGTAAATTTTGAGAAGATAAAATTTTACCTGTTGATTGACACATTCCTTGGAGGATAATGAAGAATAGAACTCTGATGAACTTTGAGTCTGTTCAGAAATTGAATTTGCCACATCTTTCAAATAGCTGTTATGCATAATATATATGTTTTTGAAAGTGGGCGCTTCAGGCATAATTTGATTTTCCGTGTCTGTAATATAACTTGGGCTTCAGTTATGAGCACCAAGAAATCTGTTTTTTTTTTCCAGGCCCATGGACGGAATATGTGATTAGCAACAGATCAGATTATTTGTAAGAATAATGAAGTAAGTCTCTCTGTGTATGAATGTGAAAAAGAGAGGACATGATCTCAGATACAGCTTTTATTGGATGCTGAATTTGATTATGCTGAAATTCAGCCCCAGTTCATTATAAACAGAAATAATTAAATATGCATAGATGCAAAATATAATCTCTACTTGTTGCATTTGTTATTATTGTCCATGAGGAGGTTGTTTTGCCATGGAATTGTTTTAAAATCCATGAAACAAATTAGGAAGTAATTACCTCAAAAAATAGTGTTGAAATGACATTTAAATTATTTTCTTAAAAAAACCCCTAGAGATATTTTTGGATTATAGGTACATCAGTAGCTATCTGTTATGAACTCTTAAATGAAGTTCTTTTATTGAATATAATTATAGTTTGGGGCAATAAATAATGAAAAATTAATGATGCATTTGTGAGTTGCAGAAGAATATTTTGCTGATCCCCATTTGAAGATAGGCATGCTGAACAAGATTTTGCCTTAATACACAGACTGACTCCAACAATATTGTTGTTGCCTCCATTTCCACCAACTGCACAAACTTGGCTACAGCCCTGAAATAGGAAAATATAAATACAGATAAATGCAAGCATCAGCACTGTTGCTCATTTCTTACTGAAGCTGTTTAGGAAAGATGAAAGAAGGATGTAAGAGTTTGGTGAAACTGAACTCCCATGCCTTTTCAAGGACAATGTAAGTACTCTTAGGATAACTGGAATGCATGATCACAGGAGAGAATAGAGAATAGAATATGTTTGCAATTCTAAGGCAATGGCCATTGTCAGATGAAATGGAATGTTCCAGTGCTAGGGGCAAGCATGCCCACTTTTAGTTCAGTGCAAATAATGTATCCTGATTGCTTTAGTTACTCATTGTTCCAGAAAAATAACTTACATATAAATATATGCCCCAGAGGTGCCAGTGACTAGCCAACCTTGCCTGATTTCAGTTGATCAGCCCATGTTAGCATTTGAATGAAGGAGTGCTTCAATTTTCCAGAGTTGTAAGCGAGACTGAATATTTGTGGGGGGGACGGGTCCAGGAAATAACAGCAAAGCATTTTCATATTGTTGTCAGCAAGATTGGATTGTCTTGAGAGTGTATTTATAATTTGAAACAAAATAATCCAATTCTATACTTGTCTAAACAAGATTTACAGATGTTTCTTTTAAAAATAATTAACCCTGTTAATGTAAGGGTTATTGTAATTATGGCTCTGAGTAGAAAGTGGTTTTTAAATTGAATGGACAACTCTTTGGAGACAAGGACAGCAGTTTAAGTTTCTGGTGATGCTGAATGCACAGAACAATTTTACCTGTTTCCCAAAAGGGAACTGCTATACATTTTTGCAATCACATTCGAGGGAGTCCCAGGGAACAAATAAAAACATAAGCCTCAGACCTACAGGTTTCTCCTCCCTGTGGCAGTAATACCTATTTAATATTACTTTACAGAAAGAATCTACCACATCTTTCGATGAATGTGCATAGCTGTCTGCAGTTAAAAACAGCTTGAGGCAGCAAAATATTAAGAAATGCTATGATAGATAACATTCCTAAAGGATTGTTTCAAATAAGGAGAAGGTATAATTAGAAATCTCATTGGCAAACCCTCCTTCCAAAGGTTCTCCAATAAACAGGCTGCCTCCAATCACACTGAATATCCTGCAATGAACTAGTCTGGTATGTCCTCTTAGGAAATTTATAGCCTTTCCATTAAGGATTTGTCCCTTCAATCATGCTTTTTTGGGGAAGGGGGAGGGGGAGGGGGGATATTGCTTGAAGAAATCCCTGCAGTTTTCTTGGCAAGATTTTAGAGGTGTTTTGCCACTACAGCCTTCATAGGCTGAGAAAAAGTGACTGGCCCAAAGTCACAGGGCTGGCTTCATGCTTAAGGTGCAACTAGAACCTCATAGTCTCCCAATTTCTAGCCTCTTCCTTTAAATACACCAGACTGTCTCAACTAACCATGCTTAAGAGATATAGAAAGCAAAGGTCTTTCAGTCTTCCAGTCCCAAAGTACAGTTTTAACAAATGTGACATACAAACACATGTGATTTTACCCCCATTTATTCAAATTCTGTGCTAAAAATTCTTACAATATTTGTCAGTGACAGAATTTCAATTTTTGATTTTTCAGAAACCTTTAGGTCATCTATATAAATCAAAGGTGGGATTTTATTAGTACTTTTGGTATTTGATACATTTGCTTTTTCAAAATTGCTGAAAGTGGGATCATAGCAATGACACATCAGGGTTGATAATGAGTCACCCTGGAACATGCCTCTCCTAATGTTGGTATGTTTTTTCATTTCCAATCACCAAGTTCTACTACCTCATTTTTTCTGTAAACATTTCAATTACATTAGTTGTTTCCAAACATTTGATTATTATAAGAGAAAGACTAGCAGAGCCAGAGGGAGGAGTGAAAAGAGGAATCAGCTTAGAGTCATTAATAGCCACAAGCTAACTAATTCTTTTATCCATCCAGCATTTATTTAGTTTATAGTTGAGGTTGCTTCAGAACTTTCCAAAACTAGATTGTTTCCTATGTTCCTAGGGAAAAATACTCCACTAGTCCACTCATAGAATTCCTTATGCCTCCAGGCGCGAAATGTTGGGCCTGGACAATCTGGAACTGTGCCGCTTGCAGTCTGATCTAAGCATAGTTCGCACAATTTTCTACTATAACATCTTGCCTGTCAAAGAATTATTCAGCTTCAATCACAATAATACATGGGCAAATAATTGATACAAACTTAAGGTAAACTGCTCCAAACTCGATTGCAAAAAAGACGACTTCAGCAACAGAGTGGTCAAAGTCTGGAATGCCCTACCAGACAGTTGTTACAGCCTTAACCCCTCACAGCTTCAACCTCAAACTGTCTACTGTGGACCTCACCCCATTCTTAAGAGGTCCTTAAAGGGGGTGTGCATAAGCGCACCAGCGTGCCTACTGTCCCTGTCTTCCTGTCACCATTGATGTGTATTTTCTTCCTTTGTTCTTATTTATACTTGTTAACTTGTACATGTTTGAAAAACAAAGTAAAAAGTCTGGTTTTCCATTTTCAGGGTTTTGGAGAGTTTATCTGTGAGTCCTGGCTGTGTCTCACTCAGAAGATTCACAGGTAGTCTTGCATAGCCTCAGGAATGCTACTGTATTGTGATCATTTTGGACAACCTTGTGTTTTTCTGGATGGCATAGATTTTTTTTTTTTAAATTTTATTTGGTTTGTCAATTGCTTACAAGATAATAGGTATAAGTAAAAACATAGTTATGAATACCTGGATACATATGAGAAAAATAAACAAAGGACAGGGACGGTAGGCACGTTGGTGCGCTTATGCACGCCCCCTACAGACCTCTTAGGAAAGGGGTGAGGTCAATAGTAGAAAGTTAAAGTTTTGGGGGTTAAAGTTTGGGTTAAAGTTTTGGGGATTTGGGGAAGAAACCACAGAGTCAGGTAGAGTATTCCAGCCATTGACCACTCTGTTGCTGAAGTCGTATTTCCTGCAATCAAATTTGGTGCGATTAACCTTGAGTTTGTATCTATTGTTTGCTCTTGTATTGTTATGGTTGAAGCTGAAGTATTCATTGAGTCACCTCAATGAAGTAGGACATTGCAATGTATGATTTTATATACTATACTTAGCTCGGACCAAAGACGGCGTGGTTCTAGGTTTTATAGGTCTAGAATTTCAAGTCTGGTGGCATAAGGTATTCTTCAACGAGTAGAGGAGTGGAGAACTCTTCTTGTGAAATATTTCTGGACTTTCTCAACTGAGTTAATATCAGATACGTAATGTGGGTTCCAGACTGATGATCTGTATTCGAGAATTGGTCGAGCAAATGTTTTGTATGCTCCAGTTAGTGTAATATTACCAGAGAAAAAGCTACGTAAGATTAGGTTAACAAGTCTTAATGCCTTTTTGGCTATGTAGTTACAGTGGGCTCTAGCACTTAAGTCATTTGAGATGTGTACTCTAAGATCCTTGACAGAGTTTGGGTCATCAACAAGGTCTTGACTATTCAGCCTGTATTTTATTTTCTGATTTTTTTTGCCAATATGTAGGACAGAGCATTTATTTGTTGAGATTTGAAGTTGCCGTTTGTTTGACCATTCCAATATATAGTTGAGGTCTTTTTGAAGGGTAGCAGTATTGTCTGTGGTGTTGAATAGTTTTACATAGTCAGTGAAGAGATATATTTGGGACACAGTAATTTCTCTCATTGAGTCTGACATTCTTATAATCTTCTGCTTCTCAAATTCCTAGTTTGATATTTTTTAAAGCAAAATGGCTTCGTAGAATTGAACAGTATAATTTCGTATTACAGGAAAGTGGGGAATGGCATTGTTAAATATTCTTATATATTTTAAAAACAGAAGGAAAGTTTCATAGAGGTAGAAAGTAGCACAGCAGGACAATTGTGCAGGAAACAGAGATAAAGGTGAAGAAGAAATAATTAGCATGTAATAGAGACAATAAAAAGTCTCATTTTGAGAAAAAGACGAGTCAGACAAATGCTCAAAATAGCCCCCACCTTCGTTTTGTATGGTATAAGAATATTTCCCTTTCAAGATTGTCATGGAGTGTGCTTTGCAATGAATTAAGGGTAATGCTCTGGGTCATTGGCTGATTTGTAGTAAATAGGTTGTTAATAAACATATAATGGGGACAAGCTGCATAATCCAATTGATCTTACATTTCTTTGTTCCAAAATTGAATTGACTTGTTCTAACTCCATTGGTAAAAAAAAGGTATCCCAAGAAAAGCTGTAGAAATATGATTATCTGGGATAGGGTTGTTGTTTTTACTAGATGGAGTAAATAATGTCTACTATAAAGGGACAAATCCAACTGGATCATGTAATCGTTACAGCGAACAGTTACAATTATAATCGAAAGGCCAGGTTCTAGTGACTTCTGCTCCTTTCTACAGCACTGTATTTGGGACACAATGTGAGACCTGGAAAATCTGTCTCTAAAATTCGGATTGGACTTTTATTGCTTGCTATCTTGCTGTATGAACCCAATTGAATCCACTGCAATAATTCAGTGCAAGCCTTAACTGTAAAGTACTTAACAATAGTTGGAATGAGCTATCTTATTTTGAGTAAAATAGCAAGCTTTTATAGCTGAGTCCAATTGCTCACCTTTGGGATATGTAGAAAGGGCATTTTAGGCTCCAGAAATTTGAAAAACCTAAATATTTAAAAATTCTGATTTGTTTGATGGTGTGTCCTCCTATTTGCCGGTTCTGTACCTTGGGAATAGAAAATACAGATACTTCAGATTTGGAATACTTTATCACAAGGTTCTCATTATTAGAACAAAGCTACCACATCATTACCATAGAATAGTAATTTCATACACCATTAGCCCAGTGTAGGAGGATGAAAGTGTAGGCTGTTTCAACTAGCCACATGTGAATTTATGTATACATTAAACCATGCTAGAGGTATACACAATTCTGTTTCACTCCTGTACTCATTGGTATTTGTTTGGTTTTATGTTGTTGGTCACTGCACCTGACTTTCATTCTTGCATCTTTATACATTCTAGATTAGTAGAAGCAGACATTTATCGATTGTGCTAGTTTTAAGTTTGTGCCACAGTCTAATCGTGAAAATCAAGTTGAATGCACCCTTAAAATCAGTGAAAAGCACAAAGGCAGATGTTGCAGCACTATAGTATGGTCCATAATATAAATCTTTTTTAAAAAAGTTTTTGATTTTGTAACAAAGATAAAGACAAACAAATAAAACCATCTTTCAATGGTATGTCAATTGGGTACATATTTCTTGTGCTCATAATCATATCATACATTTCTTGTTTATATTTATAACCATTCTAATCAATATTTTATATAAAATTTATCAATTGTTATATTATTAACAATTACTGTCTTTCAAGAATATACTTCATCTTTATTTAAATTATATTCATTTTGTTAATTAATTCAATCAATCATAATGTACTATTCTTACATATTTCAATTTCTCATGTAAATCTGCCTTCCCAAAACTCTGCAGAATAGATTAAGACCGAGGCCAGTCTGTGGAAGTTGAACTGCTGGTATATTTTATCAATATAGAACTTGCAGGAAGGGGATAGAGGTGAAATTAAGATGAAAATACAGAAGCACCTTTTTCCAGATACTCCCCAGCACATTTTATAAATGTCTTTTTAGTTAGCAGTTACTTTTATTTCAGTTTATTTTGTTTTATATTCCTTTCTGCTCTGATTCTCCACTGAGCCGAAGAATCCAGGATGGGTAGTCTCTAGCTCTGCTAGCTCTCTAGTCTCTAGCTAGCTCTCCTAGCTCTGCAGACCGAGTTGAAAAACTGATTATCCCATGGGCCCGCTTCCACACCCAAACCCTTCAGTGGTTCCTGCTCCCTTACCAGAGGGTGAGGGGCGACACACCAAGGAGGGTTTGCATCCCCTTGCCAGTTCTTCGTTCCCTCCATTGGTGGCAGTCTCGAGCCATGGATCAGGGATGCTTGTACAGGGAACCCCAGAGGATTACCATCACCACCGACGCCAGTCTCTATGGTTGGGGGGCCCACTTGGGAGCCCAGGTCACCCAGGGGAGGTGATCATGAGAGGAGCTTGCCCACAACATAAATTGGCTAGAGCTCAGGGTTGCCCGCTTAGCACTCAAGGAGCTAAAGCAAGAGGTCATGGGGAGACATGTTCTTCTCCTCACAGGCAATGTGGCTACCAAGGCCCACATAAACCGGTAGGGGGGCACACGTTCCAGATCTCTAATGCAGGAGGCAGGTCAATTGTGCAGGTGGGCGGAGAGAAATCTATTGTCCCTACGAGCAGAACATATCTCGGGAGTATCCAACGTACAGGCAGACTGGCTGAGCAGGGCCACGGTTGACCAGTCAGAATGGCGACTTCATCCCAGTCTATTCCAGGAGATGATGAAATGCTTCGGCTGCCCGATTCTGGATCTCTTTGCATCACCAGAGAACACGCACCTTCCAAGGTTCTTTGCTCGATTCCCTGCCCGGGGAGCAGAAGGGGTCATCGCTCTCCGGTGCAGGTAGCCCCCGGGACTATTGTATGCCTTCCCCCCTTTTCATGATTCCGGGGGCAATCAGGAAAGTAGCAGAAGTTCTGTTGGTAGCCCCTTACTGGCCCAGGCGTCCTTGGTTCGCCGACCTGGTGGGCCTGTCAATCGTCAGACCCTAGAGAATTCCCCTGCACAAGATTTCCCTCAGCCAGGGCCCGATCGAGTACCCAGATTTAGCATGGTTTGGGTTGACCATCTGGCACTTGAGCGGGGGATCCTGAAATGGGAGAAGTTTTCCACAAAGGTCATTCAGGCGGCCAGAAGACCTTCCACGACCAGGATATATAACTCAACGTGGAAGAATTTCTGCAGTTGGTGCACTAGTCACCAACTGGGAACCCACTGTTGTTTCTGTTGCAAAGGTATTAGAGTTCCTGCAGGATGGGTTGGATAGAGGTCTCGCCCCCAATACCTTGAAGAGAGAGGTGGCTGCCTTGGCCTCAGTGGTTTTGGTCAAGGGCTCTATTACTCTGGCCCAACACCCTAGGGTGAAAGCCTTCCTTAGGGGAGCCACGAATTTGAGGATACCGGTGGTCCACCGCTACCCCACCTGGAATTTGCCTGAGGTCCTGCAGGCACTGACTTCTCCCCCATTTGAACCCTTGCATAAAGTCTGCCTTCTTCTCACGTGCAAGGTGTCATTCTTGGTGGCCATTACCTCAGCCAGGCATATTTCGGAGTTGGCGGCCTTATCCATCAGGAAGGATCTGTGTGTATTCCATGTTGACAGGGTGGTTCTGCGGTTGGACCCTATCTTCCTGCCCAAGGTGAACTAATTCCATCGTTCACAGGAGTTGATTTTGCCTAATTTCTGTCTGAGCCTACCCATGAACTTGAGAGAAAATGGCACACCTTGGACGTTAGGAGGGCTCTCTGTATTTACATTAAAAGAACTTTTTCTCTTAGGAGGACGGAAGCCCTGTTTGTTTCCTTTCAGCCATCAACTTTGGGCCACAGAGTGACACCTTCCACAGTAGGTCGCTGGCTCAGAGCCTGCATTGTAAAGGCCTATGAGTACAGAGCCTTCCTATACCCAGGAGGATCACAGCGCACTCAACCAGAAGTGCAGCGACCACCGCAGCCTGGGCAACTCAGGCATCGATTCTGGACATTTGTAGAGCTGCGACCTGGTCATCGGTGACCCCATTCATAAGACATTACAAAATCGACTCCTTTGCCTCAGTGGAGGAGTCCTTTGGAAGACAAGTCCTGCGGGGTGTGCATGTAGAGGTGGGGACCTCCGACCAATCCAGCTCCCACCCGTAGGACAGCCATCATCCAACTTTGGTATGTCCCATCCTGGATTCTCCCTTCGGCTTAGTGGAAAAGGGGCATTGGTCCTACCTGAACGCTTCTTTTCGGGGAGCTGAAGGGAGAATCCAGTCCCACCCTGTATTCTGTCTGGTCGGAATGGGGAGGAAATGTCCCTTTTTTTCGCAGTATCAACTGAACTATCTTTTTGAGGACAAGGAGCAGCTGAATTTGCTTCAACATCGTTCAGAACTGGGGACTGTTACCAGGGGATGTGTCCTCAGTTTTTCAACTCAGTCTGCAGAGCTAGGAGACTAGAGACTACCCATCCTGGATTCTCCCTTCGGCTCCCCGAGAAGAAGCGTTCAGGTAGGACCAACGCCCCTTATCAGACTTGGAATTTTAATTGAATGTTGATTTTTGTTTGTTTGCTGGGTTCTGCCTGAACTTCATCTATACTCCCTCACATAAGGAAAGGCATAGAGAGAGAGTGAATTCTGATGTATAAACATTGCATACTTTATTCAAATAACAAAAATTAAAATACCTCAAAGGAACTGAAAAGGAACATTTAAGTAAAATTAAAAGAAGAACTCACGCTAGCACTGACCAAACACTGGCAAGGAGAGAGGCAAAGGGTTTCATAATCTGTTATTCAAATATTTTGAATGGAACTTCTTGGGAATAAAGATACTAAACCAATATTTAATACATTGTTTTGGCTGTCATTTGTTTCTGTTTTTAGATAACAACTCTGATTAACCATAAGGATAAACCAAAGAAGTCGGATAAGACATTGAAAGCAGTCCAACAGGTGGGCCAAGCGGTTAACCTAGCTGTTGGAAAATTTGTCATGGTGGGTGAAGCTATAGCCAATGAAAACCAAGAGCTGAAAGAAGAAATGAAGGCAGCCTGCACTGAAGCAAAGCAGGCAGGTAGGTGAAGGTTTATGAACCTGAGAAGCAGGGCATCATTTGCTATAAAAATACCAGCTGCCTTCTATACTGTTGGATTTAGTGAATTTACCTGCAACAGACACTTGCATTTTAATCTCTTAAATGTTTGGAGAAATACCACAGGATATTATTTTAGATCAGATATCTTCAGTTTTATTGAAATTGTATTACCTCCTACTATTGACCTCCGTCAGTAGGGGAAGCATTAACTCAATGAAACTCTGGAATAGTCATGGTTCTCAAAAAATCTCTGCTGTGATTCAAACAGTAACTTTAATTATGAATTTGTTGTTATTTGGAGTGTGAATTACAGTTTCTAATGTCTCAGAATGTTAGGTGATGTGAGATAGGCGTATTCTAGAAGATGCTTCATGCTTAAAATGGGACCAAATTCTTTTCAGTGAGGATCATTTGGTGATTACAACAGGCTTCTTTCTCAAAATATGAAAGTTTACAAAAGAATTAATTGATAGGGCAATTAAAAAAGGTGCACCACCATTCTCCATATTTTGTCAGCATAAGAATGAGTAACTAAGACATGTAGGTAGTCCTTGACTTACAACAGTTCATTTAATGACCTTTGGAAGTTACAGTGGCATTGAAAAAAGTGACTTCTTATAGTTTTTCACACCTGCGACCATTGCAGCATCCTCTTAATCACATGATCAAAATTCATTGCTTAGCAATTGGCTCATATTTAAGATGGTTGCAGTGTCCTGGGATCATGTGGTCATTTTTTACGACTTTCTGATCAGCAAAGTCAATGGGGAAGCCACATTCACTTAACAACTATTACTAACTTAACAGTTGCAGTGATTCACTTAACAACTTGCAAGAAAGGGCAAAATTCACTGAATAGTCTCATAGAGCAACTGAAATTTTGGGCTCAATTGTGGTTGTAAGTCAAGGACTATGTATATATATTAAACAGATTTATAGGATGTGTTCTACTCAGTAAATTTCCATACTTCATAATGCTGTATTTATTTTTATTTTTATTAATATTAATATTATTGTTATTATTGTTATTATTATTGTTATTATTGTTATTATTATTGTTATTATTGTTCTTATTATTATTATTATTATTATTATTATTATTATTATTATTAT
>BLBF01000031.1:12651272-12713677 GCA_015471245.1 Laticauda colubrina | reverse complement strand
TTATTATTATTATTATTATTATTATTATTATTATTATTATTATATTTTTATTGGTTTTCAAAGCAAACATAAACAAGCAAAACATAAAAACATCAGGCCATCTTCCATATATGTACATACAGTGTGCCGGTTGGTTTACAAATTGTTTTGTGCTTCCATTTCATAGTCTTCAATTACAATTACATTATATATGATCTCATATTTTCAATCCAATATTAAATACATTGGTATCATTATTAATCAATCATTTGACTATACTTTTATTCATTCATGCTTTAGGAAATGATCATATTTTACTTAATTTATTTTGTGACAATTCATATTATCATCCCAAATCTATCCTAAAATCATTTTGTAGATATAATAAAGAAAGAATACATCTTTATATGTTTAGCATTTTCTAAAAGTCTATTTAATCTATATATTTTGCATATTTTATTGTCTAACCATTGATAGAATAGATCTCAAATTTTATAAAATTTTTTATCATCCTGTTCTCTAATTTCAAATGTCAATCTTCTCATTTCAGCACATTCCAATATTTTCTTTATGATCTCCTCCTGTGATGGTATTTTCTCATTTTTCCAGTTTTAGCAAATAACAATCCTAGCCGCTGTTAATATATTTACAATCAGGTATTTCAAGTCTTTACTGTATATTTCAGTAAAATTCCCAATAAAAATATCTCTGGTTTCAAATCTATAAGTTTTTTTGTCATTTTTTCCAACCACGTGTGGATTTTAGTCCAGTATTTTTTAGCATCTGCACAAGTCCACCACATATAGTAAGATGAGCCAGGTGTCTGATGACATTTTCAACATTTTTCGGATTTATTCTTGAACATTCCTGCTATTCTTGTCGGGGGAAAATGCTACCTGTAAAACATCTTATACAAATTTTCTTTAAATGCTGTTGACATTGTCATTTTATAATTTTGAGACCACAATTTTTGCCATTTCTCTTGATCAATCCCATATCCAAAATTCTTCCCCCAAGCAATCACAGTTTCTTTAACTTGTTCTTCTAGTTAAATTTCTAATAAATATCCATATAATTTTTTAATCAACTTTTCATCAGTACCTGTCAAAATCTTATCTAAGTCAGTCAGTTTATCATGGAAACCTTCTGTTTTGGAATCTTTATCATACCTTGAAAGTATTTGCACATATGAAAACCAATTCATCTTTGTACCTTGTTCCTCTAGTTTTTGTATAGATTTAAGTTTATCCTTTTCATTCAATATTTCACCATATCTAACTGTTCCTTTTTTGTATATTATAGGATAAGAAAATGCTTCAATAGTCGATAGCCATACTGGAATTTTCAGATAACATTGTCTTTTGATCTTCTCCCAGTTTTACCACAGAGACTCCCGTATATAATGTCTTCTAAAATATCCCTGTGTTTTCGTTCCTTTATACCATAGAAAAGCATGCCACCCCAACAACAGATCATGTCCTTCTATTGTCAACAATATAATATTTCTTAATGTTATCCATTCCTTAACCCCATCAGATTTGTAGCTTGGTAATACAACTCCCAATTAGGCAAACCAAATCCTCCTCTTATTCTACCATCTTGCAAAAGTTTTAACTTTATTCTCGCTTTCTTACCTTGCCATATATATTTCAACACAATTTTATTTAAATCTTCAAAATAGTCTTTTCCAAGCCTAATTGGAATTGTTTAAAACAAATATAAAATTCTGGGTAATATATTCATCTTGATTGTTGATATTCTCCCTATTAGTGATAGTTGTAAATTTTCCCATTTCACCAAATCTAGCGCTATTTGCTGTTTAAGTTTGATATAATTATTCTCTTTTAGTGTATTGCATAATGCTGTATTAATGAGTTTCCTTCATCCCCAAATCATAGTCATTGAAGAAGATGATGAAAACTAAAGCAGTGACATTATGTACTGTGGTATATTTTAGATTATTAGTTATTATGGTCAATAACTATTATGGTGAAAGAATAGCTAGGGATCTAATTTCCAGAAAATGTGGTTTTAGCCTCAAAGATGAGCAAAGGGCTTTTAAGGAAAGAATGCACTATAGAAGCTTTGTTTTTATTTATTAAACTTATTGTTATTAACCATTAGTTACAAATGTTTTAAAATAAAGATGAACAAGCTTACTTCCTTCTAGAACATAAGCAACGTCCTACTGTATCCAACTGTAGCGTATTAAGTCCAGCAGTCTCTTTTCATAGGGGTCCCCCATTGTGCAAGGAAACCCATTATATTCCAGCAGGTGGCCTTCAGAGGCAGTTACACTGCCATCAAAGCTAATCACTATTATACCCCAGATTTCCCTGAATTGGCCCAACACTTTTTTGAAGCCAGCCAAGCTGGCAGCCAGCACCACATCTTGTGGTAACTATCATCACCATTACGTGCTAAAGATAATACATAGGATTTTAAATTCTCTTGCTGCACCACTTATGTTGACCTATTTTCTTTTGTAAAATACGGTTTTTACCAGTTGATTTTGTTTTGGAGCAAGGCCGAACTAACTACTTTTTGCTTATAGGTGAGACCATTGCACAGCTCACAGACATTGCAACCTTGGATCGTCCAGAATCTGATGGCCAGATAACAATTTTTACAGACAAAACAGGAGTGATAAAGGCTGCAAGGCTCTTGCTTTCCTCAGTTACAAAAGTATTGGTTTTGGCTGACATAATAATTATTAAGCAAATTATAGCTTCTAGAAACAAGGTAATTATGATTTTATGAACAGTGATTGCATACAGTTTTATATTGTATATTATGGAAGTGATAATTTAATATTTTTAACTGGCATTGGAGTTCAGTCCAAGGTCATTGTATGTGTGTGTTTGTCTTTGTGCATGTACATACATTTTCTTATTAATAGGAAACCTAAGTGTTAAACTTTAGCCAGATAATACATTATAGATATGTATAGCCATTACGGGAGCAATAAATAAGCCATTCATCCAGTGATACATGAAGTTAAACTGCATTGTGTATTGAAAGAGTACATAAATCTTGACTGTATGGGCCATGCAGAATTGCTTACATCTTAAAATAGAAAACAAGAACTGATTTTGAGAAATTCTAAATTTGTCTTGTCAGTGATCTATCATTCATGGTTTTTTTTCAACATATTTGACAGGTCCTTATGACAATGGAACAATTAGAGAAAGTGAGCAGTTTTCAAGAATTTGTGCAAATGTTCAGTCAATTTGGAAATGAAATGGTGGAATTTGCCCATTTAACTGGAGAGCGACAAAATGTAAGTGCTACATAAAAGTATCTGTTCAATGTTTTGTAGAAAGCATTACAAAAATTACTTCATTCTCAATTCTGGCTCCTTCAGAAAAAATAGTCACCTGGTTAAAAACTTACAATTGGTGTTTATAATGTTTGCATCCAACCTGCAATTTATTAAGTATTGTAAGACATAAAAGTACTTTGGATCAGTGAGATCCCATCTGAGCTGTCACAGTAAAAGGCAGAATACCACTGACTTTTTAAGTCTCAGCATCTGTTCTAATTGAGTCACAGCAGCAGTGTTTCCTTCCAACTGTGAAGTAGTGGCAATCTTGGATGACCCAACATTTGCAAAAGTACGAAAGGAAAAAATAAAGCAGAAATACGCTGGGAAACTGCCATTGTTAAATAAAAAACAAAACATCCACAATAGCCTGAGTAGTATCAAATGCTGATGGTCACATCAGTGGGAAAATGTTCATAAATAGATTGCGGGATCAGCAGAAATTCTTCCTCAGCATGTAGACCATAGTGAGAAGTCTGCAAGTAGCTTCCCACTTGAGCACCTAAGACTGCCTGCCAGAATTTGCCAGCAAATTACTATACTGAAGAAAAGCACCTTGATTTTTGTGGCAAAATGAAATGTTTCTGACAGGCATATTACTTAAGCAAAGAGAAAGCTCCCGCATCTAGTTCTAAAAAGGTGGGGAAATGATGTTCCAGATCTTTTGGACATACATTGTTGCCTTGCCCTTTGCTGCTATCTACCCTGAAGAAAGTGGTAGAAAAGTATGGTTACTTTTCCTGCTCCTGGTCTAGACTAGCGAACAGTTCCTTTAATTGTTCTACACTAGCAGACAGCTCCTTTAATTCTGTTGCAACAAAATATATTTTATGAATAAATTGTTAAATCTTTTGAATTTGTTGTCTGTATTTTGTAAAAGAAAATGCTTGTGTTATATCTGTGGAATGTTTTATTTTATTAAATCAAAGAAATGAGACATGTCTCCTTTACTGACTGAAGTTATTTTAGCTGTCATTCTCACGGTATTTGGAATTCTAAGAATTAGGCAAAATTAACATCTTGGGAAATATCTTATTTTGCGGCCGGCCGCTCTCCCACCATCTGCTTGCCTGCAATTGCAATGGCTTACAGGGCTTCCCAAGGCAGATACATTTTTCGCTCGCATGGATAAATGATGGAGACTTGAAGCTTTATCTGCTTGCAAATGGGAAGCTTTGACACAGAGCTAAGGATCTCCTGTCTCCCCACCCCACCCCGTGCCTCTGCTGTGCACTTTTTGCCCAGAGGGAGACGAAGCTTTGCCTGCTGGCAAATGAGAGGTTCGAGTCTCCGCCATTTCTGTCTGGGTGAAAAGTGTTTGGGTGCCTATGGGGCACTTGGGAACGGAGCATGAAATCCACATGAATCTAATAGTTCAGAAGCAACAGAAAAGCTGCCTAAATTTCTCTCCACACATTGTCAGGCGTCTGTCTTTTTTTTTAAATAATTAAGAGGTATGACATGCTTTGATTTTTAGTAGTTGTCCTGTACTTTCCTTTGTCAAGAATTATTCGTATCGATTAGGAGGTTTTGCTTTTCTTTCCTTAGGATCTGAAAGATGAAAAGAAGAAAGCTAAAATGGCAGCTGCTAGATCTATTCTTGAGAAATGTACCATGATGCTTCTCACTGCTTCCAAGGTAACTAATTTTTTCTGTTTGTTATCAGCAAAGCAAAAGATTTGAGAGCTGCTCTCTGGAACACATGGGGACAGCATTGATTAAAATCACATCAGTCAACTTGTTTAGAGACCAGAAAGCTTTCTGAGGGACACCAGAGGAAATGTTGACAAATGCAGTGGCTGATTCACTGATGAAACTGATACACACACACATTAATGGGATTCACCATGGTAAATAGCACAGAAAGATCCAAATAGTTTTGATGTATTTTTATTTACCTGCTTGCTTATTGTTTCTCCCCCCCAAAAAAATTATTGATTTTTTTTGTAGACTTGTTTAAGGCATCCTGATTGTGAATCTGCCCGTGTTAACAAAGGAGCAGTGTTCCACAGAATGAGAATAGCTTTGGAACAGGTTATAGAGATTGTAGCAGACACTCGGCCCAATGGAGAAAATGAATCAGGCCCAATGAGCATTTATACTGGCATCAAGGAATTCAAGGTAGGATTCAGATGAGGCTTTTTGGAGACTATTTCTAGATGCAACATTTCATTGGTTTAGATCAATGGTGGGATTAAAAGATTTTTACTACCGGTTCGGTGGATATGGCTTGGTGGGTGCATTTTGTGCACGTGCATATACTTTGTGTGTGCTGTGTACCAAATGCGCACTTTGTGCAGGAACAGAGGCATTCCAACTCACCTCCTGCAAGCCTGCACTCTTCCTGTCGCTTCAGCAGTTGCTGCATAGCATTCTGCTATGCCACGCAAAGCAGCTGTACTTCAAAAGCATGGAATAAAATTCGGTCTCTGCTGCTCGTCGGCATTACCGGCTTGGCAGAACCGGGCAGAACTGGTAGAATACCACCACTGGTTTAGATTTGAACTTTCAAGTGATTTTCAAATACTTAAAGTATGTTCAAGACTTTACAGTGCATTTTGTTCATAATCTGTCCAGGATTTTATGAACTAAAAACTGCCTGTATATGTATGTTTGAAATATGATACTTCCTAGAGGAGAATGTGTCTGTATCTTGGTGGAGGTGGTTCACTAAAAAAGTAGATAATGTTGGATACAACTTAGACTACTAGATAGTTGACCCAATTTGCTGAAATGTAGTCATAACTCCAACCCAATATGCTGGTAACTTCTAATTTGTATTAAAAATGGCAAAACTATATTCAGGTAGTCTTTAACTTAAAACCACAATTGAGCCCAAAACCTCTGTGGTTAAGTGAGATACTTGTTTAGTGAGTTTTGCACCAATTAACATTCTTTCTTGTCACAGTTGTTAAGTGAATTCCTGCAATTAATAAGTTAGGAACATAGCAAGTGTGAAAAATGGTGATAAGGCACTTTATTCAGTGCCATGGTAATTTTGAGTGGTCAACTAAATGAACCATTATAAGTCGAGGATAATATACTTGTAATAAGTATTACTATAGACCTAACACAGGCCATCTGGATGGCTTTTCTATAATATAATCTTAGTGTTATATCTCACAGGAGCACTATGATTATTTTTCTTGCAATTTTGCCTGTTTCAACTCAACTTTTGAGGGGAGGTGGGTATATGAAAACTTGACAGATCACCTGGAAAGTGCTTTCCATAAATATCATCTGGTAAATTTCCTGTTCATATCAGCCATTTTACATAGATAGTTGTGTGTAGGTTATTGCTATGTGGGAAATGAAATTATCTCACTGAAGTCCATTATCCTTTCTGTATTCTGAATGCAGCAGGATGTGGGAGTTCTCTGACCCATGTGTAAGACATGGGTCCTATTTATAAAATTTTAAAGATTTACATTTTTCTACTGCTGCTCTAATTGTAAAATGTAGTAGAAATAAATATGTACATGTATTTTGAGGCTGGGAAACTTGATGTCTTCTGAATCTTTTGAACCCCAACTCATCACAGTCCTAATCAGCAGTTACCCCAAACATTGGCAAGACACCAAATTAACTGTCTCTGATGCGTGAATCTCAATCGTGAGATGTGTATAGTCAGCATAAAGACATTGAGATGCCATCTTAAATTCAATTAAAAGATTTTAAGCAATAGTTTAGGATGGAATACATATTAACAACAATTAGATCTATTACAGGTGGGAGGCTGAGAATGTGTGGCTTGTTTTAGGTCTGTGATGGGCAGGGGTGGAACGCTACTGCCTGTCTCTATAGAACTGGTAGCTCTGAAGAACAGCAGACACAGAACTGGTTCTGTGTCTGCTGCTGTTTGGGGGACCCCCCCCCCCCCACTGTTAACTGACCTTTATTTCCTGATTTTTCAACCTCAACTGCTTTGCACGGCACAGCTAAGGTTGAAAAAGCAGCAAAAAAGTGGTTTTTCAAATGCTGCACACCCATGCAAAGCGCTTATCAGCTGTCCAGGCAGCACAGCTGATCGTGTATTATACGCACCCACAGCAAAACGTAATTACCGAACAGTAACACCAGTTGAATCCCATCCCTGGTGATGGGGATATGCACGGAAGCACAGGGTGGGGTGCATGTGTTGAGAGATGTGCACACATGCATGGGGGCGTGGATGTGCATGCATGCATGGGGACGTGCATGTGTATTGTATTTTGGGGGTGTGCACACTCTTTGGGCACTTGGTGCTGAAAAGGTTAGCCATCACTCTTTTAGTTCAAGTGATGGAAGGGAGCTTTGATTCTAAACCTTTCTCCTAACTGGCATACTGTAACTGTGCTGGTATTTCAGTCTTTTTTGCTTTTTTTAGTATATCACGTATCCCTTTCCTCTCTTTTCAGAATAAAGTGGAAGGTCTGCGAGAAAACCTTTATCTTCTGCCAAAGGAGAATCTTAGAGCATTGCTGCGTCTTGTCCTTGAACTCACAGAAGATTTTACTGATTCTGCTTATACAAGCCATGAAACACGGGGACACATCTTGGAGCTCTCCAAGCAAGCAAAGATGGAATTGGAGCAGTTGGTGTCAGCCTGGATCAATGCTGTAAGAAACACTTTTTTCTCAGTTGGTTTTAGAATAATACCGATACTAAATCAGCTTATACACTCTACATAATAATGTGTATCATCCCTGTATTGCAGATTCTATGGAGTAATCTACCCGTGCCATTTAAAACCGGATTTTACAAATGTTTACCTAAATCAGAACAAAAATTTCAATATAATTCCTTTTATAAATGCAACTTTTCTCCTATCATAAATAGTCAGATTCAGAAAAGGATATATATAGTACATATTTGTCCTCTACTATGCTACTATTGTTTACTGTTGTAATTTATCCTCCAGTGATCCTTATAGAGAGTGGGACAATAGTACCTACTACTCTCAGCTAATATGGGCAATGTGAAAACGTTCAACCCAATACATGTGGAGAACTAAAGATTTAAATTTTCTCAAAATGTAAGGAAGAAATTGAAATCATGTAGAACTGAAATAGAGGTGAGCCTTCAGATTAAAATTGGGAACAAAATTGTCATTGGTAAGCTCAATGGTTATAAAGTGTTCTGCCACATGACCATTTCAGTTCACCGCACCAGTTCTTGCAGTCTCAGTTGTCATTGTTAAGCAGTGACCACGTGGGTCAGTAAATAAGCTGATAGCTGACTGGGAAGCCAGTAGGGAACATTAGAAATTGTGATCATATGACTGTGGCTCATTATGATGCCATAATTGTGATCAGGGCACCAAACACCTAGATAACAAACATGACCATGAAAACACTACAATAGCTAAAACTCTGTTATAAATACTATTTGTTAAGTGCCATCACTAGTTTGAATGGTTGCTGAACAATAGTTCATAACCTACCTGTATATGCAGTATTGCTTAACAAATCTTTTTATTGACTTTACAACATGCTATACATTAGAGCAGTATATCTTTCTGTATGCCATCTGTAAAGCCACAATTTACAAATTACAATGGTTGGCATCACATGTTTCCCTAAGTTAAAGTATGCTTCATTTGGTTTTGGTTAGTATGATGTATGAACACAACTATTATGGTTTGGAAAACTATGTAAGCAAACACTGGATTAGTGTGATGCATTAATCCAGCTAAACTTGCAATCAACAGGTTTGTCATAGTAATAATATATTTCAGAACAAATTTTGCTAAATAGGAACAGAATTGATTATTGTAATTAATTGTTCATATGGAAATTTATTTAATTCTTATATTGCACTAAACCATAAATTGGTTTGATTTTACCTTAGCATATTGTTCAGCACATTGTGTAAATCAGTCAATTGTTTCAGTGAGGTTCAGTGAGCCTTTCTTCCAGATAAAATTACTGTTTTATTTTAATATTTAAAAGAGCAAATGGCTTAAAGTAATGAATTTATGGAATTTGAAATTATTTTTCTTAAGCAAAATCAGAAGAAAAGAGATGTAACAGAGGACTTGGAAATATCCATTCTAAAAACATGCCAGTGCATGAATGAGCTTCAAAGAGAGGTAAGTTAGAACTCAGTATGATCTGGAGTATATTTTAGAGTTATGATTCCTCAAAATGAATTATTATAATTTCAGTAGAGATATAACGATACAACAGTGTTTCCAGCTGTCTGACTTTGCCATTTAACCAGCAGGTTGTTTTGAGTAGAAGTCTGTTGACATAATTTTCATGCGGGAATACAAATTATTTGGTATTATTTCAGAATCTACCTGCCTTGTATTCATAACAGTTCACTTTTAATACTCAAGTTTATGAGCTGCATAGATGTGGGTAGTGTATTAGCCTTTGCTGTGGCCTTCAGAGTCCCTCCGACCTTGATTGCTACAAACTGATGGTATGGTTTCCTTCCAAGACTGAAAGAAATAAAAAATTCTCAAAAAAGGGATATAACAATTCACAAGAAAAGAGCATTTCTCAAAGATTACTCTTAAAATCGCTTTTATTCACAGAGAGAACTTCACCAACAAAGAGACATTAGTGAGTGGGTGTGTTAAGTGATGAAAACAAGGTTGCAATTGAAACTCTGTCCCTTTTGTACATTTATCACTTTTTGACAAAAGCATTGGATCTTGCAGATGTCTTTGTTCCTAGCAAGTTTAATTTTTGTTGAAGACCCTGAGATTTGAACATAATAATCTCTACATGCAAAAAATGTATTCTTCTACTGAGCAACAGTCTCTTCCCAAACTATACATGACTGGGCATGTTTAAGAAAAGAGCAAAAGCAGTGAAGCAATTTAGCCTTACAGTCCTTAGAGTACAACAGTTGCATTACCCACCATTGTTGTTTCTAAGGCTGGTTGTGGAAATGGAAATCCTCTGAATTTCTATGGAAATCCTCTGAATTTGTCTTATAAGTCTCTTATAAGTCTAATTTTCCACCTATTTAACATACTTTTGGTTTTGTTTCAGATTACTTAATTCCCTCCTGGAAGGGAGAGCGAAGATAAAGTAGAGGTTATCTTTTCTTAATCCTCTTCTTGCTTCTGGCAGATTGGTTATTTGTACCATGTTTCTCCACAAAAAGGCCTCCACCAATAGGAAGGCCCAGCATATTTTATTGTCATAAAAACAAATTAAGCCCCTCCCCGCAAATTGACCATATTAAACATGCAAAATGGGGAATGGGGGGGTTTGCCGTTAGAAAGTACTTTTGTTGCATACCCAGATATGGTGCTGTCTGCATTGACTTTGGCGTTGGTGTGGCACTTCGTATCAGGAGACCTTCCTCCACTGTTGCTTTCTTTTCTCCCTTGCTGCCACGGCATTTAGAGCAACGCCATGGCATTTGGCGCAGCCATGCGCAGCCAGCCATGGCTCCTCCCTGCAACCGGAGCTCGGCGGAGACACTCGGCTTCAGGCATTCCTGTCACCACCTTCCCTTCGCCTTCAAAGGCAAAGCCAGTTCTTTTGACCCAACTACCGGTACGACAAAGCCTCCTCTGCCTGAGAGGGCAGCCCAACCCTATGTGGGGAGGCGAATCTCCCAGGGCCGCAGCGCAGGATCGCCCCCCCCTGGAAAAAGCACCCAGCTGCCATCCCTGCCTGGTGCTGGGCAGAGCGCGAAGAGCTTCACCTGGGGCGTCCAGCGCAGCTGACAGGCAGGCCCTCCTGCCTGGCAACAGAGCTCTCACCAAGGCAGCGAGCGCATCCCCGCCGGACCCTCCACTCATTCCACCAGGCCCGTGCCAGAGCCGTGCAGGCTGGGCAGAGCCGGGAAAGCAAGCTGCGGGTGCATGCCCGCCTGGCAAGTGAAAGAGCCAGGCTGACCCAAGCTTGGCTTCCTTCCCAAGTCTGTCCTGCCCGAACCTGAAGGGTCTTCTGGGAGAGGCCACCTGAGGCAGTGATAGCACTCACCCATCTGTGGACAAGGAGGCAAGTGCCGTGTCCTCCTCCGAGCTGAGCCCCACCAAGTCAATGCCTCTGCCTAATGCCCGTTCTGCTGCAGTGTTTGGAGCTGCCGGTGCATTTGGAGACGCGTGGGGACAGGGGCGGGCTGGGCGAGGGCTGGAAAGGATGGGCGGATTCAGGCTCTCTCCACCGGCCAGGGAAGCAGCACTGCCATCACCTTGCCTCCCTGTCCGCGGATGGGTGGGCATGATCACTGCCTCTGGCAGCCTCTCCCGGTGGCCCCTTTGGGTTCCCGCTGGAGGGACTTGGGAAGGAAGCCAAGCTCAGGTCGGCCTGGCTCTTTTGCTTGGCAGGTAGGCACACACCCGCAGCTCGCTTTCCTGGCTCTGCCCAGCCCGCATGGCTCTGGCGCAGCCCTGGCGGGATGAGCGGAGAGTCCAGCGGGGGGGGGGCACTTGCTGCCTTGGTTAGAGCTCTGTTGCCGGGAAGGAGGGCCCGCCTGTCAGCTGCGCTGGGCGCCCCAGGCAAAGCTTTTCCCGCTCTGCCCAGCACCAGGCAGGGATGGCGGTTGGGCGCTTCTCCCGAGATGGGCCGATCCTGCGCTGCAGCCCTGGGAGATTCATCTCCCCACATGGGGTTGGGCTGCCCTCTCGGGCAGGGGAGGTTTTGTCGTACCGGTAGTAGGCAGTCATTTTTAAAAGAATTGGCTTTGCTTTCGAAGGCAAAGGGAAGGGGCAACAGGAGCGCCTGAAGCCGAGTATCTCTGCCGGGTTCCAGTTGCAGGGAGGAGCCCTGGCTGGCCGCATGTTGGCTGCGCCAAATGCCACGGCGTTGCTCTCAACGCCGTGGCAGCAAGGGAGAAGGGAAAGCAACGGTGGCAGAAGGTCTCTCAAAACAAAGTGCCCCACCAACGCGGAGGTCAACATCCAAGCTGTTGCTGCCCTCCCACCCGAGGATGCAAGGGGGAGAATTAAGTCACCCCCGAAAAGACGGCCTAGCCGTTTTTTCGGGGGTCAAAAAATCATAAGGCCTGGCCTTATTTTGTGAGAAACACAGTAGCAGCAAAGAACATTGCAAGAATTATGAACAATAATATGAACAAACAATGCTGAGGAAGAATGCTACAATTATGTGTCAAAAGAATCAAAATTCTGCATTAAAAATATTTTAATAAATTATGAGACCTATTTCAGTTAATTCTTATTCTGCCCACATTTTCTGTTTTGTTGGAAGCCTGCAATACATAGAAAACCTACCCCTAACAGAAATGTTATGAATATTCTTACTCTTTTCAGTGCAAGCCTTTTTAGATTTTTATAGTGTCACCCACATTTTTTCATATATATCTTTGCGACCATGAGGGTTAAATACTTGTGATATTTTTTAAATTAATACTGTTGTTTTCAGGAAGCAGTTTTCAAGTCTGTATCCAAGACCTCTGCCTATCAGATAATATAATCATTTGCTGATATGTAGGACTAACAGGTCTAATATGATGCCAGCATCCAGAAGGGAAATGATAAATGGTTTAGTAAATTCAAACTGGAAATACTTTGTTCTATAACCTCTATATTGGTTCCTATTTTTTCTACTTTGAACAATTACTACTTCAGATCAACCATATGTGTTTGAGATTTTTTAATACAGATAGTTCTCCACTTACAACAGTTCATTTAGCGACCATTCAAAGATACAACAGTGACCAGTCAAAGTTACACTTATGACTGTTGTAGCAACCCCACGGTCAGGTAATCAAAATTCAGACACTTGGCAACTGATTCATATTTATGATGGTTGCAGTGTCCCAGGGTCATGTGATCCCCTTTTGTGACCTTCTGACAAGCAAAGTCAATGGGGAAACTAGTTTCACTTAACGGCCATGTCACTAACTTTGCGTTTTTTTATTTAGTGGTCCATCAAAACAATGTTGAACAGCTATGCCAAATTCCAAAATAAAAACATCCATGGCTTTTGTATAAATGTTCTAAGTGCCTGAAAATAACTACAAATTCCCACTGTTTTGTGTTAATTTTTCCAATATCAAAGCTCCAGATTGCAGCAATATCTGTCGCAGCAGACTTGATAAAGTTTCATTCTGATCACCTTATTTTGAAAGCGTTGAAAGCCTCTGGAGCAGAAGGAAATATAGAAGCTATTGCAGAGCATAGCTATAAGCTGTCTGAACAGAAAGACCAATTGATCGAAGTAAGTTTGGGTTATATTCAAAAAGATGACCTAAATTCTGCTTATTTGGGATACTTCATTAAAATTATCATTTTTTTTCTTTATTAATGGTATTAGTAATTGCTTGCTACCATAAAAACTAGTGCAGTTGGCTGGGAAATTTGAGTGGCTGATCATGTCCCTTCGGCAGGAATACCCTTTCAGTGGTCATATATGTGCCCCCGATCTTCATTCTCTTCAAAAAAATATTGCTGAATTGCAATTTTAATGGGTCAGGAATTACTATTAGCACAGGGAATAATCAGATGAGCTGTATTTACATTTAATTTTTATCCTGGCCCAGCCCACTTTTTTATACTTACCCCACTATATCATTTAAAGACCAACTGCAGCCTCTCTCCTTCACCAAAGTAAGTAAAAAGGAATATCCCCAACTCTGGTAAGAGAATTGTCAGGGTTCCAATGATGGCTCTAATTAAATCATGAGCCTCGACCCAAGCTTCAAAAGAATCCAAGATTTATTAGGATCAACATATCTGTCGCTAACCCTATGAACCCAACTCTGAGACATGTAATTTACTACCACCTATGACCCTGTTTCCCCCCACCTCCCTGGATGTGTCATAAATCAGATTCTCCAATGAAACACATTCAGGGCTGGGTGTCATCAATCACACACTCCAATGAAGGATTTTGGAATGTGCTTCTGGCCTTCATCTGCTGCACTGCTCCCTCAGGCCTTCCCTCTCCCATGGCAACTAGGAAACAGGCATAGAAATGATTTACGAGTTGACAAGAACTCAACAAGAATTTTTACAGAAAATCTTCAGATTTTTGGAATTGAAGTGCTGTGTTTGTGCTACTGCTTTATTCTTCAGAACGCCCTTCTGGTGAAAGCTGCTTAGAGACTTGGGATATCTGTTCTTAAAACCAACAGCTGATTGATTTCTAAAACACAAGTAGTTGTACCAGTCCTACCATATTTTTCATACCATTGATTCAAAAGGAGAAGTAAGCATGCTAATGGAACAAAATAATAATAACAATAACAGCAACTATAATTAATTAAACTGGTATGCCACCTAATTCTTAACAGTCTTGGGGGAAATTGATTACAGATAACATCAAATATCTTTTTTTTAAAAATAGAAGTAGAATTTCAGGGAGGAGGTTTCCTAGTGACTGCTTCCTTTCAGTCTTTGCCCCAGCCATATGTCCCGTGGCTTATTTAGGATGATTGAAAGGTCAAGTTTGGAGAGACAGGAGTTCAGATGACAAACAATTGTCAGACGTCAGCTTAGATGTCAGGCAGATGTCCAGCTTTCTACCAAGTATAAACCTGAATCTCTAGATATTATATATCTAGACCGTCAATGTATATTAAAAGATTCAATTGGTGTCCACCATATATGTTCCATTAGAATTCCACAATTCATACTTAGGTTTTATTATTATGTTGGATTGTTTTGTTTCTCTGTATAGATGTGCCATCTATTGAGACATGTCTCTGGAACAGAGCCACTTGAAATTACTTGTCTCCATGCAGAAGATACTTTTCATGTGACTGGGCCTCAGGTATTTGTAATTTTATATGACTATTTGCTCCAATTGAATTTTTCAATTCTGTTTCAAATACTTTAGCTTCAGGTGTCAGAAACTGAAAACTTTGTCCATAATATGTACTGTTCTCATGTGGAAATAGATTAATATTCCATGAATATTTGAAAATAGATCAATTTCATAATGGAAAAGATATATTGCACATGGAATAATAATATTAAAGTATCTTTTAACTATTAAGTTCAACATAAATACAGACTTCCTGAATACTTAGGCAGCAAAACAAAACAAATCTCTTCAAAGAAAGTTCTGGATAGGGAATCATGTTTAATAAACAATAATCATGGCCAGCATGATTTATGACACTAGATTCACAATAACTGTTCCTGATAGTATAATCAGTGAAGTGCTTCTTTAGAGTCATTTCACTCTGTTGGAAGATCTTCTTCCCTACATCAGAAGAATAAATTAATAATCCTTTTCAAAATCTTCTTGAAAGTAAGATTTCTTATAATACAGTTATATTCCCACAGCTTACTTAGTTTAAAACTGCCAGTCGCTTAATATAACATATAGTACAATAGTATTCCCTATGAAAGTCCTCTGTTTTTTAAAAAAGCTTTGTTAGCAAATGCTATATAGCCTTTTTTATATACAAGTGAGAGACAGCTTATCTTTTGTCCTGTGGAGGTGGACACTGATACACAATTGCATATGTGTGACAAAGCCTGTTTTGTTTCCTTCAGATAATTTCTGCTGCTGAAACTCTGACATTGCATCCTTCCAGTAAAATTGCAAAAGAAAATCTGGATGTATTCTGTGAGGCTTGGGAATCTCAGCTGAATGACATGTCCTTGCTCTTAAGAGAAATCAGTGATGTGTTGGAAGGAAGACGAGGTGAGCAGGTTGTTCCTAAGTCCCGACAACCTACTGTCCTTAAATACAAGCTTCTGGCTTATAGCGCACAAATATTCTGAGTATTCTCGCTATGAGATGTGATCTACATTCTTCCTAAAAACCAACAAACTAAAACTTGAAGCCACTTAACACTTTTAGCTACTCTTTGGGTGTTTTGAGGTTGACTACACTAAAATATATTACAGTACCCATGGAAGGAAAACATACAAACTGCCAAAACCCATCAATAACATGGCAGATCCTTGGAATGTGTCCACCCTGTGTTTACAGTTCATAATTATCAATCTAGCAAATATTAGAGTACCTGTGATGTAGCTCAGGCGGACTTAAGTATTTAGATAATAATTCAAACAATCTTGTCTCCTATTTTTCAAGGAGATAATGTATATCATGCTGAGACTGAACCTTTTATAGTTTTAATTTCAGTGGAATCCTGTGAGACAAGAAAGCAGTTTCACCTAATTAAAAGCATATTTATTGCTTTTAGTTAAGTGATTTTCAATTTTTGTTTCATCTTCTTTTATATGATAATAGAAAAATCTCTGCTTATCAGATGTAAAATTCTTCCCCAATATCTAAGATCATGTGGGAGCACTTTTGATAGGTCTATATAAATCAGGCGTGTGATACATTGCTGCATTTAGTTGTCTGTTTCATTGATATTACAGAAAAGGGTGCTAAGCAGCATGTCTAAGGATTTATCTTAAGAACCACATTATTGCAGTTGAAGGGCCACCATTTTAAAGGAATAGGGTTCTTTTAAAAAGAATTTTAAAGGAATAGAGCTTATTGTACAATGAGGTTATTGTGTAGATCAGCAATATATTTTCAAGTATTCAAGGAAGTGATTCATAATTCAAAGCAGCTGAACGTTTTGAGGGGGCGATGGAAATATAAAAAGTTCTTTCAGTCTGACCTGAACTGTCTAGTGTTCTTGCAAAAGAAAGAAATCCTTATTATTTTTTTATGCTCTCTGCTGACTTCACAAAGTAGTGAATTTAGCTATTTGATTTTTAAACTGCTGTCGTTTCTGCTTGGATGGGATCTTTCTGATGGCTACCCACAACTTTTGACCTATATTCTGTGGTAAGTCACCTGGTATTTGTGTAGCATTTAGAAAACTATAAAGAGCAAATCTGTCTCTTAACATCCTTGCCACGGGCACTATAGTAGTATTTGTTGAGAGATTTCTCGTTCCTCTGCGTAATTTTATTTTCTTCAGAAGGGTTTTCAGTTTTACAGAAAAGAACACTTAAATACTCCGATTCTTTCTGTGATAGAAATATTGTTTGATGAATTGATTTTTTCTTGAACATAATCACTTGGGACAAAATCATGTACAGTATCTGGCTTGACATTATAGAAAAATCAGACAAGTAACAGTAGCTTTTAACTTACAAAGGCATTGCAGAATGCCTAAGAAGACAGTTACACATATCTAATTATGGCCCTAGCTTTCTAGCATATTCTTTTAATGAGTCAAGACCTATTACACTTTGTGTGCTGATTTATCCTCATTTTTATCTTCATGTTGAAAGCAAAAATTAGAGACCACTTGCAAAAATGAGGCCTGTGTATTTATTTTGTGGGACACAGGTATGTAGTGCTAAGACGCAGATATTGTTTATAATGCAGTAGGAACTAGACTGCACAAGTGAGCAAAGTACCATCCAGGCAGCATGCGAAACCACACACACCCAGTCCATGAAAAGGGCCATTGGTACTTAACTGATACGCCCGTTCTCAGTGAGCTGCAACAAGCATCTGGAGAGTGGGAGGTGCTTAGTCTGCTCAGATAGGCTGGGCTTAATTACCAGGACACTGTTCTCCTCCCTGGCTCCTCCCTAGCATCCCCCAGTTTTGGGGAAGACAAGGTGATGCAACCCCTGTCCTCTCTATTTTCATGTTGTTCATTCATTTTCTTTTCTTTTTTTTTACGTATATCTTGGATTAGTCGTTGGCCGGAACAGAACCCCACCAGATGGATATTGGGTGGGGCTGGATGCTTGTTGCAGCTCACTGAGAATGGGCGTATCAGGCAAATACCAATGCCCCTTCTCCATTGAGCTGCTCTGAGCATCCAGAGAGTGGGACATACCAAAGCTTGGCTTCTCCTATGAGAGAGTCCATCTGGATTGGAGCCCCAGCACTGTCCAAGTGGACTCGTTGTAACACCCTCCTACCAAAGGAGGCCTCAGCAGAAGCAAGTATATCAATTTTGTAATGCCTAATGAAAGGCAATGGGAAGACCCATGTTGCCGCTATATGTATTTCTGGTATAGGAGCTTGCGTGGCCCAGGCTGCTGAAGTTGCTGCACTCCTTGTTGAATGTGCCGTGATGCCTCTAGGCACGAGTAATGATTGAGTCTCGTATGCCTTGGCTATCGTGGCCCTTAGCCACCTGCCTATCATTGAAGGTGAGACCTTCTGCCCCTGAGTAGTTGGCTGAAAAGATACAAAAAAGAGCTTCAGGGCTTCCTGAAAGGAAAGGAACCATACGATGTAGGTATGTACAGAGAGCTCTGCGGACTCCAGTCGATGCCATTGATGCTCTAGGCCCTGAGAAGGCTTAGGGCAAAAGTTTGGGAGGACTAGTTCTTGTGCCCTGTGAAAAGCAGAATTGACTTTTGGTGTGAACGTGGGGTCTGGGCGAAGAACCACTCTGTCAGTATGGAATATACAGAGGTCCTTTCGGGCCGATAAAGCTGCTATTTCTGAGATAGGTTATGCTTATAGCTACAAGGAAAACTACCTTGTATGTGAGAAAATGGAGACTAGTAGTTTTCAGAGGTTCAAATGGACTCTTAGTGAATGCTGTGAGTACCTTGTTAAGGTCCCAGGTAGGGTAACGATGTATCACTCGTGGACATAAATTTGTGGCACCCCTAAGAAAACTTTTTATCTGTGGATGGTGGGAGATGGATGTTAGACCTTCCCAAATCACCACTGAGGCAATAGCCGCCACCTGTCATCTTAAAGTGTTTGGAGAGAGACCCCTGTCGAGACCATCTTGAAGAAATTCTAAAACTTGTGCCACTGACGGTGAAAATGGGTCCACCTTGGATTTAGTGCACCATTTATAAAAGATAGTCCATGTGGCATTATATATACGGCTTGTAGAAGGACCCTGAGCTGCTTGAATGGTGTTGATCACCCTGGTCGAGAAATTCTTCTTTCTTTGATGTCTCCGCTCAACCTCCAAATGGCTAAGTGTAACCATTGAGGGTCCGGGTGTTGGATCGGTCCCTGGGTGAGCAGAATTTTATGCGGTGGAATTTTCCATGGTTCTTCTATGGACAGGCCCCTGAGCTCCGCGAACCATGGCCTCCTGGGCCAGTATAGTGCCACCAAGATCAGTTCCGCTTTCTCGTCCAGCAGCTTTTGGATCACCTTGGGTATCAGTGGGAGAGGTAGGAAGGCATAGAGGAGTCCCTGAGGCCATTGGCAACGGAGGGCGTTGATGTTCTCCACCCCCTGGGATGGGTATCTTGAAATGAATCTCAGGAGCTGCGAGTTCAGGGGAGAAGCGAACAGATCTATAACTGGCAGACCGAACCTCTGAACTGTCTCCTGAAACAGATCTGGGTGCAGGCACCACTAATTGGTCGACTGTGGCCCTGTTCAGCCAGTCTGCCTGTGTGTTTGTCAGTCCGGAAGTATGTTCTGCTGTGATGGAGCCCAAGTTCCTTTCCACCCAAAGGCACCTATTCTTATTTCTTTTATTCCTATTCTTTGCTTCCCACATGAGTTGTTTTGAGTGGGTATCCCCCTTGCCTGTCTGTAAGTGCTTTAGTTGTGATGTTGTCTGTAAGTATGAGGATGTTTCTCATTCAAATATGAGGAAGGAAACTGCAAAGGACTAGATGGACTGCCCTGAGTTCCAACCAATTTATACTGTTTGATGGTTCTGCTGCTGACCAACATCCTTGAGCCAAGGGGGACTGGAAGTATGCTCCCCATCCAAACAGGCTGGCATCCAGTGATGGTGAGTCTATGGGGCTCTTTCAGCGGACAACCCTTGTTGATGGTTGGAATGGTCCACCAGTGTAGAGAGAGCAGGACTTTTGCTGGAACAAATATTCGGGTCTTGGAGTTGCTTCGCCTTGATCTTTGGCATGAAAGCAAAAACCATTGGACTGATCTAGCATGGAATAATAATATTATTCCAATAATATTATTATGCCCAAGGAATAATAGAGATACAGGAGATAATTTTCCCCAGTAATTTTGACAAATCGGCCAGAGGAACCTGTTTTAGGGTTCTGATAGTCTGAGCTATGTTCTTGATGCTCTCCTGCCTCTCGGGATAGAAACACTCGTCCCTTAACAGTGTCTTATTACCAGTGTTAATAGACATTAGTAGACATTACAACTGTTAATAGACATTAACAGTGTCTACTACCGAACCTAGGTGAGATAAACAGGTTGAGGGAGATAAGTGACTCTTTGCCCAATTAATGGAAAAACCGAGTTGTTGAAGCATTTGCAATGTAATTTGAGTATCCAATTCTGCCTGCCTGGATGAGGAAGAGAATATCAAAATGTCATCCAGGTAGCATTGGAGTCTAAGAGAAGTGTCCCGAAGGTGGGCAGCCAGAGCTGCCAGAACCTTTGTAAAGGTCCTTGGGGCAGATGACAACTCAAAGGGCAGGGCGACATATTCAAAATGTTGATTGTTATAGTAGAATCTAAGAAATTTGGTGCGTGAAGGTCTAATTGGTAAGTGTAAGTAGGCCTCTGTCAGATCGATGGAAGTTAAAAAATCGCCCTTATGCTAAGCAGAATGGATTACAATGTACTCATTTTAAATTTGTGATAGACTAGAGTACGGTTAAGTTGTTTTAAATCTAGTATTGCCCTCCATCCCCCCCTAACTCTTAGGGACTACAAAAAGAAGAGAGAAGAACCCCCGGCCTTGTTGATCCCGGGCTACCGGTTGGATGGCCTTAATTTCCAGTAAGTGATTGATCTCTGCATCAGGTTCCTTTTAATTGGGTCCCTGGAGAGAGGGCATTTCATGAAAAAATTCGGGGGTGTGGAGTGAAATTCTAGAGCCAGGCCAAATCTGATGGTGTTGCAAACCCAGGAATCTGATGTAGAGGAGTCCCAACAGTCTGCAAAGAATCTTAATAGTCCTCCAATGGGAGCAAGTTCCTTGGAATTATCTTGGACAACGGAAACCCCTTTCTGTTTCCTGTTCCTCTAAAAGGTCTCTTCCCTTGTGTTCCCTATGAGGTCTGTCGGTGAATTCCGATCTATCAGACTGTTGGATGCCCTTTATCCTGGTAACCTCTGGAATCTAGTGGAGAATGGACCTTGGTAATAGGGACGAAAGGAGCCTCTCTGAAAGGGTTGATAATTCCTGGTGTCTGAGCAACGGAGGAGGGAGGGGAGAATCATCTTCTTGCTTCTGGTCTCGATTAGCAGTGGATCTAGGGCAGCACCAAACAATTTATCACCCGAAATTGGGGAAGAAGCAAACTTCCATATGTTTGGTGTCGGCTTGCCAATGTCTAAGCCATAGCAATCAGCAGTTTCCATGTGATGCCATGGCCCGAGCTGAATTGAATGTAGCATCCACAATGTTGCATCCACTCTGCAGCTGCAATCAGTTTGGCAATGTCCTGATGCACCCTTATATTAGAATCTGGTATGGTGTTCCTCAGGTGACGGAGACATCTGAGGGAGGTCCTAGTAAAGAAGGATGTGGCTGTTGCCGCCCTTATGGCCCACACATCAGATTGATGTGCCTTTCTGAAAGCGATCTTGCCTTTCTTCTCTTCTGCTTTAAGAGCATCCTCTGTCTCAGTGGGAATAGTGGCTACTGGCCACTACTGGCTCATCTACTTCAAGAGTACTCAGGGAATCAGAAAAATCTGAAGTTAAATTAAAGAATTTTTTATCGAAGCTTGTGGGGGGTGGGTACATTGCTGCTGAGATCCACTGTTTCTGGATCAGATCTGAAAACATTTGTAGAACTGGAATAACATTGACCTTGTTAATGGGTTGTGAGAAAATCAGATCCTCCGATTGCTCTTGAGATTCTGGTTGTTGGGCAGAGGGAGACTTGTCAAGGCGAGCTGTGGTTTTGGTCTTAAATAGAAGTGATTTGAAAAGCTGTGGGTGAAATAGACCCGTTGGTCAGGCTTGATGTCCTCGTCATCTGGTATGCCTCTTTCTAGGGGTTCCGTTTCCAGGGGGGCTTCACTATTGTGAAGTGAGACTGCGTCTACTTGCTGCATTTGGTCCTCTCCTTCTCCCTCCTGTACATTTTGTGTATGTATATGGAAAATCATAGAAATCTCCCCTTGGGGGGAGGTACCTGAGGATAATGCAGGACAGTTCTGCATAGAGATCTTACTGACTGAGTTGCATTTCGACACTGGGATCAGCCTGGCCATGATGGATTGTTGCACTCCCGCTGCGATTCCTCTGCGGATCGCCAATTCCACCCATGCCTTCATTGTTTCTGGGACCTCATCTGGAAGGAACTCCTCCTGGCATAGGCTGCCCGCCGTTGGCATGAAGGTTGCTTCAGGGGCTCATCTTGAAGCCTGTACACCTGATGTTATGGTGCCAGGTGTTGGAGATGGCATGGACAAGTCTAAGGGTATAAGAGGTGCATTGAATCTGAGGCATTGGAGTGGGAGGCTGAGAAATCCTCTCAGCCTCCCTTGTGCGCCTTTCAATTTGCTTTTCCAATGCTTTTTGGTGTTGGGTGGCATCCTTCTCTGCAACCTTTGAAAGACCCTTAGTTTTTTTAGATTTGTCTTGAGTCCTTGGTTCCACCTCTACTTGCTATTGCAATCCTTTAAAGAACCTCAGACCTAGATAGATAGATAGACAGACAGACAGACAGACAGACAGACAGACAGACAGACAGATACATAGATGGATGTAGATATATAGATATGGATATATATGGACGGTTGGTGCATCTGACCTCCTGTACCATGACAAGGACAGGGAACCCAATCGACACTCACTCCCCTATTTTTTATATGAAATAATTAAAATTGAGGCATTTATACTTGTATTATTCTATTATTATTATTAATATTAGTATTATCTTCAAATATCAGTGAATTAATAAATGTATATATTATCTATTTAAATGTTTTTTTCAGCTTTCGCGGGTACTTACATGTGTGCTGTTTAGCTTCCCTCGGGTATTATCCCACGTCATTGTAGTGTTGTTAAAGTTGTAGCAACGTTTCAGCAGAATCTCATCTGCCATCATCAGGCTTCTGTATGGATGTGTGTCTCACAGCTTTTGGTTTCAAATTCGAGGCTGGTCCATTCTGATTGTCAATCATTTGGAAACCTGCACTCTCAAATAGAAAGATCTCCATGCCACAAAACAGACAAACACCTGAGCACAGACAGACTCCCTCTGATGACTCCAACTCAAACACCCCCCCACCAGGCACCCAGGTGAAACCTAGCTTGCTGATGAATAGCAGCCGTCCTTTCACACGAAGCCAAACTGCACTGAAAGCCTCCAACACAAGAACAGAGTGTTGCCAGCCAATCAAAGCCACAAAACAGACAGAAGAAACCAGAAACACCAATCAATCAAACTCCAAGTCCAGTGAACACAGACCCAGGCTCCTAGACAATCAGAATGGACCAGCCTCGAATTTGAAACCAAAAGCTGTGAGACACACATCCATACAGAAGCCTGATGATGGCAGATGAGATTCTGCTGAAACATTGCTACAACTTTAACAACACTACAATGACGTGGGATAATACCCAAGGGAAGCTAAACAGCACATATCTATATAAATATATATAGATACAGTCTTTAATATATATAATGTATTGAACAAAACAACTAATGTCTCAATGTACTCATAAAGGTCAAGTATGCCAAATTTGAGAACACTAAATGATAGGGCAATTCATTGCAATTAATAGGCCCTCAACAGCTGACTGCACAGGTCCCAGGCCTTGGTGCTGGCTGACAGTGCTGTTTCTCTGTATTATTTGAACTGTGGGGGCAGCCAACAAATACCAATGAATTAATCTCCCAAACCAGAGCTAAAAGGAGTAGAACCTTTCTTTTCCCTGGGCTCTGTGTCTAGAGCTTTAAGGGAGTTAAAGCCTCTCAACAGTAGACTGGGAAAAGACCCAGCAAAGGCCACACAACGCAACATGCTAATGGTCCCTGTGGCCTTGGGAATGTGTGCTAAGATGCTGAACAGTTCCCAGATCAAAATGGCACAGACGTATTTTGGGCGCCAAAAACAGTTGTACCTTTGCCGCCCAACCTAATTGATAAACAGCTATCATGCAATTGAGCGGCAGGGAGAGGAGAATCAGGACTCCAACGCCCCCACCCCTGCATTCTCCTTGGGGAGGAATTGCCTCTTGAGAGGTATGAGAAAGAACGTGCTCTTTTTAAAACAGTGCGAAATGATCAAAAATGCAATGGCAAGGGGCATGAGGAACACTAGAGTGAAAGAAAGGGAAAATTTCATCTTTTGAAAAGGTGTAATTACCGAATTAGAATGACAGGGTTCTAAGCCTCTGCCCTTATGGGCATGAATTCAGATGGAACGCCAAGTGCGGTCCACGATTATTCCGACTGCTTCTCACTGTAATTGCAGATGGATTTTGCTGAGGAAAAAATTAGAAATTGTAGAATCAAATCGGTATATTGGAAAGCTATTCAAACCTCAAGTTGCTCCTGTTCCGGCCAAGGAAAGCTGACTATCAAATCAAAGGCTGAGCTAAAACTGGGGGACACTAGGGGGGAGCCAGGGAGGAATAATAGCGTCCTAATAATTAAACCCAGCCTATCCAAGCAGACTAAGCACCTCCCACTCTCTGGATGCTCGGAGCAGCTCTATGGAGAAGAATGCCTTCCATGGTACCGGTTTCTAGTACCCAAAAGGTTTGGGGGCTGCTGACATATAGTATTAAATTCAGGGAAATGTTTCCATCTCACAGAATAATTTGCTATGTCACATTTTCTGTGATTTGCTAACTATCTAGTGTCTTTTATCTTCTAACAACACAATCCTTAATTTGGCTTAAGACATTGTTTTTATATTCTGACTGAGTTTAAATATCTGGCTTCTTAAATTTTCATTTCTAGTGTCTGCTACATCATTAGCCATTGGATATAAGCCACAGTAAACCAGTGAATTCCTGTAATGAAATAAATAAAAATGCTTAGCGTGATAAGTGAACTCAGTGTCTAAATATGTGGGGAGGATTCAGTATACAAGAGAATAAAACCATGCACCTGGCCTTTTCTTTTTCAGGCAGGAGATCTGTAGGGGATCTGTATATGTGAATATTTGAACACAGGTATAATTATTGCACAAGGACAGCTATCAATGAGATACAGGCCTACTCTTCTCTCTTTACTGATCTTTTCACACATTTCGGCAACTGCCTGAATAGGATTAGAACGACTGATATGAATGGCACTTCAAAAGCATGGAGGAGCCAAGAGCAGCAGCTGAACCAGAATTAAATGTATGTTGAATAATGTAAATTGAATTTGAGTTATAAATTCATTATGTAGATTTTTTAAATTATTTATAATACAAAGTTTGTAGAAATTAAATACTGTAAGAGTCAAAGTTAATTTGGGTGTTTTGCCATTCTAGATATGACCTCACATATAGACAGTCATATTTAAAAAGACTTTCTCATAAGTGCATTAGGAGAATAGGATTCATGTGCTCTTAAGAACTGTAAAACTTCAACAAGTGCGGTTTCTCTGTGCTATAAGTTGACATCCTTTTTTGCAGGAAGATACAGGAAACATAAGTGGCTCCTAATGTCATTTCACCGATCAGAGATTTTTGGAATACTGATTAATTATGTTGGAATCATTGTCTAAAGGAGAGGAGAGGTAGGGCTGGTCTAGCTTGGAGTCACTCTGTCAGAGGAAGTAGGAGAGGGCAGACTATTGAAGCCTTTATCTGCCTGTTCCCAAGAGAATGCACTGAATCTGGCAAGATTAATGTCAAGGGCAAAGAACCATAATAACTCTGTGAATAAACCAAAATACTTTCTTTATTGTTGTTTGTTTAGTTGTGTCAGAAGCTTCACAATCAAAATAAGGCATACTATATGACATACAATTTAAAATATAAAATACAAGATTAAAATATATACAAATTAAACAGATCTTGCCAAGAAACTAGCAACATTAATTGTGTTGCATCGCATTGCACTGATCAGGACACAAAGGGCAGATAAACGTGTGTTGTCCATATGTCACCACAATCGCAAAGAGCAGAAGCTACTGGATCGCCCCATTTGTCTCTGGGTCTTGCACCTGTGCACAATCTATTCAATTATTCCCATACTTCCCAGCTTTTATTAGATCCGGGTGCCAGCCCTCTGTTGCTTTCATCCAGTGTTGGTTCTTCGTAGCTTTCCATAGGTCCACTCTATAACTTTCATGTTGAAAGGACATGAAAGGAGCCTTCCCAAAGAATGTGCTGTTAACACATTTGGGCGTCTCCCTGGACAACAGCTTATAGCTGGCTAATCCTTTCAATCCAGAAGCATCCAAAGTGTACTGAGGTTTTCATTCACCTGTTTTGTTATTGTTGAACATATATTTACAACAATCTCGCCAGATTCACTGCATACCCTTGAGAAAGGCTTTAATTGTTTGGCCTTTGCCGCTTCCTCCCATGGAGCAAATTCAAACTAGACTGCCTCTTTACTCTAGCTGATGATTTCACCATCATATCAATCCAACATAGGTAAAAGAGAATTTTTAAAATGAGAGAATTTACTTTCAGAATGTGTTTTAAGTCCTTGACATTTCAGGGGTGTTTAAGTTTCCTATTTAAATTAATGGGGCAGCATGTTTAATTAGCTGGTATCTTGGCAGGCAATTAGGTTATATTTTTAATACTAAAACACATTATTTTCCTAGATATTTCAAAAATTTAAGTATCATAGTAAATTTGATTCTCCCATGAGCTGTTCAGAGCATCCAGAAGTGGGAGGTGCTTCAGTCTTTTTTGGAAAGGCTGGGCTTAAAACTCCAGGATGCTCCTCTTCCTCCATGGGACACCTCCTCAGTGTCCCCCAGTTTTAGCTCAGCCTTTGTGGTAAGAGGTTGTGCACTCCCTGACTGGAACGGTTTTCTGACTCAGGTTTGCTCTTGGATTATTTCGGTTTGTAAAAATCTTCCCCATTTAATTTGGCGTTTTCAAGACTTGTGTCTCTATTAGATTAGCTCGATCAGTTTAAATATAGCTTCTTTGTAACTAGCGAAGCCACTGCGCAGGCAGCCTGAGGCAGCTGCCTCAGGCAATTACCTTATCTAAATTTCTGATCATCTTCTCTGCAATCGTAGCGGAGCGCTCGCAGCCGTGGCTCACTTCGCCTTGCCATTTTGTCTGACAGGAGCATTTCTCTCACAAGTTAGAGCGCCAGCAGCAGCGGTGCTCAGGCATTAACAGCAGAGATTCTGGCTTCCCGTCTTTTTAAACGGCTGGCTCAAGTTCGCGCCTAAATATCACAGGCGCCATTCCTCACTGGTTTCCCTTTTTGAGGACCGGGGCATACCTTCCCACTTCGTTCTTCCGGATTTAGTCCTCCCTTGTCCGGCTGACGTTGAATAAGCACGCTAGCCATTAAACAGGCATGTCTTTGCAATTGCCTTTGGATCATTTAATTGGAGTGAAGCCGAAAGTGCCATTTTAAACAGTGGGATGTTTTGTTGACAGGAAAGGATCCATCAGCCCCGTATAGCTGGTTTCCCTTGTTGGGGATCAGGGACCTAGAATATTTCTTGCTTGGAGCGCTTGGGGGGTTTCCCTTGTTGGGGACCCTTAGATACTGCTTACCATAGGCATATGTACATATATACGGGCATCACCCCAAAGCACAAATATTAACAATAGCAATAATAATAATTTTAAAAAAAGAAAAGAAAAAAAGAAAATTTAAAAATTGAAGTCAGAGGCAAAAGAATCAGTCATCCACAATGGAAGGTGACAACGCTTTCTGCTCCAAGGCAAATAAGTCCTGAGATAAGCCAGTGGGCCCCAAAAAGGCCTCTAAGGCGGCAGATAAGGATGCCCATAGACGGCACCTAGCCTTGGAAAGGCAAGTGAAGAAACGAGCCAGGGAGGCGGACAAGATGGCTATGACACAACAATCAAATCAGGACTCAAGTCCATTGTTGAGGCCCTTAGACTTATCTATCCAGGCCAGGCAGGCTGTTTCTGGGCAACCTCCCATAGGCACATCTCCCATGGGCACTGCCCGGCTGATCCCAGAGGCAACCTTCATCCTTATGGTCGCCATCCTAAGACAGGAGGAGGGATTACCTGAGACTATTCCCATCAAAATGAGGCAATGGATGGAGATGGCAATTCAAAGGAGCATTGCGGCCGGAGTCCAACAGTTCATCAGGACCAGACACTTCTCGGCCACTTGGGATGCGGGATCCCTGTCTGCTCGATCCTTTGCGCATCTGGGTCAACATCAAACTCAGGTATTTCCCAATACTCCTAACATACCAGCCCAGGGTCTTTGGGAGGAGGTGGACTTTGAGGATCAGGATGTTCCCATGGAGGTGGGGTCAATCCATCAGATGGACTTGGGGTTGTCAGAGGCTGATCCACTAGAACGAGGAATGTTGGACGACGAAGGCCTCATTCCGGACCAACCCACCTTTTCTGGCCTTTTTCGCCTGCACCTCTTTAAATCTTTACTGTTCAAGGCAAAGAACACCACTAAACTAGGCACATCAAACCCACCTCCATTGTCAACAGGGTCTCAGGACGAATCCGAGGATCTAATATTCTCACAACCAGCTAATGAGGCGGAAACTGTTCCCGTCCCTCGCATATTTGCTGAATTAGTACAAAATCATTGGGCTTCAGCAGCATCATACCCAGCCCCAACAGGGTGTGATAAACAATATTATAATTTGGCACCAAAGTTTTCAAATTTTCTCAAAACGCCAGAGGTGGATGAGCCCATTGTGGCACTGGCCTCTTCTTCAACCTTTCCCAACGAGGCTGAGGAAGCCCTGAGACCGGAAGAAAAGAGAGCAGAGTTGGCACTCCGTAGGGCACACGTTTCTGATGCCTAAGCCATCAGGGCAGCTATAGCTGCGTCTTTTTTTTTTTTTACATGGTCCTCCCTACAATGGCTCTTCCACTTGAGGGATATATTACTGGCATCAAACGTCAGAGCCCACCAGGACATCGCTAAGATAATTGCAGTGGCAGAATTCTACGCCGACGCCACATTTAACGCAGTCAAGTTCTCGTCTAGGGCCATACCATCTTAACGTATTAGCACGGAGGCTGCTATGGCTCAGACATTGGCAGGCGGATACCAAGCATAAATGCAAGCTGGCATCAGCCCCAATATTGGGGGATAAATTATTTGGCAGTGTCTTGGAGCCTCTCCTTATAGAGAATAGAAACAAGAAAAAAGTGCTTCCCTCTCTTTTTCGGAGGTCTGAAAACAGAATGCCTCAGTTGTTTGGAAGGGGTTCCTTTCAGCCCTACTATCAAGGCCCATACATTCCCAGATCTCAGAGAACATCAGGCTGCAGGCCCAGTCTTAGACAGGATAGGTCTGAATCTTCCAATAGAGGTCAGCGGGGAGGCCAAAACAGAAGAAACTCCAGAGGTACTGGAGGCCGATTTTTTTCGTTGCCCCAAGGGAGTCCTTGACAGCAGTTCCCATTGGAGGGCGGCTAAAATTGTTTGCTGATCGGTGGGACAGCTCCATCTCTGATGTGTGGGTCAGGGACACTGTTAGATTTGGTTTGGCGCTAGAGTTTCAATCCTCCCCCCCGAACTTTTCATTAGGAGCCCAAGGTCCACGGACCCCATTAAGAGAGCGTTGATGCAGGAGGCTATCAATCATCTACATAGTCGGGCCGTTAGAGAGGTCCCATCTGGACAGCGGGGTCAAGGCTATTACTCTCTATTGTTTGTGGTCCCAAAGAGTTCAGGAGGCTGCAGGGCAATTCTGGACTTCAAATGTCTGAACAGATCATTGGTTTATCGAAAATTCAAGATGACTACTCTTCAGTCCATTCTGCTGAGCATCAGAGAGAACGATGTCTTGACCTCTATGGATGCCACAGAGGCTTATCTACATATACCAATTAGACCTGCTCACTACAAATATCTTAGATTTTGCTATTGTGATCGGCACTACAAATATATCGCCCTACCATTCGGTCTGGCTTTGGCCCCTAGGACTTTTACCAAGGTCCTAGCAGCTTTGGCTGCCTCACTCAGGATCAAATCTATTCATTTACAATGTTATCTGGATGATATTTTAATTTTGTCATCTTCCAGACATCAAGCAAAATTGGATACCAAGATTACTTTGGAGACCCTTCGAGGTCACGGCTTTTCCATAAATTGGGATAAAAGCCATTTGATCCCCTCAACTAGGTTAGTTCATTTAGGGACAGTGATAGTTGCCATGGAGGGTAAGGTCTTTCTCTCTCAGGACAGGTTAAACAGTATCCAGTTTTTGGCCAGACAGATCAAAGCCTTAAAGAGAGTTTTCCTGGCAGTGCTGTCTCAACTGTTAGGGAAACTGATTTCTTGTATTTCCATTGTGCCTTGAGTTCGATTCCATTCTAGAGATCTGCAATGATTCCTGCTACCTTTCCAGTGATCCAGAAGAACCACTTCCAACATCCAGATAAAGGTACTGATCGCTCCGCTGGTGGTAAAAAAAAAGAAGATATACAAGGGGTGTCCTTTCAAGGAACCTTACAGGGCAACAATCACAACCGATACCAGCCTGGTAGGATGGGGAGCTCACTTCCAATCCCACACTGCGCAGGGAATTTGGACTATTTCTGAACAATCACAAGGCATCAACCTGTTGGAGCTGCGAGTAGTTCACCTGGCCTTACACAGTTTTCTACCCCTTTTCCAATCACTCCACATTCTGGTCTTGACAGACAATATCACAACCAAGGACCAATTAAACAGACAGCGGGGTACCCATTCCAAACTACTGATGCTGGAGACGACCAAGTTGTTCAAGTGGGCCGAGCCCAATCTGTTTTTGCTCAAGGCAGAACACATAGCAGGGGCCTTAAACACACAAGCGGACTGGCTCAGCAGGGCCATGATAGATCAGGCAGAGTGGCGCCTACACCAGTCTGTCTTCCAGGAAGCAGTGCGGAGGTTTGGACAACCGGTGTTCGATCTGTTTGCCTCTCCCCTCAATGCCCAATTGCCCTGGTATATTTCAAGGTACAGGTCTCAGGGGGTGGAGGCCGTCAACACTCTACGATGCCAGTGGCCTCCCGGACTTCTATATGCATCTCCTCCACTCCCGGTAATACCCAGGTTGATCCTGAAGTTATTGGAGGAACAAGCGGAATTGACATTGGTCGCCCCTTACTGGCCCAGGCGAACGTGGTTCACAGACTTACAGGACCCGTTGAGAGAACAAGCTTGGAAAATTCCACCGTCAAAGGTTTCCCTCTCCCAAGGGCCGATACTTCACCCAGACCCACAATGGCTTAGTCTAGCCGTATGGAGGTTGGGCGGAGCCGTTTAAGGGCCCAACAGATTTCAGAGAATGCTATTGCCACCATTCAAGCATCCAGACGGTCCTCAACAAATCGTATATATGCCACGTGGTTTGCTTTCTGTCGCTGGTGCCAGGGGTCTAAGATTGACCCAACTGCCCCATCAATAGGACAATTATTGGGCTTTTTACAGGAAGGGTTGACCAAGGGCCTATCTCCAAATACTTTACGTAGACAGGTGGCGGCTTTTGTCTTGGTGATATCCTGGGGTGACCTTCGTTCCATAGTGCGCCATCCACATGTCCGCAGCTTTCTTAAGGGTGCTGCAAACTTACGACTTCCTGCAATTCACCGCTATCCCACCTGGGACCTCAACAAGGTGTTAACCGCACTTACAACTGGCCCTTTAAGAACCGCTAGTCTCAAATTCCTGACATATAAGGTGGTCTTCTTGATTGCAATCACTTCAGCAAGGAGGATTTCCGAGTTGGCAGCATTGTCAATGAGAAAGGACCTGTGCGTGTTTCATGCAGACAGAGTGGTTCTCCAATTGGGTCCATCATTCAGTCCTAAAGTAAATTAAGTCTTCCACAGAGTGCAGGAATTGGTGCTTCCAAATTTTTGTTCGAAGCCATCTCATAGACTGGAGCACCAATGCCATTGACTTGACATTCAAAGGGCATTAAGCATCTATCTAGACTGCATGGCGGCATTTCGAAAATCTGAGGCTCTATTCCTATCCTTCAACCCATTCACTTTAGGACACAAGGTGTTGTCGACGACCATCGATAGATGGTTGAGAGCCACCATAGCTAAAAGTTACGAATGCCAGTCCATCTCAGTTCTTAAGGGCATTACAGCCCACTCAACAAGGAGTGTGGCAACATCAGCAGCATGGGCCACACGGGCTTCCATAGACGAAATTTGCAGAGCGGCAAATTGGGCTTCACCATCCCCCTTTGTCAGAAATTATAAAATTGATGTCTATGCCTCAGTGGATGCTTCATTTGGCAGAAGAGTCCTGCAGAGGGTCCACAGAGTTTTGGAGTGGATTTTGATCCAGACGGAGTCCCTCCCTAAGGACAGGCCAAGCTTTGGTATGTCCCACTTCTGGATCTCTGAACAGCTCATGGGCGAAAGGGCGTTGGTACTTACCTGATACGCCCGCTCTCTGTGAGTTGTGAAGAGCATCCAGCCCCACCCATTTCTTTCTGTCTGGGGGGTTCCGTTCCAGTCAGGGATCCAGATTAGGTGATGAGTTCTGGATTTTGACACTTAGTCTTCGCAAAACTGGGGGACGTTGGAGAGGTGTTCTGTGGAGGAGGAGGAGTGTCGTGGAGTTTTAAGCCCAGCCTTTCCAGAAGAGACTGAAGCACCTCCCACTTCTGGATGCTCTTCACAGCTCACAGAGAACGGGCATATCAGGTAAGTACCAACACCCTTTCTGCCTTTTTTATAGAAAAAAATGGGACTGCTTTCTTGACAATGGGAGGTATATCTTTAGTGTTTTGATTAAGAGATAGATACAGTTGGCATGTCAGGATGATAGTTGAGGCTATGCCCAAGCTAACCCACTCCACTTAATTCATCAGTTTATACATACTATATTTTTATGGTAATAAAAATTACCATTATTTTTTTATTTTTATTAATTTATTTTTAAATTGCTAATTTAAAATATTGAGCTTGGTATTGGCATGTGATGAATAACTATGTCTGTGAGGCAATAACCCTCTGCTTTTGATTATGGTTAAAGACTAAAGAGCAACCAAATGTGCTGGACATTTTCTAATAAACCAATTTCAGTTTTACATTGAATCATTTTGGCTCCATTTTGGTTTGTTTTCTCTACTTCACGGGAAATGCAGAAATGTAATGGCTTTAATTCTAAATTGCTTCTACACCTCACCCTGGCCTTCTATAATGCTCTTCATCTCAATCTTCTCCAAGTTGCCTTTCTTACTTTCCTTTTCTTCATATATTAAATTGCTTCATTGCATCTGCAGGTGGTCTTAGACACTCATTTGACTAGCAGAAATCAGGAATGAATTGAGATGGTATGAAATTCGTAGCTGTAATTACTTTTACATATGTTCTACTAAATGACTTGGGGTTTAATATTAACTGAAAAAGTTAAGTTCAAGGTGGCCATGATTTTTCCTGTCATAAAACATGAGATTTTAAAACTTGTTCTTCTGGTATTCTAAATATTTTATTTGTGGAGGAGTAAAAGACAGAATGGCTAAACCAGGCAGAAATCTATCACATGGAAACTGTATGTGGTCTCAGTTTGAGATAATTAGAAAAAAGGAAGAGGGCAACTCTGCCTTTATATTCAATTATGTGTGAAACTTTTTAAAGAATGAATTTCTATAATAATTCTATATGGCTAAGGGAAAGGGAAGAATGTCAACTTCGATCTTTGCAGATGGTGCACCATCTGGTAAACATGTTTCAATAGAACAGTTGTATTTAAAGATTTTTGTAGCAAGGCTTTTTCTATCTAATGTGAACAGTTCACGTAGCTAGCCTTAATATGCGTTAATAAAAACCATTATTTAATTTGCTTGTGGAAATGCAAATTTTGAATAGACCAGGAACAGATGTATTTGGTGATGATGTAATTATATCAGATGTAATTATATCAGCCTTGTAAATAAACAAACACCCTATTGGGCTTCAAGAAACAAAAATTGAGAGTTTGCTAAGCCCTTGGTCACCTACATTTCCCTGCTGTCCATGAATAAGGACAGGCTTTCTACCTCCATCGCATACAAATATAGTGTGATAGCTTTCTATTAGGGGATAACTAGATGGAAGTGTGTGTGTGTGTGTTTGTGTGTAAACAGAAATTCCTTTCTCACCCATATGGGTAATGTAGGTCTTTCTCTCTCTTGGGTGTGGTCTGCAGTTTGAGGGTTCTGCACATTATCTTAGCTATCCTTAGCACTGCACTCTTTTGGACAGAGCTCTGATGTTCCTGGGATTCGTTGGAGTCAGTTTTCTAGCTTAGAAGACACAGCCTCAAGTGCCCCTACCACAACTGGGACCAATTCGGCTTTACTTTCCACATCCTCTCTAATTCCTCCTGAGGCTTTCCCAGTTTCTCGTACCCATTCCTGATGTTGCTGTCACTTGGCACCACAATACATTTAACATCTATCTCAACATGTATGTATAGATATGTGCATGTACTATACATACATACACATATGTACGTCCACAAATGTTTGTGTATGTGGTATAATATATACATACTATTTGTGTGTATAATACTGTGCATATGTGTGTGTGTGTTGAGATACATATGGTGTATGTATGTATGTATGTGTTTTTGATATTGGAATGTTGGTTGCTAAGTAATGCACTCATTAAACTATGACATCATTGTACCCAATTCTATTACCATTTTACCACAGTTGTTAAGTGAAATTATGCAAGAAAAACTGGTTTCCCTAATTGACTTGGCTTGTCAGAAGTCATCTGAGAAAGTTGCAAATTGTGACACTCTCATGGCAAGACACTGCAATTGTAAATGCAAGCTGGTTGCCACCCCCCCCCCAATTATAATCCCATGGCCGTCTATCAAATTGGCAAGTAGAAGTGTCAATCTTTGCCTTTTTAGGATGACCAAAGAAAAATGGGATTTATTTCTTGACAAACAAAAACCAAGTGGGTGGGTGGTCTGATCTTAAATTTTTCTGTATTTCTAATCATCTATGATTATCAAATGGATGTTTAAATATCAGATCAACCTATTTCAAATTTAAATAGCAAGCTCAGACATCACATCTGGATGCCATAAGAATTCTCCAAATAATATGAACGTAAGTATTGGTAATTAAGGAGGTGCACCACCAATTAGTAGCAGTTATTAGTTTACCTATCTAATGTAAGTTTTGAATAGCAGTAGATTTAGACTTACATATCACAGTGCTTTGCAGCCATCTCTAAGCAGTTTTAAAGAGTCAGCGTATTACCCCCAACATTCTGGGTCCTCCAGAATGAATAGATGACCCTCTTTTTTCAGGAAACTCAGAATCAATCAATACTTTGATATTGATTTGAAAACTTTTGCATAAATTATGATTTGGTAAGATGTCTGAAGTGAATACCTGATTTGCAAATGGAATTCAATAGTAAAAAAAATGATGTCCAAGAGAAATGAAAGTGGTGAAAGATGAAAAATGGAGTCAGATAAGCATTGATTGGCTTCTGAAACTGAAAGTTCAAATATTGGTTTTAATATTGAATGCTGGTTGGAATAAGCTGCTTCTGTCTAAATTAACTTGAATTGTCTGAAGGCAAATTTGAAAAATTATTTGGAAAATTTGAAAGGTGATTTTGAACTTTTGACTGGTGTAATGCCTGAATTTACCTGAATTGCATCACACAGAATTGGAAAACTGATTCTTATGAAAAAAATATTGATATCTTCTGATCAAAATTGAGCATTTTAAATTCCTGTTATTTTCTATGAAACAAATCTGAAATATTCAACATCAGACTTATCTTAAGTCTCCACTAGACTAATGAAATACTGTAGCTGATTTTAATCCATTATTCAGTATTTTAAAATGAAGGGTAACTCATGCACTCTGACTTGAACCACTTAGAGCAAAGGTGTCAAACTCACGGCCCATGGGCCAGATGCATCACGTGCTGGCCTCACCCCCACCTGGTTTAGCAAAGGGAGGGGGAAGTCCAGAGGTGGTATTCAGCAGGTTCTGATCAGTTCTGGAGAACTTGTAGTGGAAATTTTGAGAAGTTCAGAAAACCAGCAAATACCACCTCTAACTGGAGATTTTATAGTATCCTTCCCCTGCCACACCCATCAAGCCAAGCCATGCCCATAGAACCGGTAGTAAAAAAAAACCTGAATCCTACCACTGGAAAAGTTGCAATATGTCTCATGACACTGCCGTGTCGACATGAGTTTGACACGCATGACTTAAGAGGAAGATAAATATCATAAAACAAAAATTTTAAAAAGTACATATTGGTGTTGATTTCAATGGAAGAAATGTCAGGGTCCTATCAAACAGTAAATGGTTTCTTATACCATTACAAAATCTGAACTTTACTCCAGGGATTACTTGATTCTCATCATGGCTACACTGGACCTTGTATATAGGCTTCCCCCACTGTTCCTCCTGGGCATTCAGAAAGATAAAGGAAATTTTTAGAAACGTTATCAACTAAATGGAAAGGTTTCTGGTGAATCTGTCAATATCTCCCATAAATACAAGTATAGGCAGTAACAGAATTTCCCCTTTACAATGCAATGTATGGCAAATAGAGAACCTGTCTGATCTGTGAAGAAGAACCAATAAGGGTAGGTACATTTTTATATGATGATTTTTCCAAAACCTGGAGACAAAATTTAAGAAGTATGGTACATAATCAATTTTGGTGTATTGTTTTCAGGGGAGAAGCGTGCATACTTGTCACTACCCAAACCAGGGGTAAGTTCAATTTTTGTGGGGCTGATGATTTCTTTATACTTTTCATCAATTAATTGTTCGCTCCACATATTCACATTTGTTTAACAAGCCACCCTGGCCTTGTTTATGTAAGACTGTAAGGAGAGTTGTATATCACACTAAGGTAAATCACGTAACAACATAGCATTGCAGGCGATGTAAAGTTGTCAAAGACTAATCTTTCTAGAACACTAATGTTAAGTCTGAATTCTGCAAGAGTCACTAAATTTCTGCAGTAACTGCAGAATGCTGCAGTATCTTTTCCGTATTAAGAGTTGTATAAGAGTGCTAAGGGAAATGTTTGAATTCTGTATTTATGTTAGAAACATAGAGTTGGAAGGTGACAAGATGTTCAAAGTAGGAAATTCACACGACAGTTGCCATCCAGTATTTTATTTCCAATCTGTTTCATCCCTCAAAACTTCTTCCTTTATTCTTTATTGTAATGTCAACACTCTGCAACAATGCTAAGTAATATATGATCTATTTCAAAGCTTTAAAGAAACAGCCATCTTTCTGCCTAATGGCTATTGTAATTAGTATAACATATCACATAGGTTTTTGATCAAGATTTAAAAAAAACTTTTCCAATTGCTCTGTAAAGTAGCTTTTGATACAAAAAATGTTTAACTTTGTACATTTTTGTATTGAGATCTCAGCTGTCTTGTTAGAAAATGCCTAGATCATTTGAAATGTTTTTAACACCTTAGGTTTTATTACTGTTACAAATAAGGCTATATAAATTCCAAAATGACTTGACAAAAGTGGACCTGCATGAGCACAGTGTTTTTCTATTGAAATGACTTTGAAAGCATCCAGATCAGTGTTGCCCAGCCCTAGGAACTTTGAAAGTGTGGATTTCAACTCCCAGAATTCTCCAGCCAGCCATATGACAGAAGTCCCCAAACTTGGCAACTTTAAGACTTGTGGACTTCAACTGGTTGGAGAATTCTAGGAGTTGAAGTCCACAAGTCTTAAAATTGTCAAGTTTGGAGACCTCTGTTCTGCTTACACGCTTCATTCAAAATCTACTCTTGTGGTTTTCTCCTACCCATTTCAATGGTAGCATACCTATTTGTATGGCATTCATCCATTGCATGTGGAAAATATCACTGTCCATTTCCTAGGCACAACAGTGGTTGTAAAGAGTTCTGGTCAGAATGTCCTTATGGTGGGAAAGTCTCCAGCCCATTTCCTAGGGCTGGAGTTTTCTCCATCATATTCTGACTACAAATCTGTACAACCACTATAGCTACATGCCTAAATAGTATTGCAGTTCTGTTCCAAACATCTTTAAAAATTGTACCTACTGTATTTTGTAATAGGATACATTTAAAATAACCTGAGATTTTAAGGGAAGATAATGCTAATTACAGCACTGATCTATATGATGATGATGATGTTGTTTGTATAAGGCTGTTTCATATATTTTGAAGGTTTAACACAGGCAATAGCTGTGTCGTGTAATTACAATAGTCATGTAACTCTTGACTACATAATTTTAAAATAGAAATAAGCTCATATAAGCAAAACAGTTGCTTTATTCTAATACTGGGTTCAGTTGTCTAGAATCTAGAACCAGAAGGTTGGGCTTATTTCAGAATCAACCCTCTTAGAAATCTATTTCCTCTAGCTTACTATTCTTGACTACACTCCTAATAAATATGTTTAATTTAGATTTATTAAAAAAAATTAAAATCAAATTCTGTTATTTAAAAATATTTTTACAGAAGCATAATGCAAACTTAAAAGCCTTAAAGCCAGCCAGACTTGATAATGAGGTAAAATATTGTTTTATTCATTTGCACCAATTTATTCTTGTAATTAGTCTGAATTACATAATGAACAAAAATTATATATTTTCTCTTTTCCTTTGCAGGAGCAAACAAAATTTGGAAAATCAGGTTTAGAACTTCATAAGCTAACAACACGGGTTGATTCTGAAATGGAGAAATGGGAAGACCCAGAAAATGAGATAATAAGATATGGACAAGGTCTATCCAGTATGGCTTACTCCATGTATTTATTTACAAGGTAATAACAAGAGTAGCAGAAGGGGAAGCATTAGCAATGAGAAGGCAGATTAGCTTGCAGAAATGGCCTTGAATCTTTTCCTCCCTATATCAAATCTAGATGATATTGTTTAGGAGGCTAGAATTTCTGAATTACAGTAAAATCCAGATACTACTCAAACAAGCAATGTAAACCCAAAAATGGGAATTGTTTCATTCTCTCGGATATATATGTGCATATGTGTCATTCACATACATATACAAAACAAGTAGATAATGTACATAACAACTTTATATTTCAGATGTGTTGGCTTTAGTTAATGGGGAGGGATCTGGAAAATGTCAGGATGTTGCATGTTATTTAAAAAAAAACCTTAAATTTTATATTTATATATTTTACTACATTTTACTTAACTGTTAGGATTTGAAAAAAAACAAACTATTTTGAGTCCTTATTAGAGTACAAAAGTGCAAATAAATAATAATCTGCTTTATATCTTAAAATTCGGCTGCCCATTTATACATTTTGGAGCATTTTCTATCATATTAGTACTAGGTCTTAACTTATGCATTAGCATGGGTTCCTTCATTTCTCATTTTTTAACTTTCTTATCAAAAGCAGGGGTGGGGGAGGATCCATATATATATTATTGTACAAAATACTAGTCTGGTATCAAGAATTTCTTGTTTCACTTCTGTAGAGATCCACACATTTATCAACATATATATTTTTATTTAGAATTTTAATAACAATAGTAAAAACTAATACAAATTAAATTTTGAGAAAGATGAAAATGGAAAGAATAAAATGCAAGAAAAAGGAAAGAGAATATAATAAAGGAATATATAAATGACATCTAACCTTCATCACAAGTATAAACAAAGTTAGTAATTCTTTGTGCTGATAATGTTAAATGGATTATCTGTTCATCGCAGTTCTCATCCCTTTTCTATAAGAACATCCATAAAATGTCAACATGGTGTCACAAAAAGTCCATCAAGGATTGCCAGAAAATTGCAAAATAATAATAATTTATTAGTTGATCAAACAAACTAAAGTTATATCTCTTTCTGTTACTCTAACAGCCTTAATATTTAATTCAATCAAATATTGTCCTAGGATTTCTCCTCTTTAGCCACCCATACAGATTTCTTTAACAAGTATCTTGTGTAGTTTCCATAAGAAAACATTTTCCAGGTTATTCTGTTTATAATTCATATTCAGATATTTCAAATTTTAAAACTTTTAAAGCCAGTTCTTTTTGTGTATCCAGTTAAATATCTTTTGTATATCCAGTTTCATCTCAGTAGAATAATTTCATTTCTTTTCTGCTCTTTTGCTTCCTGAGTTTCCCAAAATCATAGTGACATAGTTGTAAATTATTTGTAGATTGTTGTGGAATTTTATTCTTTTTCTTTCTCCTTTAGAGGGGAAGGACTGCTGAAAATTACGCAAGACTTGTTCCACCAGGCACAGGTAATAAAGCAATGAAAAGAGAATTTATAATCCTACTTTGAAGTTGCTAATTATTTTTTCTGTCAATATTCTCTCTTCTCAATCAATTGAAATAAAATAAATTCTAGTTATGTTTTGCAGCCAGCTGATTACCTTGTATAGTTACTTGATTTTGTGAGGAAACGGTGGACATATTGCTATATTTTTTCAGCTATCTGTCATTGATTTATTTTGGACTGTATTTTTGTTTGCAAACTAAGGTTATAAAAGGGTAAAGATATGAATTTCTTGAGAATAAACTATCTAACCCAATGTAAAAAGCAACACATGTTTATGTAAACTGTATGAAGCAGTCCAGTTCATCAATAGCCACTTTTTCTATTTCTTGCTCGGAAATGGAAAAAAGAAGGGAGTTTTGTCAACTACATTTATTCTGAATTTGACTAATCTGATTACAAATTGGATGTGCGCACATTTGGAGAATAGAGGTTTTGTTTTTTTCCCTTAGTGATTTTGCATTTAACTTTCTATCCTTTTCCCCCTTAGGCCTTTGCTACAGAAGGATTAAAACTTACTTCAGCTCTCCATATATTTTCCAATCAGGTATAGTACAGTGTCTGAATCTTAAGGACAGTTACTTTTTAAGTCTTTTTTAAGTCTTTGACTTACAACAATACATTAGTGACCGTTCGAACTTACAATGGCACTGAAAAAAGTAACTTATGACCATTTTTCACACTTAATGACTGTTGCTCTGTCATGATGGTCATGTGATTTACATTCAGATGCTTGACAACTGATTCATATTTATGACACTTGCAGTGTCCCAGGGTCATGTCCCTTTTGCAACCTTTTGGTAAGCAAAGTCAATGGGAGAGTCAGATTCACTTAACCCTGTTACTAACTTAACAACTGCAGTGACTCATTTAACAAATGTGCCAAGAAAAGTGATAAAATGAGGCAAAACTCACCTAACAAATTTCTCACTTAGCAACATAAATTCTGGGCTCAACTATGGTCAAGGACTACCTATACCTTAATACAATAGCAGCTATCTGCTATTCATTTTTTCTATAATACTTGTTATTATATTTTGTCTGAATTTTGTGAATTACATTTTATATATTTGATTGATTGCTGTCACCAGGGTGGCAGGGAATTATTGGGTTTTGTATTTGTTTTTATTTTTCTAAGCTGGAATCAGAGTGAGTTGGTGGCCATACCCATTTTAAGAATAAAATAAATTAAAAAATAAATCATGTTTAGCATGCCTAAGTAACATCTGTTTCAGCTTGAAGATGATGACAAACCACTGCTTCTGCAGGAGATTGAGAGGATGGTCTCTGCATGCCAGCAACTTCAGGTCACAGCCAAAGCCCCCGCACAGGGTAAAACTGCAACTTATCTAAAAGTAAGCTAGTTATTATTTGTTTAAAAGTCATTCCCTATAAACTTTGTTTTCCTATCTTATTTTGTAGCTAATGAAATATTTTAACTGTGTGGTAAATCTTGAACAGGATACATGGATGATACATGGTAGTGCTCAGTTGCTAAATTTAAGGAGACCTTGAGTTAGTTGGAATGGATGAGATGCAGTTGTGTTTTGATGCTTGAAGCACAGATCAAAATAAAATATAAGCTAATAGGGCAACTCATTAGAAACAAATTTAGTTTATCATAGTGTCCTATTTGGGCTACAGGTACTTTTGAATTAACTGACAATGAGCATACCAGTATAGGTTACCAAAGCTTTATTCCATAGCAAAACAGTAGCATAGAAAAAATGTAATATTTACATCTAAGAGAAACAATAAGAGTACTTGCAGTATACATAATTTATAGGATATAGGATGTGTAGTTTGACATATGTGTAATATCCCATTATCACTCCTTATGTCTTACAATAGATAGATCTATCCACCAATTTAGTATTTGGCTTCTTCATTCTCATGAGATACTTAAATGTATGATTCTTCTTACTGTAATCCTCCACCTCCAAGGCGTGTATGTTATGTCCTCCTATCTAAAAGACTGATTTATCATTCAGATTTCCGATTCCAAGCACATAGTTCAAGTATTTCTCGTCCTATAGCATCTGGGCCTATAAGTCAGGTACATGAAGTGTTCTTTACTTGTCTTGCAGGTTACCCAAATTCAAACTATAAAAATACTCATTTCCATGATCACATACAAAATATCTTAAAATGGAATTCTCTTGAATTCTTTGAAAATAGGAATGAGAGTTTGAAAAATACAGCAGGATTGAAATAGCTGTACATTCCTTCAGCAAATGGCATATCTCCCATATGTTTGGAAGAAGTCCTTCCATTCTACTTTCCCAGGCACATATAAAAATATCTTCTCAGTTCTGTTCTATATAAAAAGGAAACCCCCTGCATTATGATTTCAGGCTATATCACTTCTTTCTTTCCCCCTAGGTATCTATATGCCCAGATACAGAGCTTGTTTCTAAGTTCTCTGTTTGGGTGCAAAGCATATGTTGGCCTTGCCGGGTTAACCAGATAGTAATCACAACCAGATGAGCTAATTCCACTTTATTGTAAGGCTATATTAACACAATCTTGCAAGTCCGAAAGTACAATTCTTGTCTTCTTTACATCCCAAAAAATTAAGGAATGTATTTTCTGAGCCTCTTGCTCCTACCCACTATTGCGCTGCAAACTGTGGTGTCCTTTATTTGTTCATTCCCTTGTCAGTGTTTCTTTGCTCAGTCTCCCAAGCTCTTTTCCCACCTGCGATTACATCAAGTGAATTTGAAAGGTACAGTAAGCTTTCCAAAGCAGTCTTTGTGGCCAGATTGTTAAGGTTATATTGGATAATTCTTTCAGTTCAGTACAAACAAAATAACGCTGTCTTCCCCTCTTTGCTTACTTTGTGATTTGGCATTGGGTTATCTATCTTTTCTTCATTCTGGCAATTCATTAACTTAGAACAACACTGCCTTTTTATGAAAAGAGTATTACTGTTTTTGAACTTTACCTAAAATACTGTTTGGTGCAATACATCTATAGCACTGGCTACTTTAGTTATATTATTCAACTCCTTCCAGAGGAGCTAGTATATTTCTTGCTTCACAGTTATAATTACATTTTAAAAATGTTTTTTTGAGCTGAATTGTGAAATTATTTTTGCTTCAATGCACTGACTTTAGGTGGATACCTGTATTCAGAAAGCGAAGTATATTTTGGATATTCTTTCCCAAGTTCTGCCACTTAGCTTCAGGTTTCATAGAAAGGTGAGTTGATATATCCAAATATGGCAAAACAAACCATTTCTGGGTAGGATGCCACTTCTATTTTTATTAAATGCTTCTTGTTTTACAGCACAAAGCAGGAAATGGGTATTTAATGGCCCACTGTTCTTGGAATGGCCAGCATGCAGCATCAAGAGAAAACAGTGGTCTGGCTGGGAGGACTAACACTTTTGCAATCAAATCCTTGGAACAACATGTAGCAAGCCTCACTGTATTGGAGAATAAATGAATTGAAGATGGACATATTTCTATGTTGGATTTGTACTTTTAAATTTCTCCTAATTGCTTTCTTTTGAGAAAGGTAAAATCTGGTTAGAAAAAGCTGATGTAATCTTTTCACATCTAATAGATGTCATGGTACTTAGCAATTAGCAAAAGGAACAGTCAGATTTAATGGCTGCATATTTTTGTATGGTGAATAACTTTTGGTTCACTATTAATACTGCTATTTTTGTAATCACGTACATTATGAATGTCTTACTCTTCAAACCCCAAAGATGCTGCTTTGAATGTTCATGCAGATGATCTGGATATCAGATAAGCTACATGGAAAACTACTGGTGGTGGTTGCTGCTGCTATCCTTTATTTGTTTAACAGCCCTCACTAATGTGAGTCTTGATCCTTGCCAATATTATTTGCTGGGAAAGTCCATTTTGAAAAAAAGCTTAACTGGCTGAGTAGCTGCTCAGTCTTTGCCTCTTAAAGTGACTTACCAAGAAATTATGTTGCCATAGATAACTGTATTTGTTTCCAGGTGGGAAAGGAAGATGAGGAAGAGTACTAGGAGAGACGCTGTCCAAGAAATCCACGTTGCTGCTACTGGATACATAAGTTACAATAAAACTTTAATTATGATAATTTTATTTTCATTTAAACACTGTTTTAGCAATATTTAAAATTAAAGATCAGTAACAGCATTAATAAAATCCACTATATTTAAAAGCTCGCTTTTATCTTATTCCCTTTCATCTATATTTTTATATACAATCTTTATAGCACTATCTAAAGAATCTTTTCAGAAATAGTTCTTCTATAACCAGTCAGACCTAATTCCCTAATAAATGTGATTGTATTTACAGCCTTAAACATGAAAGCTTGAGTTTTCATTTTTAGCATGTTACAGGAAAGCTTAAGACTGATCATTCAAAAAAGTTTTAGCTATTAAAAACACTTATTTCAAAGAGGGCATTACCTACTTCGCAAGTTCTTTTCCAAGCTTGCTTGAGATCTGTATATATTTTAATGGTTTTGTTTCAGATTGTAATATTATCAATGAAGAACTCCTTGCCGGTCTAAAGTACTATAAACTGAGTATGTTTGAAAATTATATAACTAATAAATTACTCCTGTGTCCTTTACATTTTGCTAAGAAGACAACTTGAAGTCACAAGCTAATACATGATTCTCAATCACATTTGATTGTATCATGCAATGCAGGGATTGGAGGCAGAAAAAAATAAGTAAGATTTCTAACCTCCTTACCTCTTTTTTTCTTCTGTAACCCCAGTCCCATTGTCCACTTCTGTCTGGCATTTATAGTAATGTTGCAATTGTTAAACATATTTTTAATATTTGGTCCTATAAAACCTTGAACCTTCACTCTGCAAACCTCTGCAACACAAGTTAATGACTGATGTATCAGCTAGTTAATTTATGGGTTCAGTGTTGCTGCTCAGCCATCTTAAGGCACTGTGTGTCGGCTTCATCACTAAAATCCTCAAAGAAACGAAATAATAAGTATTGATTGCTGGATTTACATTTGGTAAATTTAGATTTACATTTGGCTGGATTTAGATTGGGTTTTGGTTAATAAAGTAGAAAGTGAGTATAACATTCAGATGAAATTAAGTAAACAAAGGCTTTTATTGACATAAAGAACAATACAATATTTTGGCATTACATCCTTAAATCCAATAGTAAAGTTACAGATTAACATTTGGAAGATCTTAAACATTGACTTTGTTGTCTGAAAATGAACAATTAAGGTTATAATCACCCAAAAGTAAAGCATGAAAATCAATAAAGTCACTTTAATATGGGATATACTGGAAGATGTCTAATGTATTTCATACTTCTGCTGAGTTCTCTTTCTTTGTATTGCATAATGATGTGGAATTAAAACGTTTTAACAGAAATTCTTCATATTCTTCCCTTGTCAGAAGCCCCTGAGTTACTTTTTTGCTTTCTTCAAATTTTGGTAACACAACTGCAATATAACCCTCTGTGGAAGGCTAAGAAAATGAACACAAAAATATTTGTAAGAAAATTAAAGGAGGGGGCAGAAGGAAAAGAGAACAAATAACAAGTTTGAAATCCTGACCTTTTCTTGTAGAAGAGATGGATTCTCCAGAATGTTTTCATTCACCTCTATTAATTTTCCTCTTATACAGCTGCAAAGATGTTTGATTTTATTAAGTTCTAGAACAGCATGAGTAACACAATATAAATAACATCTTACCAGCTTACCTATAGATGGTATACTCTTCTCCATCTAAGCAGAGAATTCGACATAGAGGAGCAAGTTCTGTTAGAAATTGAGCACCCTGGAGGGAAAAGCATACAACTAATTAGGATTCTTAGAAAACTATAGCAATCAGAGGCTGAGCATGTACACCAACTGATACAATTTAACATTTGAAACAATGTTTACCATAGTTATAGTATACAATATGGCTCCTTTAATTTGGAAGAACTGATCATGTACTGAAATCCGATATTAAAACCCTGTCTTTTATGAAATCCAGAAGGCTTTATAACATGTTACTAATTTTCCATATTTATAAAGCTGCCCAATGTCTTGATGATTCTGAGTAGCATACAAATTTAAAAATAAATAGAATAACACCAGGATAAGATGGTCATTCTGGTGGAATAGACAAATCCTGTCACATATCCCATCTTGGCCCAAATCTTGGGGAAACAGCAAGGTCTTCAAGGCTTGTTGAATGAAGAACAGAGCTGGTACATTTAAATTTTTGGGTGGGGAGGAGCTTTTTTATCATAGATTGCAAACTCCAAATATAATTTAGAAGCTCATGCAAAAACTACAGAAGGCTATTTGAGAGTTTACATTTCCATGTGTTATAAATGAAATTGCTGAAATCTCATAAAATTCCAGCTGCTTATTAATCTTTGTCAAGGGAAGATTCCCAATGTCTGGAATCATAATCAGCTACTGCCTTAGGCATATTGTTTCTCAGCAAAACTTGCTTAACAATACATTCAATCTATCCGAGTATTTCTGATCCAGCTACCCCAAACAACGAAAAGACCAATATCATACATGTGACCAATTCTACTGATTTCAATAACTTTATGTGAGAAGATATTGAGAATATGCTTTAAAACTATTTTCACTTAAGTGCTAGTGAAGAGTAGGTCTAGTGTAGGTCTAGAGTAGGTCTAGTGTAGAGAACAGCATCAACTGAATATTGGGAGAGCAAAAATCCAGATTATTCAATGGCATCTTTCTGTATTTTGCTGTGTAGTGGTGGTGTCAATTTCTACAGCCCAAATTTATACTTACTTCCAAGCAGTCAATTTACATGAGTATAAGAGTGGACAAGGACTCTTATATGACTCTTATGGCCATCCTCTCATTGATCTGCTTTTCTTTGAGACTGCTCCCATCTTTAAAATCGGTCTGCTGATAAAGTGTTTTGCCAACAAGGGCATATTGATAAGAATTAAGGAAAAATTTGAATCTTGGGATATATAATCAATCTTGATACTACAATTCTTTGAGCTAGCCGAGTAGATTAAAAAAAAACACTAGATTCAAAATGAAATGGATCTGTAATTATGAAAATTAAAAGAGCCGTACCCGTTTAGACTTTCCAGAAACTTTATTTTGCAGCCTGTTGCAGTTTGCACTAATCTGATAATTAATACTCTTAATTGGTTTTTCTTTTTGAAGGAGAGGATGGGCATCTGCTATAGTGATGACACAGATTCTACAAAACAAGAAGTTCTGTTTATTCAAAGCATATTTTTTCAAAACAAGACTTCACAGAAGCACTTGCACAATATAATTTAAAAATTAATTTTAAAATGAGAATAAAATAGACTCATAACAATAAGACAAAAATACAAAGCATAAAATTGAAGCATAGAGGGCAGAAAGAATGGAAGGACACATGAGTGTAATCAATATTATAATTTATAATTTATTTTAAGAAAGCTAGAGTTTTGCTTCAATTAAAGGAAAAAAGGCATTGGTGAAAGTAACATTGTTATAATTAGATTAACTGAGCTGTTGTTTAGATGTGCATTTGATTTATGCTTGCCATTCTCAATCCAGCATGGCTGCATAGTTGTGGAAATCAACTGCAAAAGATCTTTTAATTGCCTTAGTTGGTATATAGAAAGAAACAGAAAAAGATCAACTAAACAAGGGCAAAATACCAGTACCCTGAGTTTGCATGTCTGCATGATAAATCATAACATAACTACTTGGTGGCAGGCCAAAATAGAGGATATAGGACAAGATAGGGATCAAAAATGCGGGAAGTAAATTGGTAGACTATTCTGCCAGATCAAAATAGAAGATTAGCATTCTGGAGCGGTGAAAAGCTCTCAGGCTTTACCCCACTGCCTTTTGAAAGTGGTCCCTTTAAAACTAGGTCTGATACCTGGCTTGTAAAACATACTAGGTTCTCTTGAATGATAATTGAACACAGAAACATTTTAGTGTAAATAAGCATGCAACTTGAAGTCTTACCTATTAGAATGTTGCAATATGCAATGATCTTCACACTGATTACCTTTTACATCTAGGAAAAGAAAATTTGCAGTTACTTCTGTGCAGGATTCAGGCTGACTGAACAAAATGCTCCAAAAAGTGTTGTATCCTTTTTAAAGCTAACAAACTTAATTTTAGCAGAGGTTTGTGTAAATCAGAGGCCACTTCTTTAAATAACTAAAATGCTAAATCAGCTGGCAAATAAATGCATGTAGGAGGAGGAAAAGTTAAAAAAAGGAGGAAAAAGTTACCTATAAAGAGCAGAGCAGAATAAAATGCAAGACTATAATTGGGACCAGCAACTCAAATTATTAAGCAAAGTGGTTGACAAGTGAAACCTTGACTGCTTGTGAGCTTATTTCAGCTTTCTGTTGCTTTACAGCAGAGGTTTCCAAACGTGGTAACTTTAAGACTTGTGGACTTCAACTCCCAGAATTCTCCAGCCAGCATAGCCAAGTTTGAGGACCCCTGCTTTACAGAATTGTGAAGGTCATAAAAGCAAGGATTGATCACAAGCTACTTTTTCATCACTCATAACTGCAAACCGTTGTTAAGCAAGGACTACTTTTGTTATCTTGAATCTCAGGCACTTAGTTTACATGGATGTGAAGATTTATTCTCCGAATCTGGGAAAGAAAAACATGTTTGCAAAGGTGGACCCACCAAAAAATACAAATCACCAGATAATTAAGGCAAAGCAAAAAGCATTTATTTCAGGGGGAGTGGGTCAAGACTTTATGGGGAGTAGGAAACAATTGTTACATTCATTATATGTCAGAAAGCAAGTGATCAAACAATAAAAGAGATAGCTTACATTTGAGGATTGAACAAACAAAAATAAAAAAAAATTAGCTATTCTAGATAACCTTCCACCAGTGGAAAATGTATGGATATATCACCCCCTTTGTACTGTATCATTATTAATACTCGCAAGTATATTCAAGGACATCCAGAATACATTACCTCTTTAGTTATTGAAAAGTTCTGGTTGTCCAAAATGGCACTGGTTAAAAAGAAAGCATGGTTTCCTGCACTTTGAAACAAGATAGATGCCAGCGCTATTATTACTTTATTAAAAGTAATGAAGCCTAAAATTCCAGATAACACCTGTGCACCAATAAGTCACAAATTACTAGATATAAATGAAGTTTTAATAGGTGGCATCGCACCCATGTCTAATTTGTCATCCTTAACTGTGCTGCATTCTTCCATACTTCCACACTGAATTCTTCCATATTCTTCCATTTTGGTTTTTTCAGAGCCCTATATGCAAATCACAGGCTTAAATCTTTCCTATAATGCACCTTGTTAAGAGTAAGAGAAGCATACAGAGTCATCATAAGACTTTTCTGCCAGCAAATCTCCAGTCACAGAGCTGGCAGGATGGTGTCCTGAACAGTTCCAGCAATCACACCTGCCGAAATTCAGGATCCTCCATTTCAAAGGTTTCCAAACTTGATAACTTTAAAAACTTGTGGACTTTTAACTCCCAGAGTTCAACAGCCAGCATAGCTGGCCTGGAGAATTCTGGGAGTTAAAGTCCACAAGACTGAAAAGTTGTCAAGTTTGGGGGCCCCTGTTTAAGAGGGTTGACTTCAGCTCCCAGAATTCCTCAGCCAACTCCGCTCTGTTTCATCCCCATAACAACCCTCGCAAGGGGAAAAGCCGGAAGATTGGGTGGAAATCCCTGAAGCTGCAAAAAGCGTTTCTTTCTTTCTTTTTTCTTTCTTTTGTTTAAGGTGCAGTCGATCGCTTTCCCAGCTCTTTTCCGAACCGAAGAGGGGAGGCGAGCGAAAGGTCGGGGATGAAACTACCTGGTTTGTACCAGCGGGTGAAATACCGTTCCGTCACGCCGGGCACCGTTGCCATGGAAGCCCGGGCCTCCGAAGCCCCCGACGCCATGATTCTAAGCGCGGGCGCGACGAAAGAGCCGCGCTTGCGCTTTCTCGGCGCGGCCTAAACAAAGCTCGGGGCAAACCAAGTATTCGCCGTAGAGCTGTGCAACGTATAGAGATGAACGCTGATTTTATGGCAGAAATTTCCGAGCTCCGCTGAGAAAGCTAGTTTGAATTTTATTTGGGGTCATCGTAAGATTTGACCATAGAAGTCAAGGAAGAAACACGACTGACAAAGAAGAATATTTGTAGCTCAGGGTTGAAAGTGACTAGCACTGAAGATGTTATCTGCTTAGGGCAAAGCTCTTCAAACTTGGCAAGTTTAAGACTTGTGAACTTCAACTCCCAGAATTCCTGAGCTAACATGACTGGAGAAGGAATTCTGGATGTTGAAGTCCATAAGTCTTAAAGCTGTCAAGATTGAAGACCTCTGAGTTAAGGTAATAAAACGTCTGTAAGAAAACAAATAAGCTCAGAGAGCATCAAGGACCCCACAAGGATCTCACCAAGGACTAGGTTGTTTATATTATTATGTTGTTGTTGTTATTGCTATTACCATTATTTTAATTTTTAAATACTGTGTAGTGTGATGTGGTGCTTGGGCACTGTGCTGGAGTAGCTTTCAAGTTTCACAGTATTTTGAATGCAATAAAGGTATTCTATTCTACTCTACTCTACTCTATTCAAACAAACTCAACTAACCTTGCCTCAATAAATAAGTACAAATGCTATCAGGAGTCCATTTGGAAGGAAACTTCCGAAAGTTTCCAAAAGATTGAAATGTGTGCTTTTCTTTCGCTTGTGTTATTTCTAAAGATTTTGGAGGGAAAATCTAGGATGGGGTAAAAAAAAAAAAAAAAAGCATTAAGTGTGCGAGTGAGACGGTGGCTGGCAAGTCCTGCAAATTATGTCCTACTCTGTATTTGTGCCTGTTTTTCCTGCCTAAGTGTAAAACCTTGCTTTTCTCCACATTAAATATGATGTTGTTGGATAGGGCCCATTATTCAAGTCTTGTCATGACCTTTTTGGATCCTGAGCTTGTCTTCTGGGAAGCTGGCATCTGCAAAATTGAAGAGTTCCCCTTCTATTCCCTCATCTAAGACATTTGTGAAAATATTGAAGAGTACCATCTGCCTAACAGTTTATTGTTTCTGTGAAGCTTCACACTGTTTTGAAAAATAATCATAAAACATATTAAGATTAGAATAGCATATGATTACTTTAATTTTATATATTGACAAATAATTTTCTTGCATTTATAGATTTGTACCTTACTGGAGAAACTCATTCATTCTCTACTAGTCGTGTCTAACTCTTGGCGACTTTATAGACAAATGCTCTCTATGCTATCCTGTCAAGCACAGCTTCTTACTGGGTGTTCATCTTGTATCAGCTTTGATGGGATGAAACCAGAGTGTTCTTTGCTTGCTTCTTCTTCCTACTCCACTCACTATTCCTAGCATCAACTTCTCCACTGAATTTGCACATATGATCATGGTCAAAGTAAGCAGTCTTGTGATTTTGGCTTCTAGTAATATTGCTGGATTTATGATTCGTTCTGTATTGGTTGTTCTGGCTACCTATGGTGTATGCAATAATTTACACCAGCGCCAAGTTCAAAGGTGTCAATTCTTCTAAAATCAAGCTGTTCAGAGTCCAACTGTTCCACCCATATATCATTATAAGGAAGACGATTGCTCTAACTAGCCTGCTTTTCATATTTATACCAATCTCTCTGCTTTTCCAGTTTTTAGTCATGTTAACCATTGCAGTGCAGCCTAAGGATATCCTGCATTGATTTTAGGAATCCAACTGCCATCATGAACAATTTTTGATCCAAGGAAAATAAATTCTCAAACTAATTCAATTTTGTCCTTGTTGATTTTTAACATCTCGTGTCCATCTGCAGCTTTTGTCATTATCTTTGTTTTCCTGCAAAATCAACCCTCCTTTTTACTGTTGTCCATGATTTTTCAGATCATTTCTTCAAGGTCTTCCTTATTTTCAGTCAATAATGTTGTATCATTTCTGTACCTCAAATTATTTATAGTTCTTCCTCCAATTTTCACTTCCAACTCAGGCAATTCCAAGTCAATCTCCACACGATTATTTCAGCATACAGATTGAACAAAAATGTTGATAAAATACATCCCTGTCTAACTCCCTTTTTGATCCTGAACCAATCTGTGTCACGACAAAATGTTATAATAGTGTTCACACTTGAATCTTGGTCTTTCTGGCCAAAACCCCCATTAAAAGTAGACAAGACTGTGAGGTTGCTAGGAGTTAAAACATGCAATCATATTTTTCCCACTGATTTGCATCAAATCAATATTTTTCTTGTCTTCTCCAGTCAACACTAATGGGCTTGGTTTATTAATGTGGCTTTCAAGAGGATATTTTGAAAGGTTTGTTTCACATCTCCTGGGATTTGGTCAGCTAGCAATCTTTTCCCCTTCCTGGTTAAAGAACAAAATATGGAATTCTAAGAGCTGATTTTGCCTTTTCTCTCATAAATTGCTTTTCTGGAATGCTTTAATTAGTTCCTGTAATCTTTCTGCAACAGTTCTAAAACCATCTCATATTTTAAAACATTTTTAGCTACAATATGCAAATGAACTCACTCTGATACAGCATAATAGAAATCTATTTTATTTCTCTGTAGCTAAAAACCAAAAAAGTGTTCTAAAAATAAAAAGTAAAAAACCTACATAGTAGGAATGTGAATTCTCTATCAATTATACAAATGACCTGAAAATGCATGCTTTGCCATCATGAGTTGATTATTTGGAAGTCTGCATATAATGTTTAATTTCCTATTTTTCTTAACATTAATTAAAGATATAACTGCTATAACTTACTTTGGAAACACATGTAAACTGATTTTTATTAGTTTATGCAAATTTTAATTTTGTTGTCGCTCTCTTTTTACATATACAATATTAAAATATTCTGAAAAAGAAAAGATGTTACTTTTAAGTCTGACATAAGACATTCACAGGATTCAATTCTGAACAATCATGGTTACTGAAGGACATCCTGCTTAAAACATGGTACATGTGATATAATGGTTAGCAATGTTGAAGAAAAAGTGACTCTGGCTAGTTCTCTTTCTGCTTATAGCAGTAGCACCTAGACTTATATACCGTTTCACAGTGCTTTACAGCCCTCTTTAAGCGGTTTGCAGAGTCAGCATATTGCCCCCAACAATTTGGTCCTCATTTTAATGACCTTGGAAGGATGAGTCAACCTTGAGCCAGTGAGAATCGAACTGCTGGCAACTGGCAGTCAGTAGAAGTAGCCTGCAGTATTGCATTCTAACCACTGCGCCGCCACAGCTCATATAGTTATTGTGACAATAACCAAGTAGAGAAAGCAATCAGAGTATTACTCCTAAAATTCTTTACAACACCTTTACCTCCACTTGCCATAGGAGATATCTGTACTTTCTTCTGTGCGTCAAAGTGACATGTTCATCTGCATCTGTGCATTTTGTCCTTAAAAGACTGATCAAACTGTACATGAAGCTGAGTTAACAAATGTCTTTTATCAGCCAGTTTAGTGCTTTGGCAGTTTTCTGTTACATATATTATCCAGCTTTTTCATAATAGCAGTTTTTTAAAAAATGCAGATCCTTAGAAAGCAAAGAATGTTCTGTCACTTCTTCTATTTTGAGCATATACTGTATGGTGTGAAAAAGCTGTTCTGATTCAAATATGCATCATCTATCAAATGGCTGCTGAAGATTCACATGTACCCAGAAATTTAGACAGTACCTCGATTATTATAACCATACAAATACACAACTCATAGCAGAAATCCTCTATTATGTATCCTATTCCAGATTTTCATCTACTTAATTCATTCATGAAGGCTGGAATAGACTCCCATGGCATTGCACTGAATGAAACACATGCCCCTGTTGTTCAGGGATGGTTGCATCCCTGAACAACTTTTTACATGCCAGCTAATTTTAACTTTTCCCACTTGGATGTGCCTTGCCTTCTCCCATCTCCCAGTAGGAAATCAGGATCAATCAGCATGCAGGGCACTCAATTCTGCAAACACACAGTTGGGATTCAGGAAGTATTTCCAGCCCTCTAAAACCTCCACTTATCCATCAACCCCTTTGTAGAGTACATAAGTATGCAGCAACAGCTACAGGCAAGTGGGGGCATCTTGATAAATATAAAAACATACTTTGGACATTTAGTCAGACCAAGGATCATGTAATTTTAATTGCAAATAAAAAATTAGATCTCTTCATTGGAATACATGTTTGCAGCAACATAAATGTTCTCCACCATCACTACCAAGAAAAAAAGGTGATAATTTTAGATTTTTCTACATCTTAAAAGCAACAATAGTCAACGTGTTTGTACCACTTTAATATATACAAGACAAACTCTAGCAATGCATGCTCTAATCAAATTAGCAATATTATTTTTGTTTAAAGAAAGTTCAAGTTACAAACCATTTATAGTTTTATTTTTCACTATATTTGGAAAAAGGTAATATTTAATAAGCCAATTTTCTCTCTGTCACTTGTAATCCCCTGCAGTTTATGAAAGATTATATTATTAAAATCTCTATGACTAATTAATGGGAGGGAAAGTGCCTACAATTAAACTATACGACAATATCAATAGTATGAAAAGTAAACAGAACATGCAGCTGAAGCAGTGTACCACTTCAATAAACAAAGAAACTTGAGTTCAGGGAAGCAACTGTAATCCTTCAGTGGTTTACCCTTGAATAAAGAAGGGTGGGGTGGGGTGATTTCACAGTTTTCTTTCATCATCCCGTACCTTTACATCTGTCATCCTCCCTGAAGGATCAGGAGGAACAAGAAACTGGCAAAACTTCTTCCACCTCCTCAAGTGCAGCTCTGAGTATGAATATAATCTATAAATTTATGCTGAACACAATTTTATGTTCAAACACCGAGATAAGTAACATGATACCAAAACCTAATAGAATTCCTGCATTTTGTAACAGGAAATATCCCCAGCGGCTACATCCATGATCACTAGCATCATTGTGAAGCATTTCAGGTACCTATATAAAAAGAAACATACACAATTTTAAGTCGTGCATATTATAATAAATGTTTCTACATATGCAGTGGCTAATGCTGATAACACTGATTATACATACAAAATTTGCTAGAAAATATTGAAGTATATTCCCATCTGTAAAATATGCTCCTGTTCTTATTCCCAGGCAGCTATGATAAATATATCTAGATTTTTTTTTTAATGCCCTGTAATCCCTTGCATTGGGGTGGAGTCAGGGTAACTGAATGGAACTCAAGTGTTTACTGGTCAGATCCCCTTCCTGATGCCTATGCTAAGTTTACAGCAGACAATTACTCATTGCAACCAAGAAGAGATATACAGTATCTGCCGCTACCTAGGGTCGAACTCACAGCCTCCTGATTGTGAGGTAAGAGCTCCACCTCTAGGTCACCACGCCACTCATATCTAGAAAATTAAGGAACCAAATTATTTTCTTTATATTTCTATTACTGTTTTTCAGTAAATGACTTGATTTTCCATGCTTCCTGGATCCATTGATCATTATCTTACTTAAAAAGACTACTGTGGCTGGTTGCCTGTGATCAAGTATGGGTTGAAAGTATTCTGCTTCAACAAATCTTGAAATTCTTCTTAGTATACTATTTTCCACCCACTCCCACCCCATCCACAATGCATTAGTTAGAATGAATCCTACCTAGGAATGTGTGTGTCCAGGTTTCATTCTTAAAATGAATCCAGGATGGTACTCAGAAAATCATAACAATTGGATGAATGAATATATCTGGCTGTAATAGCCAGAATGGCCAGGTTATTTGGGTAAAGGTTTACTAAGCTAATATTATTTCCCCACCCTACTGCAACTCCTCTAATCATTACTTCTATTGGCTAGAGTATAAGCATATTTTGATGTCAGTGCCAGGCTAGTATTCCCATAAGAATATCTCACTGGCATTCCTAAGTATTGGAATGCTATTAATATCTATTAATAAGCATATACTTACCATATCAACAAGAGCAACATACATGAACAGCCCAGCAGTAAGGGCAAAGATCCACATGGAAACATTGTCAGCGTAATGGCCAATAAGTATCCCAGTAGCCATTCCAAGATATGCGAGCATAGCTGAGAGAGCGTTATAAAGAACAGCTTGTTTGACAGTCATACCAGCTTTGAGTAGTACAGCAAAGTCTCCTTCAAAAGAGAAATATAAATATGTTTATATCAATCATTTGTATTAAAATGTCAGCATTCCACCCTACATGGAAGACATGCTAAAACATTATGAGCTTTTAAAAAATCCTTTAAAAAAATCACTTGCTTTCATATAATCAAAACTTTAGGAGAATGGAGACAAGCAGGAGCATAATCACCTTTGTCATGTTTTATCATTTTTATGTGTTTGCAGATACACAAATATATACAAACTAGGATTGTATACAGAGAGGACACAGGATTTCATGATTGTCTCTCTCAGCTAGAGTACAGCACCAAAAAAAAAAAAAAGGACAGATTATAAGTATCTTTAAGGAGCAGCTCAAGGAGCAGCTCAAACAAGTAGTCCTCCAGACCACAGTGAAGCCCAGAATTTCAATTGTAAGTCACTGCAGTCGTAAATCAAGGCACCGTATGATCGGACTTGATTTTATAACTGATTTTTTTTGGCTGTTGTAAAATGAGTCACTATGGTCGTTAACCAAACCACAAACTTGTTAAGGGAATCCAGCGTATCTAATGGGTATTTTTTGCCATTTTCTATTGGAAAAGAGAAAAAAGACATAGCAAATTAAGATCACATGACCATGGGATGCTGCAACTTGATAATAAATGCAAACAGGTTGCCAACCACCACAAATGTGATCATATGACTGTGGAATGTGTGTGCGCACACGTGTGCACGCAACAGGCATACCTTTCAGGACAGATTATAAGTATCTTTGCTGAAGTCCATTTTAACTTTAAATGTTTAATAAGCAACCAGCTATAAATCAAGGACTACTATAAAACCCTTTAAATTAGAAGCATGCAATTGAATTGGGTCAAATCTTCACCAAGTGAACCAAATTAGATTAGATTTGGTGAGTTTGGAATATGCTTCTGAATATTATGAACTCCAGTATTACTGATAGCTGCAGTAAATAGGCAATAAAATTAAATTAGCTTGTTGATTAATAAAATATTTGTTTGTCTTTTATTAACTGTTTATTTGTTCTTTTACTCTCTTGAAAAGTTTCATTGTATTGTTTAAAACTGAATCACCAGACCATGTTTGAAACTGTGGGTGGTATTCAATAAATCCTAAATTCACATCTGCGCCAATAGACTCTAAGGTTGGCCATACATAGAGGTATGGCGCAGATCAGGGAAGATGTGAGGGGATTTGGGAGGGTGTGTAGGACACATTGTGCACGGGATGTGGCATAAGTCATGGAACGTGCATGAGAGGTGTGCAGGGAAGGAAGGAGACATAAGAGGTATTGCATGGATCAAGGAGCATGCATCGGGTTGTGTTAGTGGCCAGTTTGTGCGAGCACAGAGGGGCTGGAAAAGGGTGCACGTATGGGGGAGACTTTCTCTGGAAACTTCTAATCTTCCCTACTAGCTTCTGCATTGACTGGGGAAGTGAGCAAGGAAAGTTGCACATGGCGATCACATGATTGTGTGATGCATGACAATGGTGAAAGCGCAAATGGGCTGCCCAGCACTCAGATCACAATCATGTGACTCCAGGTGTCCTGGAACAGCTGGAAATCTGAGAATTATTCAGAGAATTATTATTCTTATTCAGCATCACTGGTCACTGACTAAATGGTCGTAGATTAAGGACTACCTACATATCCAGAAGGGATATTGAGTTGGAAGTTGACAGCTTAATAAAAACAACTCAATATCCAAAAAACAAAAAAAGTTCATTTCTCAACAAGATCATTAGAAAATGGAAATCAATCTAATTTCCAGTAATGGCTTGATACAAATTTAGGAATTTGGAATATATTTAGAATACCGTGCATAGTTTTTTCATGCTCTAAGATGTCTCCCCAAAAAATGATACTAAAGCACAGAAAAGCCTTCCAGAATAATCAGAGAATTAAAATAATTCTCCCATCAGCAAAATAGCAAGTGTTACAATCAGTTTAGAAAAAGGGGGAAATTTGGAATGTGGAAAATGTGGAGGAAGAGAATGTATTTCTCAATCTTTCACAAAACCAGAACCCATAGCATGTAGTTAAACTAAACATAACGATGGCCATAAACCTAGCTTTAGAAGGTGTACAAAAAAGAAACACAGAAAAATCTATGAAGAACAAGCTTATCAATGACTACTATCGGTACAAGGGCTTTATAATATATTTAAAAACAGAAGAATAACAATTGCAAAGGAACAAAAGCAGAGAAGATTGTTGTTCTAATATACTTTGTGAATCAATTGTGTATGCTTGACAGGTTGCTGTGAGAAACAATTGTTTTATCTGATCCAAGAAGATAATTACATTGTGATAAACCTTAACAAAATGGTAGATTACTACTCAGCATTTAAACAAAAATAAATACTAATGAGTCAGCAATGGGAATTTGGGACTTTATTAATATTACTCTGCAGTTGATAAACCAATTCAAGCATGGAAATTATATTTTACTACTTTCTAATACATATGTCTTACCCAATTCATGTGGCAACTCATGACAAAAGACTGCAACAGATGTACTTAAGCCACTGGATAAACCTTCAGTGAAAGCAGCCCCTAGGAAAAACGAATGAACATTATTTTTTTAAAAAAGCAATCACACTGGAAAATGCAGGCAAACCCAAAAACAAATTTAAATTAAGAAAGATGTTTTTTTAAATTAGTATTGTGTATTGTATAGATGCTGTATTGCAAGAACCATGGACTAAAATCATACAAGGGAGAACAAGAAATGACTAGTTGTAAGAAATACGCTCCCTATAAAGAAAAGTTTAAAAATATTTTCTGGACTAAAGCTATATACTTTCAGCTAGCCCTTAAGGCCGTTCTTATTTCTATTTTAGTTCTAGTGAAGAGAATCAATTTCCTATCTGTGTACTTGTTTAGAATTTCAGTTTAAATGAAGAGCAGTGTACAGCTACATGAAAGTCACAAAACTACAGCTTTTAATAAGATGGATAAAGAGCTAACGCAATAACAACATGACTACAGTTAATCTTCACTTAACAATAGCAATTAGGACCAGAATTTCTGTTGCTAAGTGATACAATCATAAAACATGGCATCGCATGACCATACTATTTACCAACAGCCATTCTAGCATCTTCAGTTTCTGTCATTAAGTGAGTAACAGTCGCTTAATTGAGGATGTCACCTGAATGCCGTTTGTAGCTCCCTGCTGGCTTTCCCACTGACTTTGTGTGTAGAAATCCATCAGAGGTCACAAATCAAGATCATGTGATCATGGGGATGATGCTATGACTGATGTAAGTACGAAGACTATCATAACTACCATTCATTCAACACCATTGTAAGCTTGAGTGATTTTTGAATGAGTGGTTGTTAAGTGAGGACCACCTACAATTTTTATGTACTTTAAAACCAAGACATCTTGATTCTTGGCTATGAGGAAAAAATAACCAATCATTAGCAGAGCCTATAGACAGAAAGACAGACAAATAAGATTCACGTTTACCTAAATGCTAGTTATGTTTAAAAAATGACACATGTATTTTCATGAATTTGGAATTTATGAGATATTGATAAATTAGCTGGGAAAATACTGAGCGTCCTGATAAGCTTAATAATAAAATCTTTTTTATGATTCCTCTTCTGCATTTACAAAAAAAAGTTGCTGCAATGTTGCTCCCATTTACCTATATGAATTAGCAGCCATAGGAAAGCCAATACATATGCACTCACCAATTGCCAGACCATCACTGAAGTTATGCAGGCCATCTCCCATTATTACCATCCAAGCTAAGGTAGCTATACCAGCATCTTTCAATTCCTCACGTGAATACCGCTGGCTATGGCTATGTGGGTGATGATTTTGATGGTGATGGTGATGCAAAATATGATGGTAGTCATGGTGATGATGACTGAGATGATCTGATTGACCTAGAGTGTCATGCAAGTGTGAATGGCATTTGTTTCTACATCCTCTGGATGCATATTCATGATCAGCTGTCTCTTTGTGGGTGTGTGCGATCATGACCTCTTCTTCTTCTTGTACCATGGGTTTCTGAGATAGGAAATTTGATGGTTCTTGAGAAAGTGCCCCCAAATAATTTTCAGGCCCTTGGAGGGAGAAAAAAAAGAAAACAACTCAAATAATTATCCAATCGAAAAAAAAGGAAACAATTAAAATATTTGGTATATAGCTAAAAGACTGTTTTATTTTCATATGTTTTTTTATTGGAACGATACCATGCAAGTAAGTAAAGAATGTTCTGATCTACTTTATGTTTTAGGACAAACTCATAAAAGGCAGGCACACTTTAACCATACATGTTACATGTTCAGAATCATATCTTTAAAATCTGGTCTGTGCATAAATGCATCTAAAGTTCAGGTTCAACATGTGCCCATAATAATCTAGATAAATACCCATCAGGTTTCCTCTCTCACCTCATTTTTTTCAAAAATAGATTGCATTCATAAAAGTGACATTAATGAGAAAATAAAAATGATTATAAGCTATGTGTTTCATTTGCAGGTGTGTCCACATGCCTACGGTTACAAAAAGTGGAGATAATTGGAAGCATCTTGGAACATTCTCATGAACTGATTTTGTCAGGGCCATCATGGCAACCTTTTTTAAAAATTATTTTAATATAATGTTAACTATTTAACAACAAAATTCCCGATGTGTCCACCAGCATAAATGATTTTAAGCCATTATCTTGCAGCATGTAAAAATCACTTAGAGAAGAAGCAGTGCAATCCTTTTCAAAACTTACTCATAAAGGCCAAATCAACTTCAGATGGATCAACATAGCACAGGGATGGCTTACTATAAATATATTTTTATTTAGCTAACAATTTATAGTATTTATTATAATAACTAGCAGAATCTAGAGACGCAAGGATAGCAAATATCAATCATCTCTCTGCAAAATTTCTGGGTAACAAAAGAATGGATGGCATATTGTACCCAAAAGCCAGTTGGTATAATGGTTAAGACACAAGGTTAGAAGCTGGGAGATCATAAATTTTAGTCTGACTCCAGGGCACACACAGAATAAAAGGCGGGGTGTGGGGGGAAATACGCAAACAAATGACAATGGACAGAACCTCTTACAGAGCAAAAAAACTGAAATAAAAAGGAGGTTGCAATAAAGAGAAACTAAGATCATGTTTGCCCAAATAGCTTTAGTAGCCTCTAGTGGAGAAATGCAGGAAACTGCCAATAAAGTCTAGATCGTTACAGTAATACATGATGATGAAAAATTATGAAATTAGTTAGGGATATTCCAAACAATTCCTGCATCACTTATATACCCTATTACAATTATTAGGCGTTTTGTAAGGTTTTTCTTTATAACTGTAGCGGCTATCTTTCAAAATCTGGGGTTGAGAAGGGAGCTTCTAGATTGTCAAGAACTGAGATGCATATTGGCTGCCCGACTTCAAGTTTATCTTCCCTATGTTAATATTTGGAACACAAAAGGGGCTGAAAAAAATGAAAATGTGGATAAATGCTAAGTCAGCACTCTTTTATGACAACAAAATAATGTTTCTTCACAGAGTGTATCTCATTCATTACTCTCTGTAATCAAATGTTTTTTTTTTTAATTAAAGGGAGAGGACAATTTTCATTCACTTTTTAATATATTTGTCAGAGATGGGGAGACAACAGAGAGTTCTGTTAGAAGAGAAAAGGCAATTTCTCCTTTTATATCCAATATGTATTAGAAAGTGAAATCTATAATGCATTTAAAATCGAAAATAATGTCATATATTATATTTTTGTTCATTCTTGGTTTACTTGAACTCTCTAGTGCTCTTAGTACCCAAAGAAAAATTGTAGGCTTTTTCAAATTGCAGATAAAAACATGCAAAATAGAAAATAAAACATGGTTTGTATACATATAGATAGATAGATAGATAGATAGATAGATAGATAGATAGATAGATA
>BLBF01000031.1:12623789-12650498 GCA_015471245.1 Laticauda colubrina | reverse complement strand
TGTGTGTGTGTGTGTGTGTGTGTGTGTAAATTTTATTTGAGTTTTCACAAGAAAAATACAAATAAAACACCTTTTTTGAAAGTAACGTAATCCCGGGTTACATTTCTTCGTACAGACACAAATTCAATTTCATGCTCATTTTTATGTTCTATTTCATATCTTATTACTGTTTTACATATTCTGCATAGCTTCTCCCTCTTTTAATTTTCTCAATTTTATTTTAATTATCTCATCTCAATTCAAATCATTATATTTATATTTTTTGTCTGTCCTGTTTCAATTATCTATTAGCTTTTCTCATTAAACAAATTTTCTCCTGTAGTTACTGATTGGAGTATGATGCCTTTATATTTTTTAAGTTTATCCATTTAACTCTTATTTAGGCTTCAATATATACCCTAAAGTAATAACATTACTATATATAATACATAACTTCCATTCGGATTCTGCTTGGTACATTCTTAAAATACACACTATATTCTTAAAAAAAGAAAAAAATTATAAATATGTGTAATTAAAACAACACATTCCATTCCAATTCAATTATTGTTATAATATTAATATTAAAAATAATATTAATGTTCATTAAAATCTTAACTTCTTCAACATTACTTTTTAATTAAATATACTTCTATGGGAACAATTATAAGCTTTCCAAAATTAATTCCCCCCTCTTCACTTATATTTTATACAACATTAACTAATTAAAATGTTCCCGTCCCTTCCTAATTTATATTATGTTACTTAAAAACTAAAAGCTTCCACGCTAGTCAACTTGATCTCGGATCCTCTTATGTTGCCATCAATACATTTCACAAAGATTTTGATACTTATACAAAGTTTATTGAAACTTACTATCTTCTGCATCTATTTTGTCATCATTTGCTGAAAGTTGAGTGTCATATTTAGACAGTTGTTTCTTGATTTCTGATTCATCATCATCATTTTTTTTCTAGCTCCAAAAAAAATACACTGAAGTTAACATTTTGGCTATACCTCCTGAATGACAGACACATATATCAACAGAATATAGAAAAATATAGACAGTGGAATAGAAAATATAGACAGTGGAATAGAAAAATGTTGAAATACATGAGAAATTTCTATTAGTAGCAGACTGGTTAGAAAAAACCCTATAGATTTTTGCTTTTGTAGTATTTCATTCAGTTTTAAAATCTTACATCAGCTAGGACTTAAAATTCAGTCTTCAGTCTACACTTGAGGATACATCAGTTTTTTTTTTCTTTGAAAAACTTCTTCTGTAATGGTGAAATCTAAGTCACTGACACTATTATAGAAAAGCAATATCCAATGAGAGCATTATTCTACAAGTTGGTTAAAAGCATTACTTTCAAACAATTTTATAGAAGAAAATTTAAGCAAAACAAAATTGGGATGAAAACCAGTAGTTTCTTACCTTTTTTTTCTTATCCTTAAACTGTTTAATTAATGTGATCAAGTGCTCAACAAGAAACATAAAATATAATCCTCCAAGAGCTGTAAGGCCTTTCCATGTAGAATCCAAATAAGCATTTTCTTCTGAACTTTGGAAAACTAGATGCTTTAAAGGGAGATCATTACTGTGTGCCATCAAAGGTTTTTCATGATGATGATGGTGCTTTCCATGAGACTGAATGTGGAAGTTTAAAAAGAAAAATAGTTTAGACAATACTCCATAAAAAGAAGATGAGATAGGATGAGTAGAAAAATAGGTAAGTACAGTATATAGCAGGAGTCCCCAAACCCCAGCCTGTGGGCACACAAACTGGGCACACAAACAAGTGAAGCTCCATCCATGGGAATGCAGGCTGCATACGAAACCACGCCCCCAATAGTCTGCGCAAAAATCTCTCTCCACAGAACCAGTCCCTGGTGCCCAAAAGGTTGGGAATCATTGATATACAGATAACAAGACAGAAAAGAGGAAACTTGCATTTTATTGCAACCAGTGACCACCCACAAGTAAAACTGACAGACTAAGGCCTGGGCTATCCCTAAAACAATAAACTCTATAATTTCAGACTATACATAAGAATATGGAAGAATATGGAAATCATATTCCAGAGATTATAGAGTCAAAAGTCCTTGTAGTCTTTGCAAAATCTCCAAGAAAAATGTGGCATTTGTGTGTGTGTGGTGGAGGTGGGAGGAACTGTTGTATTAATTTGACCTTCAGGATATTGGTCATTGTCATTTTAAAAAAAAAAGAGTGATACCTCAGCTGTGGAATAAAAATTAGTGAAACATTGACTATTCCAGGGATAAGACTCAAAATATATTCAGATGACTGTTAAACTACACATTTAGCATAATAGTTACATTTAGAAACTCAAAAGCTTCTTTATGCCAGCTATGAAGTGTTTCCAAATTATACCAAATATTAACTTATTTTTAGCCAAACTGTCACACAGGTTCATATGATCCCTAGATTTATTTGCTTTGAATACAGTAGACAGCTATGATACTAAACCTTTCAGTCCCCTCAAACTGAATGACGGAGAATACCTCTTGTATTATTTGGCAAATCTAACCTGACCACAAACCATAATTGACAACATCAATTGTAAGTTTTTCCAGTATGAAATCAAGCACAGCTTGAACCAGTTGATGGAACAAGCTTATACAAGGAATATCTATGTAGAAAAATATATGAACTACAGTACATGCTAATGAGCCTGGATAACAAATGTAAAGGAAAAAATATGAAAAATCTCTAAAGTTTAGATTTTATAAATGTTCATATTCAATTATTTATTATTTAATCAATCAATTTAGGTTGAATAAATAGGGTTGAATAAATAGAAACAGAGACACAAAACAGTTCAAGAGACCAGGCACAATGGGATCTTCTGGGTTTTTAATGGCATAAGATTGAATATACAAGGGGAGGAGAAGAAATTAAATTGAAGCAATTATGTATTTCTCTTACTCCATCAAATCCATCAAAGGGCTGATAAAATAATGTGACTTTTTAAATGCAAATAATGATGATGCCCAAGCAGAATTTCCACTGGGAGTGAATAGTGGTTTTTCAGCAGGACTTGAGCTGTCTAAACTCCCCCTTCCTGCAGTTGCTTCATCCCCTTTCTAACAGCTGGCATAAAACTGTGTGACTGAGTATACTATATTCCCATCATTAGTAGTACATTTACTTTAGCTCTAACATTGTAAAGAAAAATGTATCTAATGCAGAGGACATTTAAAAGATAAGTACAACACAAGGTCATCAGATTAGATGCTTTTGTGTCATTATGAGTCCTTTTCTACTTACAGGCTTCCATTGACCAAAGAGCCTTGCTATGCTTCAAAGGAACATGTGCACTATTAAAAGAAAAAACAATGTACTTACATGTGGAAGGAGATGTAAAAGAGCATCTCCACTTAGAGTTCCAACTGCTAATGCTACCAGGAAACTTAAGAGGAACTTGAAAAACACACGATTCATAAGCGGCACCAGTATAACACCCAGTAATGAAAGAAAACTGATAATGGAAATGGATATAAAGCCACCAATCCAAGCTGAAAAGAAAAAAGCTTTTTTTATCAAATGATTCAAATATATATTCTTTATTAAATAACAGCATTCTTCTGTTTTGGTGACTAGCTAAAATAATTTTCTAACCTGAAAGATCAGTAGGATTTTTATGTCAGTTTGTTGCCATTTATAAAAAGACCTATTCCTTGAGATAAAAAATACAAAAGTTTTGAATCAGATAACTCAGCCAAAATAAAGCCACTCCTGGAATAAGAATGTATTATACCATCAAAAACAAGAGAAAGTAGAAATATTAAATGGAAAATCTGCCATCAAACTCACCAACTTGCAGAGAATATGTTTTTGGAGCTGTTTCAGTCTTTTCACTTGTTGCATGAATTATACAGTTTCTACCATCAATCTGGTTAATTATAGCTGGACAAAGATAGCTAAATTCTGTGGCTGTCAAAGACGCTTGAGTACTTATTCCATGGAAAAGCATCATTTCTGATGTATTAAAGCACTATGGAAAAAAGTATTAGAAAAATACACACATTAAGAGACATAATTTCAAAACAGCAACTTTTCTTCAACTGACAAATTTCATGATAAAAGTGATTTAAAAAAAAAGTTAAAAATGAATCAAACACTGTTATATTTCATTACTTTATAGCATCATAGAACAAATGCATTTTTGTATGTCACAAATAATTTAACAATCTGTTTAAAAATCAAGGATAATACAACTAACTTTGAAAACATGGCTTGTGCTATAGGAAAATAATGTGGTAACTAAAATGTCTTTTAAAAAATCTGCCAAACTAATTTTATAAATATTAAAATGAAATCCCTGAAGATTGCATTATTTTTGGCAACTGGGAGCCCCTGGCAACTGTGTTGTCACTGACAAATCTTTTCAATCCAAAAGCAGCCCTAGGTTACAGACAGACTTTATAAATTTATAAACAAGCTTCAGGTAAGTTTTTGCAAAATTGATGGATATTGAGCTTTTTCTTCCATTATGGACCAATATGTCAAAATTACTAATATAAACATACAATCTTCAAAATTTAGGTGATTTATAACTTTCAGAAGTTAAGGGTGGGACTGGCAAAGCTCTATAACAATTATCTTTTTTTTAATTTAAGTAACTCATGTAACCAGAAAACTCCCACTCTTTTAATGGTAGTGATAATGATGAATGTTCAAGCTATACAATTCATATCCAAGTTACACAATTTCCAAGAGAACCATATTTAAACTTTCACACATGAATTATAATATAAGCAAAGTAGACCACATAAAAACTGCATTTTTCCATGAGCTAATAAATCAGTTATGTAATTTAGGAATACACACACACACACACTTTTGAACCTGTCAATATTTAAACATTTCAAGACACTCAGAAAGATCACAAATTGCAGGCATGTAGGAATTAATACATTTAGTTTAAATGTGAGCATTACAAGGTTGTAGAAAGCTATTCATTAGGTTAGGATCAGATCAAATCTCAGTCAATGATAGCACAATCTCAAGTTTGCCAAACTGGATTGTTCAATTTAAAATGCTTCAGAAATTTATTACAAGGAAAATAAAACCAGTGGAAAAGAACCTGGTTTGTTATTTCAAAGAGCAAGATTAAAATACTGATGAACAAGGGGAACTTCAGCATGCAACTCTTTGCATGATTATCATATGTGAAAGCATCTGAACCAACTCTTAGAAGGTATTTTAGTTGGAAGTGGAATAACACAATATCTAATACCCACAAACTAAAGAGGTAACTAAATTAAGGTTTTAAAAGAATAGAATATATCAAATGTCTTTTTTTTCAAAAAAAAAAGCCTCTTTCCAAATATATTTTGTATAATTTGCTAATTTTAGAACACAGGGAACCTCCTGTTTCAGACCTCCTCATAAAAACAAGTGTTTTCTCTGCTTTTCTATTTAAAAACTTACATTGCTGCTACTTTCTAGAACAGTGCTGGGATTGGGGTTGCCAAAGCCTATGCGTGCTGACAATTCTGCAGTTTCTGAGTATTGTAGCAAAGGGTTGCCCTCTGTAGTTGTGTAGGTAGCTGTTGTTACAGCAATGGTTGTACTCTTGTTATCCATGGATTCTTGCTGGTTGTCCTCCATATTCTCTGTTCTAGGCACATCTTTTGCTAGGTTATTCCAAAAATCTTTGCTGGCATCACCTGATTCATCATTAGGACAATAGGTTTTGTCAGGATTTGTCCTGAGTGAAGCATGATTGTGATGATGGTGATAATGACTGTGATCTATTCTTTTAACTTTCTCAATGCCTATGCTGTGTAGCAATTTTTTAAACCCTTCAATATTCAATGTATTGTTCTCCCCATAACGAGAGAAGAGATCCTGAAGATGATGTCTCTGTCTACATAAAGCCAAACTAATATTAATACCAGCTGCCTTTTCAGGAGTGAGTTTCTCTGTAGTTTGTGAAATTGTGGCTGGTTCCAAGCTAGGATAGGAAGCATCACAAAACAAGATTGTGAAAAGTAAGTGAAGAAAACTTATAGAAAGTTTCTTTGCCATAGTAGGGTCCTATGAAAAGAAAATGACATAAAATTAATTTTAAAAACTGGCCATGTATATTATTCAATTCATGCAATAGAAAATTTAAAAGAAACCACTGCAAATTTAAAATGATAAATGGCACACATTTTACTAAATGAAATTCTGCTTTTTTATTTCAAGCAGTACAAGGTAACTACTTTAACATAAATCCAAGATAATTTAAAGAAAAAGAATATAGAAAAAAACAATCTACAATTTGAAGAGACAATAATACACATATGAAAATTTATCATATATAAAAAATATATCAAATTATAATTAACTCCAACCAAACTTGATAAAATTGTAGATCCTGCTTTTGAAGTCTTGCTACTTCAAATTACTGCTGTATTTTTTTTAAAAGTGGTAATTGTAGAGAACTGTTAATACACTACTCAATTGTTATGTTACTAACATTTTCCAATGTTGCACAATTATTGTTTTGGCTAATAAAATTTAAACAACCAGTTCTTTGTTTTATAAGTTTATGGTTTGGTCCTATAAATAAATGCAATAAGCCTAACTCTGCATAACATTCAAGTTTAGTGGTACTTATCTCTCTCAAAAAAATTCACTGAGATATAACATCATATAACTACCACAAATGACCCTTTGTGAAGAAAATGACCCTTTTTTGATAACCTCCCCAGCATATGGAAGGATAATTTTGAGATATATATATATATATATGTATATATATATATATATATATATATATATATATATATATATATTTGTGTGCCAATTAAATAGGAATCCAATGTCAACAATGTACAATGGTCCACTGAAATTCTTGCTGGAGTAAATCTGCCAGTTTCCATAACTGCTGTCAACTTTTCTAGTTGTTTTGGACCACCAAAATTAGAAACCCAAGCTTCCTTTAAACCCTATGGTACATATCATATTTCTCATTGCAGGAATAACCTATATATTTTCAGATCTTTTCTTTTGGTTGTTATATATAATAATGTATTAAATTATCAAAATCGGTATAAGGCCATATTGCTGAAGGTCTAATATTTCTATTGTCCAAAAAAGATTTGAATTGATTCCAAAAAAGTCATGGTAGCTTATTGCCCTGATCTTGCTGAGTATTAAATATTTACAAGAAAACTTGCTAAAAGGTTTATATACGGTAGTATCCCTCCTTTGGAATTCATACTCTATTCCATTTCTCTCCCACCCTCAATTTTCTATTTCCCAGTTTGTGAACTCTCAATGAACATTTTGGCATTCTGTGTCCACTAAACATGCATAAACATCACTACAGGTGAAACTTGAAAAATTAGAATATCGTGCAAAAGTTCATTTATTTCAGTAATGCAACTTAAAAGGTGAAACTAATATATGAAGTAGACTCATTACATGCAAAGCAAGATAGTTCAAGCCGTGATTTGTCATAATTGAGATGATTATGGCTTACAGCTCATGAAAACCCCAAATCCACAATCTCAGAAAATTAGGATATTACATGCAATCAAGAAAACAAGGATTGTACATAGAACAATATCGGACCTCTGAAAAGTATAAGCAGGCATATGTACTCAGTACTTGGTTTGGCCCCTTTTGCAGCTGTTACTGCATCAATGCAGTGTGGCATGGAAGCTATCAGCCTGCTGAAGTGTTATGGAAGACCAGGATACTTCAATAGTGGCCTTCAGCTCTTCTGCATTGTTCGGTCTCATGTCTCTCCTCTTTCTCTTGGCAATGTCCCATCGATTCTCCATGGGGTTCAGGTCAGGCGAGTTTGCTGGCCAATCAAGCACAGTAATCCCACGGTCATTGAACCAGATTTTGGTGCTTTTGGCAGTATGGACAGGTTCCAAGTCCTGCTGGAAAATGAAGTCAGCATCCCCATAAAGTTTGTCTGCGGGAGAAAGCATGAAGTGCTCCAAAATCTCCTGGTAGATGGCTGCATTGACCCTGGACTTAATGAAGCACAGTGGACCAACACCAGCAGATGACATGGCTCCCCAAATCAACACAGACTGTGGAAACTTTACACTGGACTTCAAGCATCTTGTAGTGTTTGCCTCTCCATGCTTCATCCAGACTCTGGGTCCTTGGTTTCCAAATGAGATGCAAAAGTTGCTCTTATCAGAAAAGAGGACTTTGGACCACTGAGCAACAGACCAGATCTGTTTTTCTTTAGCCCAGGTAAGATGCTTCTGACGTTGTTTGTTGTTCAGAAGCGACTTGACAAGAGGAATACGACATTTGAAGCCCATGTCCATGATCCATCTGTGTGTGGTGGCTCTTGATGCCCTGATTCCAGCCTCAGTCAACTCCTTGTGAAAGTCCCCAACACTTTTGAATGGTCTTTTCCTGACAATCCTCTCCAGGCTGCGGTCATCCCTGCTGCTTGTGCACCTTTTTCTTCCACACTTTTCCCTTCCACATAACTCTCTATTAATGTGCTTTGATGCAGTACTTTGGGAACATCCAACTTCTTTTGCAATTACCTTTTGAGGTTTTCCTTCCTTATGGAGAGTGTCAATGATGGTTTTCTGCACAACTGTCAAGTCAGCAGTCTTTCCCATGATTTTGATTCCTACTGAACCAGACTGAGAGACTATTGAAAGGCTCAGGAACCCTTTGCAGGTCTTATGGCTTCATTAGCTGATTAGTGGGACGCTGTGAGCCCAGAATATTGAACCTTTTCACAATATTCTAATTTTCTGAGATTTGTGGATTTGGGGTTTCATGAGTCAAAGAATAAGCATTTTACAGTTAATTACCACTGATCATAAAGTGGGATATAATTCTAAAATAAGCATTTTAATCTTTTCAATTGAATTTACAAGAGATACGGAATAGTAACAATGGTACTACTATATGAGGACTTTTGCAAGCATTTCCTGTTTGGTGACGTTGTAGAACTCAGATAAAGAGTATATTTCATGCTGTGCCAGTAACCAGATGACCTATTTGCAGCTCCGTGAATATTATCTATGTATCTACTCTACACCTACAATCAACGAACCTTCATTAAAAAGATTGAGTAGCTTATCACTTATGGGATAATTTTTTCCTTCCTGATTTCCCATCTTATACTCTTGCATTGACAAATGTCCTCGGTGCACTTTCCACATCTAAAAATCAGGGGAAACCTTGATGGATATATCAACAAGGGATCATAGATCTCTATATTTTTATCATGGATTTGCAAGAAACTTTATAAATTTATTTATATCCTCCCTTTCTTTCAAAACCTCCAAGTTTAACATACATAGTTCTCTCCATCCCTCTCATTTTAGTTTGACCTCCATCCGCTGACTAAAAAGAACTGAACAAAGAAGAACTTGTAACCACTTTCCCAATAAATTCTATGGCAAAGCGGAGACTAAATATGGGACAGACAGACAGACAGACAGACTAGTACTGGCCAATCAACCAGACATCATGGTAGTAGACAAAAACCAGAAGACAGTGGTGGTGATAGATGTAGCTGTGCCAAGTGACAGCAACATCAGGAACAAGGAGTATGAGAAGCTGGAGAAGCATCAGGACCTGAAGGAGAAAGTGGAAAGAATGTGGAAAGTATGATAGTCCTCGACTTACAACAGTTTGTTTCATGTCCGTTCAAAGTTACAACGGCACTGAAAAAAGTGACTCATGACCCGTTTCCACAGTTATGACCGTTGTAGCATCCGGGTGGTCATGTGATCAAAATTCAGATGCTTGGCAACGGATTCATATTTAGGACGGCTGCAGCCTCCTGGGATCACATGGGATCCCTTTTTCCGTCCTTCTGACAAGCAAAATCTGTGGAGAAGCCAGACTCCAGGGTTAACAAGGGTTTGTCTCATTCAACAACGACAAGTGACTCACTTCACAACTGCAGCAAGAAAGGTCGTCAAACCGGGGCCAACTCACTTGAAACAAATGTTACTCTTAGCACCAGAAATGTTCGGCTCAGGGGCGATCCTCAGGTGAGGAGGCCTCCGCGGTAAGGGCCAAAGGGGGTCCTTCCAGGCGTGGTTGGAGCCTTCAGGGCTGCGACTCCTAAGCTTGGGAGAGCAGCTCCAACAGATCCCAGGAATGACAGTGCAGCGCTGGGATATTTTGGCAAGTTGCAGCATGCCATGAGCGGAAAATCCTGCACACCTGGCAAAACTCCTCTCCTACACATCCCTCCTTCACAGCTATTGGAAAGGCAGCGATCTGCCCTCGACTGTGCAGGAATTGCCTCCCTGATCAAAACCAAAGCAGGTCCTGTTTATTCAGACTGATGGCTCCAAGGAAGGGCCAGAGATAGACTGCCCTGAGAGACAGGCGCTTGATCTCCTCGTCATCAACTCAAGCCACTTTCTCCCCCGTTCAATTGGGAGAGGCTGATGGAAAAGAGAAGTTCAGCGATCGCTGCTGGATCCTTTCGGACCCCTCCAACCGTCAAAAGAGCGACTTCCGGACAACTCGCGCCGCCGGGCTAAGGGCTCGCCCCACCCCCACCCCGTCTCCCCAACCGAGACGACGAAACCACGAAAGCCGCGCTTCCCTCACCGACGACTACGGTCCATTCCCGCGCCCGGAACCGCCTTCACTCACTCGCCGCCCGGAGCAGGAGAGCAAGCAAGGCGGGCTTACGAACCAAAAGAAGGACGTCGTCGCTCCAAACAGCCAATCAGGACAAGCTTTCTGATCAGCTGGGCGAATAAGAACCAATAAGCCTTTCGTAAATTCCACCGCCTTTCGTCCTCGGAAAGGAGGGCCTTCGTCGAAAGGGGAAAAAAGCGAAGACAAAAAGAGGACTGTCCCCAAAGGCGGGCCACGTGGGGAGAAGGGTCGGCCTCCTGCGCATGCGTGAGGTGGCAGGCGCTTGAAACGTTGTGATCTCTTGGTGGAAATTTCGCACAGGGAAATTGGTCGGTTTATGTTTGCGGTTCGCCAGACTCTTCTTTGCGCCAACCCTCGCTCTTAGATATGGATAGAACGGGTTTCTCTACCCGGCGGGTAGCGTAACGTTTAAGAACAATTGAGCTTTTCTTCCACGAAGCGGAGATCTGTACAGTTTTAGGGTTTGAACTAACCCTGCAGAATAAAGTCAATTCTGATATTTATATTGGGATCTATCTGAAAGCCTCACGATCAGCCACGACATCCATCTGCCTAGAACAAGGCTCTTCAAACTTGGCAAGTTCAAGACTTGTGGACTTCAACTCCCAGAATTCCTGAGCTAACATGACTGGAGGGGGAATTCTGGGAGTTGAAGTCCACAGGCCTTAGAGCTGTCCAGTTTGAAGACCCCTGACCCAGAATCATCCTGGATCTAACCCTTTGGGGGCAACACCTTGATATTAAACAGGAATCCAGGGTATAAATCTTCGTGGACTTCCGATGTTAAACCTGAAACAGACAAATCACAACCAGCCACGTAAAAGAGGGCGTAACAGTTGGGGATCTGACAATTGTTTGATTTGTCCCAAATGGGAATCAAACTACAGGTTGTCATTTCTCAAAATCGGACTGTTTTTGACACTGTCATCCTCAATGCTGCACCAGATGCTCAGCTGCGCAGAATTGAGTCAGATATGCACACATGTTCACGCACTCACTCAATGAAATCTCAGAGAAACTAAACTAGATCAGCTCTTTTGTCCTTGAACAGCATGCCAATCGGTGGGATTCAAATTATTTTACTACCCGTTCTGTGGCCGTGGCTTGGTGGGCATGGCAGAGGAAGGATACTGTAAAATCTCCAGTCAGAGGTGGCATTTGCCGGTTCTCTGAACTACTTAAACTTTCCTCTCCCAGTTCTCCAGAACTGGTCAGAACCTGCTGAACACCACCTCTGGTGCCAATGTGTGCTGTCTTACTCCAGGCTGAGCTGGCCACTGATCAAAAGTACTTGCCTTCAAGTCCAGGCTGGAGTTTTCTAAGAATAAAAAACTGAATTACTTCACTGTAATCATGGACCATAACATAGCAAAATAAAGCCCCTTCCCAATTACAATCATTCACTTACTATCCATCTGTGAGCAAACAAGGTCAACTAATTTTGGGAAATTTAAGGAAATTTAAGGAAATAAGATCTTTATTGACTAATACAATGCTAATAATACATATCAGAAGGACTGGAGATCAGCTGATGGCAACTATCTCTATAAAACTGGTAATAATGAGGAACATTGAATGTTAAAGAGCACCTGGAAGCTCTAGTTGGTGTAAAATACAGCGGCCCACATAGTTTTGTGCAGACCTTGGTGTGCACATGAATCACCTCTCCTGAAGGAGCTGCATTGGTTGCTGATTTGCTTCCTGGTGTAATTCAAGGTGCTGGTTATCACCTATAAAGCCCTTCATGGCTTGGGACCAGGTTATCTGAGGGACAGTGTCTTGGCAGTCACATCTATCCCACCCACTAGAATGAGGAGGCAAGGAATGTTGCAGGTCCCATCCCCTAGGGCAGTGGTGTCAAACTTGTGTCATCATGGCGGTGTCACGCTAAACCGGGTGGGGGCAGAGCCAGTACGTGATGCATCCAGCCCACAGGCTGCAAGTTTGACATTTCTGTCCTAGGGAGATACACCTGGTGGGACCCAGAGGAAAGGCCTTCTCTGTGGTGACTCCCTCTCTCTGAAATATCTTTTCCCCAGATATGAGAATGGCCCCCACTCTAACACTCTTCTGGAAGGTGTTGAAGACCTGGTTCTGCCAGCGGGCCTGGGGAATCCAGTGTGAGATGGAGCCCATTAAATGGCTTGTGTGGTGGGTTGTCGCCGGGGAGGGGGGCTATTATTTTATTAATTTATTATTTGGTTATTTTCTTTTATTCTATTTTTTTATATATGATATTTTTATATACCCGCAAGCTGCCTTGAGTCACCATGTGCAAATAAATTTTCCAAATAAATAAACACGAACTGTAATTTTTCAGAAAGAAAAATACTATTTCTACTTCCATGCCCACTCATCTCTCTCTCCCTCTCCCTCTCCCCCCCCCCCCGTCTCTCTCACACATATACACAGGAATGCAGGAAGCCATGTATGAGCACAAATAGATCTCTTATGCCATCTTCTGATAAAATGAAAGGATAGAATTGTGGTGGAACATTTTGTTACTGATCATCCCTTTCTTTTTCCTTCCATTTTTCTCAGCATTAGAGATTTCTCTGGAGAGCTAGGTCTTTGCATAATTATCCAAAATATTGATAATTTGGTTATTTGCTTTGAATGTGGGTATTGGATTTATTTGTTCTTTTATCTATTAGTTTTCCTCACTATTGATGGTATTTTCAGGAATGTTCTCTAACACCAAATTTCAAGAACATAAACATTCTTTTCATTCTGTTTCCTCAAAGTTCAACTGTTACTTCCATAAAGTGTCATGAGGAAAACTGTTCACTGCACAATTCTGATCTTTATGTACACATGTTGTGATCAGTGGTGTGATTCAATTTTTTTTACTCCCGGTTCTGTAGGCATGGCTTGGTGGGTGTGGCAGGGGAAGGATACTGCAAAATCCCCATTCCCTCCGCTCCACACTAACCTGCTTTGTTCTCCTATGCAGGGCAACAAAAGAAGACCCAGCCAATCAGCTGGGACTTGGGAGGCAGAGAATAGATCGGGTGGGGCAAGTCAGGGGTAGTAATTACCAATTGTCCGAACTATTCAAAAGTTCCGCTACAGGTTCTCCAGAACTGGTCAGAATCTGCTGAATACCACCTCTGGTTGTGATATGTGAAATCTTTTCCATGTCATTGATTCCTCCTCTACCATATGCTAGTCTATGTTCGCTGACTGCTGGTTCCTTCACTGTTGATAATCAATCTGAACAGTCATAAGCTATCCACCACTTCAATAAATTTATTGTCAATTCTCAGACTCATTTCTGAATCTATTATAATTAGCTTGGGTTCTTTCATTTAATTGTAGTTCTATTTTTTCATTATGTTCCTTGCTCCTTGACTTTCATTACTAGAGCTTGCAGATCAATTGCGTTTTCAACTATCAGAGTAGTGTCATAAGTATAGCACAAATAATTGATATTTCTTCCTCCAGTAGAATTACTGAGTAGGTGAAATTCTTTACAGATTTGGGCATTTATTTTTAATCCTCTACCTTTTGGGAAAATCAAGCAAGAACACTGCAAGATCTACAAAAGCCCCCAGACCCAAAGCATTTCTAGCTATTATTAAATTTGCAAAGTGACTTGGGAACTCAGCAGCAGTTAAATTATTCAAGGCCAAAGTTCCAGTTGTTTTGCTTTATGGAATTCAGTTGTTTATCTATAAGAAGATACATCATCTGAATTTCTTAAACCAATATAGTACCAAGGATTCCTCATTCGATTTTTAGTGCCCTAATGCAGTTGGAGTGGATCATGTTCCAGAATTTTCTTACAAGGTACTAGTATGTGTAAATGAAAAATCAGTAGAAATGCACATTACTTATACCAGCGGTCCCCAAATTTTCCACCTTGGTGGTGCGGTGTGATGAGGGGTATGTGTAAATGGAATGTGCACTTGCATGCACACAGGTCCATTAGTGCAAGTGGTGGGCATGTGTGCCCTCTCACATGAATGGAGCTTTGCAAGGGAGCAGAGGGTGCTTGCACTTGTGCAGGAAGTTCAACTCACATGAGTAGAGGTCACACAAGCAGAGCAGAAGTGGTATTCAGCAGGTTCTGACCAGTTCTGGAGAACCAGAAGCTGAACTTTTGAGTAGTTCAGAGAACCTGCAAATACCACCTCTGACTGGGCCCACCCCTATCTACTCTCTGCCTCCTGAGTCCCAGCTGATCGGCTGGGTCTTCTTTTGTTGCCCTGCACAGGAGAACAGAGTTGGAAAGCAGATTAGTGGGATGGAGAAGGAATGGGATTTTGCAGTAACCTTCCTCTAGAGTAGGGTGGGAATTGAGATTTTACAGTATCCTTTCCCTGCCATGCCCACAAAGCCACACCCACCAAGCCAACATCATGCCCACAAGCCATGCCCACAGAACCAGTAGTAAAAATTTTTGAATCCCACCACTGATAGCAAAGGGCATTTGTGCTCACACATGAAGTTTCACAAGTGGAGCTTCACACGTAAGCTCAAATGTCCTGCTCACATGAGTAGAACTTCACATGTGTGCGTGCTTGCCATCGCTTGCACAACCCAGTTTGAAACAGGCTATGTCCCAGTACAGCTATGCCATCGACTGGTGGTTGGAAACCCCTGACTTATACAATATTTTGCAGGACAGTGGCTTTGTTACCTTTTAAACCTTAATTATCTCAGTTCCAGCACTGATATTGGATATTGGTACTGTACATAGGTCCACATAATAATACTTAATAAGTGTTTCATGAACGACTGTTATATTAAAAGTTTTAAAGCCATCTGAACCCTGCAGGCTGTGAACTACATTTTTATTTTTAATATGACTGTTAAAAGTCTACAACATTCATCATCAGACTCAGTACTGTTTAATTTAGCAAAAATTTATTATACTAGAATTCATTTCTGCGGATCTAAAATTTTCCTTTTAGTTTCTGTTTAAGGGTTTTATAATAGCTTGCATATTTATTTGTTTATTTGTTTATGTGTTTTTGCATTTATTTGTTTATTTATTTAAGAGACTGACAGTTTCTTTTATTTTAGCTGTTTGAACTAGATTGCTTCTAATGTTAAAGGAGCCAATTCTTTCATCCCTCATGCGGCCTTCATCCCTCATGCGGCCTTTCCCAGTCTTTCTTTAATGTCATTTCCAAGAGCAATCCTAAATAGTTTCGCCATCACTTATTTACACTGGAAGTTAGGAGAGGCCACGGATAACAGTCGTGAATCAGTTATGACTGGATAATTATCAGTAATTTTGATCTTTCTGGTTACTGTTGAAAGACCATTGCTGCTAAAAGCATGGGCATTAATTTAGAGTCAGTTCTGTTTACAGAGTTGCCTTGTTAAAAATAATAAAAAAAAAATCCTTCTTGTCATCTCAGAGTTTCACTTCTATTAAGCTCCCTAGATGACTTTGAAAGTGCAAAAAGATCAGGGACTAGCCTGCTTCAGCTTTTCGAGTGGCTGATTAAAACTTTTAAAGCCTCATCTAGAAGCTTCATTAGCTTTACTATCCTTAAGCTCTGTGTGCATTTTAGCTGAAGAGGGCTAAATTTCCTTTGGATTAAAGCAAATATTTTACTATTTTAGCAGGATTAAGAGTCTAGTAATATGCTTCATTGGCACAGAATATTTAGCATTCAAATAACATGCTTTTCATTTAGAGAAAGGGATCTCCAGCAGAAATTTATCTCATTTCAGAAACAAATTACCCAAATTTCATCTTGCATGATTCCTTTACTTCATTATTTTGCCCTCATGAAATAAATAGGTAGTTTCTCTTGGATATTTGTCTTTTTAATTAATACTGCATCCTAATTATAAACAGCATTCTAAGCAGTTGGAATCACCTCATCATAATCTTATGATACTTGCTGCAAAAATTATTACTAGCTCTCCTAGCACATTCTTTATCACCCACATTCTCAGACTTGATTATCAATTATAATTAAGGCAACTTTTATACTGTGTATGCATTTCACTGCAGCATCTGCAGCCTTAGTTAAATGTTGTATCAAGGAAAAAATCTCCTGCCTTGTTTATAAGAGTAGCTTAACAAGATATATTTTGCCCATCATGCTTTTCTCATCACTGAATATTTTAAGAGCTCACTGTCTTTTCTACTTAGTTTCACCAACCACTATGCTGTGAAGTGAACCAATTGTCGAATTTAAAGGGTGGGCTGCTAGTTATAATAAGCACATTAAGCTAAACTGGCTTCATTCATATCAAGAGGCAATTGGCATTCAAATACATTAATTATCAATCTGTATCATCATTTTAGCCTCTGTACGCATGTGTATATAGGTAGTCCTCAACTTATGACCACAACTGAGCTCAACATTGATGTTGTTAAGTGAGAAATTTGTTAAGTGAGTTTTGCCCCATTTTATAACTTTTTTTGGCCACATTTGTTAAGTGAATCACTGCAGTTATTAAATTAGTAACATGATTACTTAAGTGAATCTGGTTTCCCCATTGACTTGGCTTGTTAGAAGGCCACCAAAGATGATCACATGACCTGGGGACACTGCAACCATCATAAATGTGAATCAGTTATCAAGTGTCGTTTGAATATAACTCACGGGACCACAGAACGGTCATAAGTGTGAAAAATGGTCATAAGCAGAGGTGGTATTCAGCAGCTCTGACTAGTTCTGAAGAACCGGTAGCGGAATTTTTGAGTAGTACGGAGAACTGGAAAATACCACCTCTGACTGGAGATCCTTCCCCTGCCACGCCCACCAAGCCACACCCATAGAACTGGTAGTAAAAAAATGTGAATCTCACACTGATACGTCCCTTCTTTTAGTGCCATTGTAACTTTGAACAGTCACTAAACAAACTGTTGTAAGTCAAGGATGACCTGTATGCATGAACACACACTTTTTGTTCTGTCAGTTGTAGTTATAATAATGTCTTTTATACTCAGTTGTAATTAACAGCAAAGCCAAGGCACATGACATAATTTTGCAGACCATTCTAGTACCGGTACAGCTCATGATTTACAACCATAGTTGGGAGCAGATTTCCACCTGTAAGTTGTAATTCAAAGCTGCCATGTGACCAGACCCATTTTTACAACTTTTATTTTTGCAGTGATCATAAAATGTGAACCAATTTTTTTTCCTGAATGGGCTTTTTATGTTGGAAACCAGCAAACAAAATCACAAATTGGAGTGACATGACCTTGGGACTGTGCAACTGGTTTGCAAAGGTGAACCAGTTGCCAAGTGCCTGAGCGGCAGTCTCATAACCGCAGGGAGTGGCACAACATTTTTCAATAACCAAAAAAGCCTTACAGGCCATAAAATCCTTGTTCCCGGCCCACCATCATTTTAAACAGTCATTAAGTGATTGATTGTAAGTCGAGGATTACCTGTATTGCAAAGTCTTGCATTGTCCATTCCTGCCCTCCAGCTTTTTTTAAACCCTGAAATATCAGAGTTAGAGTTGGGCTTGTCAGATATTGCATGACCATAATAAATGCTGCCGTGAAGCTATAAATCAGCAGCTTCCTGTTCCCTGGTTGGAAAATGTAATTGTTGCAGCCATTAAATATGAAATTTGTCAGCTCTCAGCTCCAATTTTTTGGGGAGTTTATTAATCCTGTGATGGAGAAAGAAATGAAACATTGCTCCATATGGTGGTGGGAAATATTCAAGTGTATTGTGGCTTACTTCTATAAAATGAATCCCATTGTACTTGAGTTTTGTCAGTAAGTAAAATCTCAGATAAAATCCTTCTCAAATGCATTGAAAGTGTATACGTGAATGAATGTGTATATGTTTGTACATGTGCACACATGCACATGCAGGTGTAGTCTTTGTGACTTAGAAACAATATTGCTTTTCAAGATTACTACTTTAAACCCAGAGTTCACCTTTTCTTGCCCAACATTTTAATGATGCCTCATTATGGAAAAAGAGCTTTTTAGCATATCTGACTACTCAAGAAATATTGATTTGAAAATAAGGTTTCTGAGTACCACATTCAAAAATAATGTTACTGTTGTGAAAGTTTTAATTCTGATAGCCACATTAGATATCTAACACCAATGCTCAATTTCCCCTTTAAATTGCATTTAAATAAATTAAATTTCATTTTCCATTTAAGCATTGGAGAGTGCATGTTGGCTTGTTAAATTCCATTTCCATCAACCATCAATGTCTACTAGTATGAGGTAGCACAAGGGGTAGATCTAATCTGGACTTTAAGACTAAGCTAGGTTATGGTTGATAAGTGGGTGGGAGATTTCCAAGAGAAACAAGAGTTTTTGGCTAGGCTGGGAAATCAGAAAAAAAAAATCCAAGCATGTCAAAAGAAAACAACTGCAAATTGTTTATGTGTTGTTGAGAAGAAATCTACATGAATGTTTCCATAAAGTCACCAGAACTATGTTCACTTTTGCCATTTTAGTCAAACTACATTTGAATGATTATATATTACCTGTACATATATGCTTTTGAATTACTCTTGACATCTGGCATCTGCCTGGACAAGTCCTTGCATTTTCTTGGCAAGATTTTCAGAAATGATTCACCATGCTTACCTCTTAGGGATGAGAGAGAGTCATTGGTCCAAGGTCACCCAGCCAGTTTTGTGTCTGAAATAGGGCTGAGACTCAAGGTCTTCTGGTTTCTAACCTGGTACTTTAATGACTATACCAAACTGGTTCTCATGCATTGCCTGTCCTGTTTAAAAAGCTGGGACATTCTCATAAAGTCTATGAATTTAATCAAACTAGAATTGAACAGAGATTTTTTTTTCCCCTTTGTTTGCAAGATTCAGCACTGAACTGAACATTCCCTTTCTACTACATACAAGAGCTGTCTGTTCAAGTCTGTTAATCATAATGAAGTCCATTCATTATCACAACAGTAGCATATCATTTTATATATTTTCCAAATATGCATGTCAAACATTAATAAAATTCATTGCTATCATTCTTCATTTTTTTACTACTACTGCTGCTGCTATTTCTTTCACCCTGGTCAAATATATGCTTACAGTATGTTTACAACCTGCACACATACATGCAAAACTGTCACTTTCAAAATTTTCAAAGAACCCCAATTTAGAAAGAACTTTTTCTAGTATGTTTCTTTCTTGAATTCCTGCCACCATGACTAATTTTGCAGATGAAACAACCATGGCCTGTATTCCACATGAGTAAAGTCAGATAGAAGACTTTGGTTGTGTCTTTCAAAGTTATTTGGAATCAATTTTGGGTTGGGGACCCCAAGAAAATAGGTAAGGTGATTTGTGGAATTCACCCATGCCCCACCTGGGAAACTTGAGTAGGTATGAGGGAGTTAGATCCAGGAGAGGACAAATTCTTTCTTAGAATGAAAGTTATGATGGTTGTCTTGAAGAGGTCCATTTGCATTCAGGAAATCTTGCCCACTATTTCTTGCTGTCTAACCTTCCTGTTTTAGGGGAGGTTGCAGAGAATGTTAGGGCTCCAACTACAGATATCTTTAGTGTATTAACTTTGCCTATTTCGATCCAAATTCAGGCCTAGGCATAGCATAATAACTAATTTTGTTGTTCTAATGGAGAGCCTCCATCAAGTCATGGATTGGGGAAAATGCATTTCTTCTTTTCCATATTTGGAAGATATATAAAATTCTTGGTGGCCTTAGATATCATTAATCATGGTATCTCTCTAGAATATCTGTGAGAGTTGAAAGGTGGGGAAATATTTTGCAGTAGTCTGGTTTTTCTTGAATGGACAATCAATAATGGAGAAGGACTTATGAGGTATTGCTAGGATTCTCATACTCATTCTCCCGCAAAAAAATCATTAGGAGAGATTATCCATAGATTCAAAGTTCAGTACATCAGTATGTAGATGATACTAAATGTACATCACTGCCCCAAATTGAGCCATGAAGGCAGTGGAAGTAGTCCAGTAGAAGGCAGTAGAAGTGGTCCAATGTGTGGAGGCCCTGTCACATAGGCCGATGGATGCAAAAACTATGTAAAAAGGACACAGCGGACGAGAAAATGTTCCATCCGTTGTTATCCGCTCTCAAAAGTGCCCCAAATTTGCATAAACAAAGCGGACAACAAAGGAAAGGAATGGACAGGGAGAGGACATAGCGAGGATGAAAAGCGGATGCTCCATGGAAGCCTAGCGGATGGAAGCGGATGGCACATCCACAGGGCTTCCAGGGGAGTACAGCGAAGCAGACGAGCAGCAGAAGGAACAGATGCAGAGCGGATGCCTAGCGGATACAGCGGATGCATCACGGAAGCCTAGCGGATGCCTAGAGGATGCAAAGCGTTCACTGCACATGCGGGGAGGATGCATTGAGTCAGCCCTGCAGATATAAAAGGAGGCAGCTCGCAAGCAGGTCACCATTCAGAGGAAAGACCTGCTGCCAGACACATCTCCAGCCAACAACCATGGGGAAGAAGAGGAAGCCTGTGCCGTCTGCTGCCAGCCCTGGCAAGAAGGACAGGGCCACCATCCCACCCCCTGGCCCTGACTCTGCTTCTGCTGGGGCTTCTGCTGCTCGGGCTGACTCTGCTGGTGCTGGGGCTTCTGCTGGTGCTGCTCCTGGTGCTGGGGCTTCTGCTGGGGCTTACTCTGCTGGCGCTGCTCCTGGTGCTGGTGCTTCTGCTGGTGCTTACTCTGCTGGTGCTGCTCCTGGTCCTGCTGGTCCTGCTGGTGCTCCTGGTGCTGGTGGTTACTCTGCTGGCGCTGCTCCTGGTGCTGGTGCTTCTGCTGGTGCTTACTCTGCTGGTGCTGCTCCTGGTGCTGGTGCTTCTGCTGGTGCTTACTCTGCTGGTGCTGGTCCTGCTGGTCCTGCTGGTCCTGCTGGTGCTCCTGGTCCTGCTGGTCCTGCTGGTGGTTACTCTGCTGCTGCTGATCCTGGTCCTGCTGGTGCTGCTGGTGCTGCTGGTGCTCCTGGTGCTCCTGGTCCTGCTGGTGCTTCTGGTCCTGCTGGTGCTGCTTTTGTTGCTACTGTTGTTGTTGCTGTTGCTGCTGCTAGTGGTGTGGTGGAGCAGCCCCTAAAACTTTGAAGCCCCTCTGATGAGGGCCCAGAAGGCCCTGCCAGAGGGAGGAAGAGGCATACGCGAGAACGGGAGAGGAGGCAATACTCCATCGAAGAGGAACATGAGAATGAGGTGCTCGAATGGCTGAGGGAGAACAAGTACCTATGGCGGAAGGGACACAGGCTCTATCGAGACACCAAGAGGAAGCAGGCGGCTTGGAGAGAGAAGGCGGAGAGCCTGGGCTACACTTCAGAGGTCCTCCTCAGGTGGTGGAAGCACATGCACACCTGGTACGGGAAGCTGCACCTCAAGAAGTCTGGCCAGGCCGCGGTCAAGCTCACCGACTGGGAGACCTACGTGATGGCCAACTACAGCTTCTTGGAGAGTGAGATCCGCCACCTAGGAACAGCCCCTCTCACAACCCTCTCTCTCAGGCAGCCCACAGAGAACCAGTCCTCTTCTGGCCAAGAGTCAGCTCCTGTGTCCAGGCAGGTATCTGTGGAGCATCCCCCGACAGAGACCCCCCCGACAGCTGCACTCCCCGTGGCGGAGCACGTGGAGGACCCCCTGACGCAGTGGGAGCAAGGAGAGGGCACTTCCACCAGAGACCAACCCACCCCCACCCCCAGCTCCACCTCCACAGAAAGCAGGCAGAGAGGCAGACCGGAGGGGCAGAGCCACACTGTCCTGCTGGAGATCAGGGACACCATCAAAAGCAGCATAGATCTCCTCTCTCAGCTAGTACACACCGACATACCATCCTCAAACCGTAAGCCCTTCCTCACCGATGTCAACCAGATCCTCATGGACATGTCCGAATCACAGTACCAGGTGATAAAGGAGAGGATCACTGGTCTTCTGCACAACCTTTCAGGCCCAGCTGAACCTGCTCCGACCCGGTCCAGGTCTGCTCCTCCACCCCAGGTGATGTCACAGCCCTTCCAAGGCTTTCCACAGGCCCTCACCTACCAAGGCTACGGCTACCAGGAGTTCCAGCAGCACAGGCAGCCCTTCCCAGTCCAGGCACAGGTACATGGTATGCCACTGATGCCACCGACGCCACAGATGCCACCCACGCCACATATGCCACCCACACCACAGATGCCACCCACGCCTCATCTTGCTCAGCTGCAGACCAGACAGCCCCACTACACTCCTCCTTCCTCCACACCACAGCCAAGCCCGGCCTCAGAACATCTGTCATCGGTCTTGGGACTGACACCCCATGTCATGGAGGAAGGGGCTCTCAACATCACAGGACTGAGCCAGCTCTCTGAGAGCTTCCTCCACACACCATCCCCTGTTGTCCTCTCGGGGCCAGGCACCCCAATGGCACCTCAGACCAGCACTCCAGCAGCAGCCACCTCCACAGCACCTGGACCCTTCACCCCTGAGACTATGGGCACGCCTCAGAGTGACTGAGAAGAGTGCCAGAGACTGGGTTGCTACCTGTTGACTTTATCTTTGCTTGGGACACTTTACTTGGGTCATTTTGCTTTTACAGTTTGTTATTAATAAAGTTTATCTTTGCTTCACACACTTGGTTCAGTTCTTTTAGTAAATAAAGTCTTGGTGGAAACTTTTAGAAATGGTTTAAGCCTTTGCATGCTTGTGGGATGGGTAAGGATAGCAGTGGGATGGGCAGGGATACCTGTGGAATGGGTAATAGCTGTGGGATAGATAAACCTCCAGTGCAAGCATAGTGGGACTGTATGGTCCACCCTCCCAGCTGCCACACCAATGGCCCTTTATTATCAATAACAATGTAATCATTGATCCACACATTTCAACATAAACACAACCCTTTATTAAACGTCCTGTTCATTGTAGGGCCAATCAACATACATGGCACAATCTCATCAGTGTGATGAGACAGGCTCAAGGAAGCATCCATTAAGCATCTACCATCCTGTCTTGCCACTCCACTGCTCCAGCTGGGGAGTTGCACCAGTGTTTCAGGAGGTTGCGCTGCTTCTTCCCTTCACGTGAAGCTCTGTTGGGGCCTTGCACATCCATAGTATCTATCAGGTTTCACCCTTGCCTCCATTCACCAGGCTCCATGTCCCCATTGCCTTGTTGGTGGTCCACGAGCCTGTTCTGTAACACTGGGTAGCGGGTGCGCATGAGATTGTGCAGGATGCAGCAAGCTTCCACGATGTTCCTCACCGTCTCTGGGTGATGCTGCATGGTGGTGAGAAGTACCAGGAACCTGTTGGCCAGGATGCCAAAGGCGTTCTCCACCACCCGCCTTGCCCTGGACAGCCTGTAGTTGAAGATCCTCTCTTCACGGGTGAGGCATCTGGAAGTGTAGGGCTTCATGTGGTAGGTTCTGAGGGAGAAGGTGTCATCCCCCACGATGAAGTAGGGCACATCTTGTGTGTTGTTGGGCAAGGGGTCTGGATCTGGGAAGCCCATGATGAGGTTGCGTTCCAGCCCCTCCTTGAGGTGACTGGCGTTGTATACCTGGACATCTGAAGATGAGCCGTTGCCTGAAGCATCAATGTACATGAACTTGTAGTCAGCATCGACCATGGCGAAGAGGATGATGCTGAAGAAGCCCTTGTAGTTGTGATAAGTGGACCCTGAGTTGGCTGGAGCTTTGCAGGCCATGTGCTTGCCATCTATGGCTCCAACGGTGTGGGGGAAGTTCCACTTTTGATACCACTGCTCTGCAACTTTCTTCCAGCCTTCTTCAGTGGAGGGGCACTGGAGGAGCTCCTCCATGTATTCTTCGATGATGGCCTGCACCACTTCTCTGACCACAATGCTGATGGTGTTGTGTGGCACCCTCCAGCCGTACTGCATGCTCCTGTACGTGGTCCCGGAGGCCAGGTGGCGCAGAGTCAGTGCCACCTTGAGCCCAGGGTCCAGGCTGGGCCGGAAGTTGGTGTTTTCCTTGGTCAACCTGGGTCTCAGCCGCTCCACAACTTCGTCAAACATGGCTGGCGGCATCCTCATGAAGTTCTGGAATGCACGAGTGTCTTCGTTCCTCAGCTCCACCATCAGCTTGTTATACAGTCCGTACTTGGCTCTTCTCGCGATCCATCTTTGGACCCAGACACTTCTTGGCCACCTCCTTTTCTTCCCGTAAAACAGGTGAAAGAGCCTGTAGAGGGCTTCGTACTGTTGCAGAACGATGGTGGCTACCAAAAGGACTGTGTTATGATCCATAGTGGACATCAATGGATGCTGTGGAAGAGTAAGAGCCAGATGAAGGCTGAAGAGGTCTGCACTGCAGGGCTGCTGGACTGAAAGAGAGATCCAGGTGATTTCTCCCCCTTTTTATAGGAAATATAGGTTTTCCGCTAGGTGTGCTTTTGCATCCTCTTGGCATCCTGCAGACATCCTAAATATCCGAGATACGTCCCCTATATGAGCATTTTTTCCGTTTTAATGCTTTGTATGCGAGTTGCATCCGCTTTCATCCTTTCTACGTCCATGCTACTAACGTTGTGTGTCCATTCCGTGTCCGTTTTGCTTCCTCCCTGTGTCCGTTTTCTGCTGGAGCAGATGTGAGTTGCGCAGCGGATGCCTAGCGGATATAGTGGATGCGTATCGGATGATGACGCATGTATAACGGATGTTCCCCATATGTGCAGCGGATGTAGAACGGATGCGTTGGATACTTTTTCTGCTCAAAAAGTTTTGTGCAGCTCAAAACTTTTTGAGTGGATGAAATGTCAGTAGACGGATGCTGGACGGATAGAGAGTATGAAAAACGGACTGAGTACAGAACGGATGCATCGCGTTAACCAACGGATGGCAAGTGTTTCTCTCCGTTTTACATCCTCTTTCCATCCGTTGGTGCTGTGTGACAGGGGCTTTAGAATCTAGATGGATAAAAGCAGACTGAATCTGCAAGACAGATGTGCTGTTTGTTAAGCAACTCTTCGGTACTTTGTTTTTTTTAATTCTAGGTGAGAAGGCAGTTCATCTGAAGGAGATTACGACTTGGAAACCCCCTCCAAATTCATGGCTACTGCTAAATAGGAAAGTAGGAGCTCTGACTTTTGTTTAGTTTTGGCTGGAGTGCCAGTTGTGACTCTAGTGCATGATCCTCTGTTTTCACACCTTGCATTGCATTGACTGCTGAAACACCATTATACAGGTATGCCTTTGAAAATTATCAGTTACCAACTGTAAATATTCCAGTAGCAAGTGGTAAGTTCTGGAAGCCAACTTAACAGGCAACTGAGCACCACCAATGTCATATACCAATGGTGCTGTGGGCACTACACTGTCTGGCAATATTATAAATGCTGGCTTTAACTGATACATTTAAAGTTCTGGCATCTAGGCCTCTGGGTATAGAGACCATACTGGGAGTCTCCTCCTCCCCATGGCAACAAAGAGATTGAGAGCACATTGCTTTTTGAATTATGACCCTCTCCTATGAAGCAACTTACCAGCAGAGACCCAGATAATGCTCTCCTAATTTTGTTCAGAGGGAGGGGCAGCTAAGATAGAGATCTTTTGATGTTTGAAGAATATTGGAATCACTCAGAGAGAAGTATTTGTGAAGCTGGGGGGGTGGTGGATTCTTTTTATGTTTGTATGGATTTTTTATGGTTATATACCATCAGGAATCCATATGAGGGCAGCCTATAAGACAGAAATTTTCTGGAAGCAAAACTCTGAATAAAGAGGGGAAAGGCTGGGTATTCATTGAAATTCTATTTAGGATGCAATTATTATATTATTCCCAGAGATTAGTGTTTTGAGAAAGATTGAGCAAACTGAGTTATTATCCAGAGGATACGGTCTTCTACATTCCAAAAACTCAATAAATCTATTATTTGTGATTTTTGGTATGGTCTATTGGAATATAAACTCATTATTAACTTAATGAGGAAATGCATGATTTGCACAAAAATGATTACTTTGTGCATTTGTATGAAGAAAACAGATAATGACAAAATATGATGAGATATAATTTGCAATCCTTAATTTCCCATTAATCATAATTTAGTGGATGCTGAACTGTTACAATATGCAATTTTCCATTATTGGATGGCAGATTGATCTATCTGTCTGTCTATCTATCTATCATCTATCTATCTATCTATCTATCTATCTATCTATCTATCTATCTATCTATCTAT
>BLBF01000031.1:12572791-12623779 GCA_015471245.1 Laticauda colubrina | reverse complement strand
TATCTATCTATCTATCTATCTATCTATCTATCTATCTATCTATCTATTTATCTATTTTTTCTAGCTAGCTAGCTATCCATTCTCCTAGATAAAGGTAGTTTTATATATTAGATATGCAGTTGTTTCTGTAGATCTAATTACTATGCAGTTGTCTTTGCATAGTAAAATCATTAATAGTAATTGTTGAAGCCAAGGACTTCGCAATGAATCCAGGGCAGGGTACATAACTCTCCTCAACTAAGAGATTCATCAATCTTTGACTGCCTACTGAAGGGCACACTGCAAAAGTGGGTGAAGAAAAGCTAATTTATCAGTTTAAACATAACTGTGACTATTATTGTTATTTATTGTTTCATTAATTACTACACCCATAACTTTTTTTCTATATAAGACAGTTTTATGAAACATTATTAACCTTGAACAATAGAAGGAATACCCGGAAAGCTGCTGATTGATCCCAGCCCTCAGCCCCAAAGTTCTCAAGGTCCACTTCAGAATTGCAATTATAGAATGGATGGGACATCTAAATGAGAACCAGACCAGAATTCAGTTCCTACTTGGCAGCTACTTCTCTGATGTCTACTTGGGTGGAGAAAACCAGAACAACTACATCTTCTGAACAATGATATACCCAGGGACGCATTAGGAACGACTAGATGGCAAGAGGAACTGTCCAATATAAAGCTGTGCAACTGATGACTGGTCATTGCAGATACAGCTCCTCAGCTCAGTTTCCTGTATCTAAAATCGGACAGCTCCCTTCCTTTTCAGGAAATCCTCCTCCCAGACCTGTTGGACAGCTCCTCAGCCGGAGAAGCAAGAGAACTGAAGTCATGTAGAAAGATACAATCACTCAATCAAGGCAAGTATTAGAGCCGCGGTGACGCAGTGGTTAGAATGCAGTACTGCAGGCTACGTCTGCTGACTGTCGGCTGACTGCAGTTTGGCAGTTTGAATCTCACCAGACTCAAGATTGACTCAGCCTTCCATCCTTCCGTCAGATTGTTGGGGACAATAAGCTGCCTCTTTAAACCGCTTAGAGAGGTCTATAAAGCATTGTGAAGCGGTATACAAATCTAAATGCTATGCTGTTACAAAATTCACGATCTAATAAATTTTGGGTGTAAAGTAAATAATTTATGTATTTATATTCCAACTTTATTATTGTATTATAGCATACAAAGAATTTTTATATTACACTATACAAATAATGCAAGGTGAAGAATATATCCATCATACCTTCCTCATTCTATTTTCTTTAATATCTTTCATGGCTAAGGCAGGACTATAACTCATAGTCTCCCACTTTCTAATCTGGTGTCTTAACCCCTCAACCAAACTAGATCTCTGTAAGCAATTGCAATAATATTTAAAATGCAAAGTAAACAATCTCCTTTTGCTAAAGTGTTACACAAATGTATATAAGTAATTCTTGCTTAATGACCACGATTGAGCCTGAATGTTTGATTGTAAGTTGGGAAGTCATTAAGTAGGTTATTGTGTGACCTTGCACAATTTTAAGGCTGTTTTTAGAGTGGTCATAAAACATGTCACCACAGTCATTAACCAAATCATATGGTCACTATGTGAATCTGGTATCTCCAAAATAGCAAAAACAGCAAATTATGGTCACCTGGGACCAATGGATGCTGCAACCAGTCATAAATGCCAGCCAGCTGCTAAGTGCCCCAAAGTGTCATGTGATTGCAGGGGGCTATCTTACAATGTTTTGCAATATTTTACAACTTAATGCATTGTTTTACAATATTTTACAATGATCGGAAGTGCTTTATTGGCTATAGAGCACCCTTTCTGTGGGCATTGTAATTTGGATGGCTGGTGTAACCAGTTGTTAACTATAACCTGTCATCTTTAAAACAAGACATAGGAATGGACAACTTCTCTAGCCTTTATAAAATGATGGCTAACATGGATGATAATCTTATGGTGATAAAAAATATAATTTGCAGCTTGTTAACTTTGATTATATAAGCAAATGATTTTGCTTCCTCCACAACAATTGTGGGAGCATCAGTGCCCATGTTAGTCAACATATTTATGAAGTTCATACTTTATGACTGCTCATTATTATAATTTATAATCATCTCATACAGGTAATCTGGGACTTATGACCACAATGGAATCTAAAATTTCTTTTGGACTGGAAGACAGTTGTTAAATGTGCTGTGTCCATTTTACAGCTATTTTGCCATGGTTGTTAAGCTAATCACTGTAGTTCTTAAATGAATCATGTGGTTGTTAAGCGAATCTGACTTCCTGCATTGGCTTTATTTGTTGGAGGCTAGCTGGGAAGGTTAGAAATTGTGATCACATGGCCCTGAGACAGTGCAATAAATAGATATCATTTGTCAAATGCCCAAATTTTGATCATATGACTGTGGGGATACTTCAATGGTCACAAGTATGAAAACTTTGTTAGCTTCTGCTAACATCGTCAGAGTGCAAAATGACAAAGGCCAAACAAAACCTCAGTGCATATATGGAATCATGGCAGTTGGATTCTGAGGAAAATAATATATGACTGTTGTTTCAGTACTCCTGGCTCTGCCAATGACTTTTGAAGCCAAAGTCATTTCACTGCCGATGCTGGAAACAGATCCAACCTAGGTGCTGATCCAGCAGGTCATTTCTTGTGACCTTATGTTCCTAATACTATTTGTAAACCTTCTACTGACAGGATTGGAAAAAATTACTTGTAGCAGTTTAACTATTAGCATCAGAATCTTACTATATGCACTCAGGATAATTTCAATCAATATAGAGTAGTAGATCAGCTTTGGGTGTGCAAAAAAGAAGAGTTTAAAGCTATGCCTGCACAGTTACTGAATAGAATGGAATCCATCCCAACCCCTCCAGTGTAAAAATGAGCAGTGTGAATTATATCTCCAAACACTTGAAGTGCTAAAAGTGAAGATATCTCCAGAAATTGATATATAATGTTTCTAAAAAAGTATTCAGCCATAGTATTCAGAATACTTTCTGAATAATAAAATACTTTTAGAATACTTTCTAAAAAAGTATTCAGCCAAAAGTTGTTTAGGGCTTTGATTTTTACTCTTTTCCACTGCCTAATTTGAAGATTTTTATGTAGCTCGTGGATGGCTGCCAGAGTATGCATTTATAGGCATGAATTCTTCAGAAACTGCAACAAGAGGAAATGGCATACTACTGCTACCCTAGAAAGAGATTTGACATTGTTTCAAAGACTTTATTTAGGTATTATATCCAATTGACTCAAAATAGAAATACTTATCAAGGTAGGTACTAACTGCTTTCAAACCCACAGTTTTCAAACTTGGTTGTCTATCATTTCTACAGTTTAGTAGAACAGGAAATTCTCCTCATCTTGGCAAATAAGTACTCTTTCCAGCCTTCCCCAAAATTAGCCATTTCTGCTTTCCATTCAAAGTACCTTAAAATATCCTAATTTAATTTTATTTCCATTTATTTACAGCTCTCATTTTGCTTGTTGTGCTAAAACAATAGATATGTCTATGTATCTATTTTATATGTGTATTATAAGAGTTACATTAGAACTGATGACTGATTTAGTTTTTCATTCTGTTATCATGATGGGCAACTCAATAATGATTTGTTCCTGTCCAGGTTCTCAAAAATTTGATACTGAGAGGTACCATTTTGGAATTAATATAAAGCCACCTCAATGGCCTCCATTTGTAATTCCATTTTAAAATGACTTAGCATTCATTGTGACATCTTGTAATGCAGATTCCATAGGACCTACTGTATTATGGAAAGCAAATTTGGCCAGAATCTTTATTTATTTTTATTGTATGACTCTGGATTACAAAGATCAAAAAATGTTAACACCATGCCATATTGTATATATTTCCGCTATCTGGTTCTTCTTATTCTTTAAAATCTAAATAGATATGTACAATAGATTTGTATAAAAATATTAGGATATTCACATTTTATACCTTTCTAATAATCATCAATTTATGACATTTTCCATTTGTTTCAATGGCTGCACCAGCATTCCCTGTACAATACATCCTTACAGGAAAAACAATTTAGTGAGTGACTTCCTTCTTACTTATTCACAATCTGCTTAAGCATCATCAAGACATGTGTGAGTTTAGAATTTTGCATTCCAGTGACCCTCATTAAACAATTCATTGCTTTGAACTGTATTTTCTACCCCACTCCGAAGTTTGGAAACTTTCTTTAGGAGTTGGAGTTTGCTTGTTTAGCTTTTTGAGTAACATTTCATTGTATCATTCAGTTGGTGTCATTAGTAAATCTCAAGTTTTTACAGTTTTGATTCTTCTAATGTGAGAATAGCCTTTGTCCTATTTTTTCCTTTCTATACTTAATATCAGAAGAGGATCTTTTTTTAAATCCCATGATTGCAAAATTTGTTTAGAAGTTTGTGGTTGCAGACTTTGCTGAATGCCTTTTTTAAAAAAAAGCTGATTTTGCTAAATCAGTGGTTCTCAACCTGTGATCTTTGGATGCCTAGGGGGTTGCCATGTCATCACAGGGTCAGTGAAGGATTTAATAAATACTATGATTTAAATCTTGAGGGAAGTCTTGGTGGGCCATGATCTATGGTCACAAAAGTTATTTTAAGGTGGTCATGGTGAAGAAAAGATTGAGAACTACCGGAAGTGTGCTAAATCATTTAGGTTTCCCCTATCCCTAGCCTCTATATCTTAACAAGCCAGTGCTTAAATAAGTCATTTTATGGCTCTCACTCTCTCTTTTCCCTTTAAAACACAAAGAATGACTTACACGGCACTGTCAGCAATTTCCCATTTCAAGAAGAACCAAGAGCATACCCATTTCAGTTCACAAGACTGTTTTGGATTGAGTACAGAGGTGAGATAAAAATGGGATAACATCTCCAAAGCATGAGCTTCAAACTATTTTCATGCCACATTCTATTTGCAGCTATCTAGGGAATACCAAATGTCCAATATGTTTTATCTGTTTCCAGTTCCTTGTGGGAATCTCATATAACACCGGTAATAAGGGAGAGAAAAAAGACTTGTCAGAAACTTTACCTATATTTCTTTTGTATGGTGATATGCAGGGTAGCTATTATTGTAATTACATTAGTGCATCTCCCTCTGGGTTCAAAGTAGCTGAATGGAATTGGTGCCAGAATTTATAGTCTGCAAAGTCAGCTAGCCAGTCAGGCTGGCTATGCTGCAAAATCCATTTGCATTTAATCCTTGGCTCAATATGGGGAATGCTGGGCAAATGAACATCTTGTTTGTTTGGGAAATAAGGAAGAAAAAGAAAAAGAGGGATCTCCAGAGGAGGAAAGAAATAAACTGTGTGATTTAATACAAGAGAGGTTTAAACAAAAGGAAGCAGAGCAAAGAGAAACGAGTAGGGAAAGGATGCATCTGTAGGGCAGTCTACTGAGATTCTCGGTCATCCAGGTCATGGTTGCTCATAGGTGATTTTTCAAGAGGCAACTGGATTTTCTTTGTTTTCCTTAAAGACATTTCGCTTCTCATCCAAGAAGCTGAGAATTTTTTGAAGAAGCTTCATTGATGACAAGGGAAACCACCTCTTCAAGGAAAAACAAAGAAAGTCCAGTTGCCTTTTGCAAAAGCACCTTTGGGACATCTGTAGGGATGCAAAATTAAAAGACAGTCCATGCTGGGCGGGCTGTTTGAGAAAAAGGCAATGGGTTTACAAGGTTTTTTAAAAATATTGACAAAACATATTACCATAATGCATTTCTGCATGGAAGATGAAGATTATAAAGTTTTCAGACTAATACAATGGAAAAAGAAGCCCTCAGAGTAATAAAGGTTGTATGGGTCGTCAGACAGAGCATCACTGCCAAGGGAGGTCCTTTAAACAAGAAAGAAGATGCTAGCAGTAAGAAGTTGTATAGGTGACAATTCCAAAAGCTATTTTGTTAGGTTCAAAACCTAGTTGAACTTGGCTCAACTTGTTTAATCTGTAGAAGAGATTTCGTAAAGAAGGCAAGATATATGAAGTAGTTAGCAGTTGTTTGAAAATACCATACATTTGCTTTTTAATTGTTTCTTCTATTATTTCTCTTACATTAAAGCCAATTGTAAACATGCTTCTCTTTCAGCAAAAATACATCTCAACTAAACAGTCAAACAAACAGTCAGTGTTTGAGAGATTGTGCAGACAAAACATATTTTTCCAAAGAATTAGTGATTGGAAAGAGGCAGTGATATGGATTTTGACACCCTTCTCTTATTCTTGCTTCTGCAAAATACATTTTGTCAACTTGACTATTGTTTTTCAAAGCTGTTTGATTAGAAACCATATAAAAAGTCTGTGTACATCATAAAATATGAACCCTTTCTTTCTTTGCTTCATTCCCCAATGTATAAACAATTACTGGGTTTAGGCATTGTGCATTAAATAAACCTGAGCTAGCCATGTCTGCCCAATATGCTAAACCAAAATGAAATCAATCACCTTCTGACTGAGCATGTTAACTGACTCTGCAAAAATTTTTAAAAAAAAAATTAAAAGGGACACCAAATTATCAAGCATTTACAATTAAAACAGTTGCTTAAATAAAGAAGACACTATTTCAGTATTACTAAATGGAATTGCTTCGGATATTTTTAAGACCAGTCCAAAATGTAACTACCCAACACGAGAAATAATCTTTAAAGTCCTCCTGTATTCCATCCAATGAATAAATGTAGTTGGTTGGCTATAAGAAAGACAGCCTTCCCAGTTCTGTAGCCTCACCCATAGAAGAGATTTCTCTTTTTCAGAAAGATTTAGTTAACATTCAATATCCTATAGGACCATATGAAAGCATTTCATTCCATTTCTTACAAGAATTTTAGATGATAGCCAATTGGCTTTGAAGTATTATGTATCTACACTAGTCATTTCTGTATTTAGATTTCTAGCCTCTTGTAGGATCACCCTTCACTTCTGTACATAGGTAGTCATTGACTTATGTTCATTTAATGACCTTTTGAAGTTATGATGGCAATAAAAAAAATGACATATGGTTGCTTGGGTGCTTGGCAACTGGCATGTATGTATTATGACAGTTGCAGCATTTGTGATCACCATTTGTGACTTTCCCAATTGGTTTCTGACAAGCAAAGTTAATAGGGAAGCTGGATTTGCTTAACATCTGCACTTAACAACTGCAGCAATTTGTTTAACCATGGCAAAAAAAGACAATAAAATCAGATGCGACTCACTTAACAACTGCTTTCCTTAACAACAGAAATTCTGGTCCAAATTGTGGTTGTAAGTTGAGGACTATCTGTAGGTGATTAATGCAGACATTATAGCATTACAGCAGCATCTGGCAAAGGCTATCAATCGGTACTGAGCAAACAGTTTAACTTCAGATGGTAGCTTTTAAATGTATCTTTATCCTGTATTTTATTGGAGTTGTTTCTAAGCCAGGGGTTGCCAAACGTTTGGACCTCAGGGATCACCAACTCATAACTTTAAATCCCGCGGACCAGAGACCCTGGAAAATCCCCCCAAAAGTCTTCAGGAAAATCCCCCCCCTCCGTTTTCCTACTGATCGATCATTCTTTATTTGGGATCGCAGGATACTGTCTCTAGCTCCATTCTCAGGGGGAGAGAGAGAGAGAGATTTTTGGCTTCATGCAAGGAAAGCAGCAGAAGCAACAGAAGTCTTTCTTTCTCCCCCAAACTCTGCCATAAATGAGTCTTTGTGAGATTTGTTGCTCAGGCACAGCCTTTTGAAGCAGGATGCCTTGCAGGGTCTTGTGTTCCCGCGCAGCCTAGATTAATTGCTTTGGGGGGTGCTTTGGGGTTGACATTTCTCTACGGACCACCAAAATTTAATCACAAACCGGTCCCCGGCCCACTGGCTGGCAACCACTGTTCTAAGCTGTGCAACATGGCACATATTTTCTGTACTTTCAGTTTTTTTTTAAGCATCAAATAAAAAGCAAGGAGCAAAGCAAGGTAATACTGGTTCTCTTAAACATGACAGGATACAAAATCACTCCTTCCATTAATATCTTGTAATCCTCCTTTTTTCCTTATTAGTTAATGGATCCAATATGGGACATTTTCTCTGAGTATTGAATAATTGGCTTGAAGCTAGCCCTTGTTGATTAATCATATATTTTGAATAGGTTTTGATTGGAGGATATTTCCATTTCAAAGAACATATAGATAAAATGTCTCAAGGAATTTCAGCTTTCTGAGAACTCTAGGCACATGTTCTCTATGCCCTTTGGGACACACTGATGCCCTTTAAATATTAGAAGTATGCGATAAAGGTGGATGTTGCAGTTGTTTTCTGCTCTAATATAACTTCATAGATTTTAGATTCAGAGACAAATATAAATTGTTGCTTTTTTGATAAAGATGCACACAGTATGCAATGTGATAGACTGGAAAAAAGTCAATAATCTAATCTATATGGGAGCCTGCTAGTAATTACAAATCAGAAAAATGTGTAAACACAATTAAAGAAAATAGACCTTGAGAATAACAACAAACATGGCTAGTGAGCAAGAAAGATTAAAGCACACGTGACAATTAAGAATGATAATGGCAGTGATGGTAGTGATGAGGATGTTAATTTTATGGGGCTTCTGAATCAGATGCCTAATATCTTGGACTGGTGGACACATCTAGAATATTGAAATTATGTTCAGGCACTCTTGCAAATGAGGAAACCTTTCCATTCACAAAAAATCAGTCATAGGATAAAAGCTCATTATAAATAACTAAAGGCCCTGTCAAACTGCCCAACGGATGCAAAACGGACACAGCGGACGAGCAAAATGTTCCATCCGTTGTTATCCGCTCTCAAAAGGGGCAAAAATGTGCATAACCGGAGCGGATAACATGGACGCGGGGAGGACGCAGAGCAGATGGAAAGCGGATGCGGAACGGAAGCCCAGCGGATGGAAGCGGATGGGAGCGGATGGCACATCCGCAGGGCTTCCGGGGGCCCTCAGCAAAGCGGACGTGGAACGGATACAGCGGATGCAGAGCGGATGCAGAGCGGATGCCTGGCGTTAATTGCGCATGTGGGGGGGATGCATTGCGTAAGCCCCCTGGATATAAAGGGAAGCAGCTCACACATGGCCAGCATTCGGAGGAAAGACCTGCTGCTGGACACTTCGAGTTCCTTGCCTGCTCTGCCTGCCTGCCTTCCTGCCAGCCTTCCTGCCAACCTTGGTGCCTGCCAGCCTCCCTGCCAGCCAGCAACCCCACAACCATGGGGAGGAAGCGAAAGCCTCAGCAACCTGCCGCCATCCTTGGCAAGAGGGACAGGGCCAACCTCCCGCCCCCTGCCCCTGACTCTGCTTCTGCTGGGGCTTCTGCTGAAGCTGCTCCTGGCGGTGGTGCTTCTGCTGGTGCTTACTCTGCTGAAGCTGCTCCTGGCGGTGGTGCTTCTGCTGGTGCTTACTCTGCTGAAGCTGCTCCTGGTGCTGGTGCTTCTGCTGGTGCTTACTCTGCTGAAGCTGCTCCTGGCGGTGGTGCTTCTGCTGGTGCTTACTCTGCTGAAGCTGCTCCTGGCGGTGGTGCTTATGCTGGTGCTTACTCTGCTGAAGCTGCTCCTGGTCCTGCTGCTCCTGCTACTCCTGCTCGTGCTCCTGGACTTGCTCGTCCAGCTCGTACTCCTGGTCTTGCTTGTCCTGCTCGTGCTCCTGGTCCTGCTCGTGCTCCTGGTCTTGCTGGCGCTGCTGGTGCTTACTCTGCTGCTGCTGATCTTGGTCCTGCTGCTGCTGCTGCTGCTGATGATGATGATCCTGCTGCTGCTGCTGCTGCTGCTGATGCTGATTATGATCCTGCTGGTGATGATGATGATGATGATGATGATGATGATGATGATCCTGCTGGTGCTGCTGCTGCTGCTGTGGAGGAGCAGCCCCTACCACCTGGGAGCCCCTCTGATGAGGGCCCATCTGGTCCTGCCAAAGGGAGGAAGACGGGGACGGGAGAGGAGGCAATACTTCATTGAGGAGGAACACGAGGATGAGGTGCTGGAGTGGCTGAGAGAGAATGACTATCTGTGGCGGAAGGGACACCGGCTGTACAGGGACACCAAAAGGAAGCAGGCTGCTTGGAGAGAGAAGGCGGAGAGTATGGGTTACACTTCGGAGGTGCTCCTCGGCTGGTGGAAACATATGCACACCTGGTACGGGAAGCTGCACCTGAAGAAATCTGGCCAGGCCATGGTTAAGCTGACGGAAAGAGAGACTTACATCATGGCAAGGTGCAGCTTCTTGCAGGGTGAGATCCACCACCGAGGAGCACCAGGAGCCCCTCTCACAACCCTCTCTCTCCGGCAGCCTGCTGAGAGCCAGTCCTCTTCCGGCCGAGAGTCAGTCCCTGTCTGCAGGCAGGTTTCTGTGGAGCGTGCCACGGTGGAGAACCCGCGGACAGGTGTTGTAACCGTGGTGGAGTGCGTGGAGGACTTCCTGGTGCAGTGGGAGAAAGGAGACATCGAGTCCACCACAGTCATAGCCGCATCCACCCTTCCACCCCCAGCTCCACCTCCACAGAAAGGCAGAGAGCCAGACAACAGGAGGGGCAGAGCCACACTGTCCTCCTGGAGATCAGGGAGACCATCCGCAAAAGCATAGATCTCCTCTCTCAGCTGGTCCACACCGACTCCTCATCCTCCAACCGCAAGCCCTTCCTCACCTATGTCAATCAGACCCTCAGGAACATGGAGGAAGCCCAGTACCAGGTGGTGAAAGACCGGATCACCGAGCTGCTTCCCAACCCTCCAGATCCAGAGGAACCTGCTCCCACCCAGCCCAGGTCTGCTCCTCCACCCCAGGTGATGTCCCTCCCATTCCAAGGCTTTCCACAGGCCCTCACCTACCAGGACTATGGCTACCAGGAGGTCCAGCAGCACAGGCAGCAGCCCTTCCCAGTCCAGGCACAGAGTCATCGGGCGACACCGTTGCCACCGGTTCCACTGATGCCGATGCCACCCACGCCAAAGATGCCACCGACAGCGATGCCATCCACGCCAGTCCTCACCCAGCTGCAGACCAGACAGCCCTACACTACTCCTTCCTCCACCCCACAGCCAAGTCCGGCCTCAGTACATCTGTCATCAGTACTGGGGCTGACACCCCATGGCATGGAGGAAGGACCTCTCAGCATCACAGGTCTGAGCCAGCTATCCGAGAGCTTTCTCAACACACCATCACCTGTTGTCCTCTCGGGGCCAGGCACCCCAGTGGGGCTTCAGACCAGCACTGCAGCAGCAACCACCTCCACAGCACCTGGACCCTTCACCCCTGAGACTGGGCACATCTCCAAGTGACCGTGAAGACTGCCAGAGACTGGGTGTGGACTTTATTTGGACACTTGACTTGGGTCTTTTTCCTTTTACAGGTTGTTGTTCAATAAAGTTTAGCTTTGATTCACACACTTGCTTCATTTCTTTTTTTTAATAAAGTCTTGGTGGAAACTTTTAGAATTGGTTTAAGCCTTTGCATGCTTGTGGGATGGGTTAAGATAGCAGTGGGATGGGCAGGGATACCTTTGGGATGGGTAATAGCTGTGGGATAGATAAACCTCCAGTGCAAGCATAGTGGGACTGTATGGTCCACCCTCCCAGGTGCCACACCTATGGCCCTTTATTATCAATAACAATGTAATAATCATCCACACATATCAACACAAACACAACTCTTTATTAAATGCCCTGATCATTGTAGGCCCACCCAAGATAAATGGCCCAATCTCATCAGTGTGATGAGACAGGCTGAAGGAAGCACCCATTAATCATCTATCATCCTGTCTTGCCACTCCACTGCTCCAGCTGGGGAGTTGCACCAGTGTCTCAGGAGGTTGCGCTGCTTCTTCCCTTCACGTGAGGCTCTGTTGGGGCCTTGCACATCCTCAGTGTCTATCAGGTTTCGCCCTTGCCTCCATTCCCCAGGCTCCATGTCCCCATTGCCTTGCTGGAGGTCCACGAGCCTGTTCTGCAAGACTGGGTAGCAGGTGCGCATGAGATTGTGCAGGATGCAGCAAGCTTCCAGGATCCTCCTCACGGTCTGTGGGCGATGCTGCATGGTGGTGAGAAGTACCTGGAACCTGTTGGCCAGGATACCAAAGGCGTTCTCCACCACCCGCCTTGCCCTGGACAGCCTGTAGTTGAAGATCCTCTCTTCACGGGTGAGGAGTCTGGAAGTGTAGGGCTTCATGAGGTAGGTTCTGAGGGAGAAGGTGTCATCCCCCACGATGAAGTAGGGCACATCTTGCGTGTCGTTGGGCAGGGGGTCTGGATCTGGAAAGCCCATGATGAGGTTGCCTTCCAGCTCCTCCTTGAGGTCACTGGCGTTGTATACCTGGGCATCTGAAGCTGACCCGTTGCTGAAGCATCGATGTACATGAACTTGTAGTCAGCATCGACCATGGCGAAGAGGACGATGCTGAAGAAGCCCTAGTAGTTGAAATAAGTGGACCCCGACTTGGTTGGTGCTTTGCAGGCCACGTGCTTGCCATCGATGGCTCCAACGGTGTGTGGGAAGTTCCACCTCTGATACCATTGCTCTGCAACTTTCTTCCATCCTTCTTCAGTGGAGGGGCACTGGAGGAGCTCCTCCAGGTATTCTTCGATGATGGCCTGCACCACTTCTCTGACCACAATGCTGATGGTGTTGTGTGGCACCCTCCAGCCGTACTGCATGCTCCTGTAGGTGGTCCCTGAGGCCAGGTGGTGCAGAGTGAGAGCCACCTTAAGCCCAGGTTCCAGGCTGGGCTGGAAGTTGGTGTTTGCCTTGGTCAACCTTGGTGTCAGCCGCTGCACAACTTGTGTCAAACATGGCTGGAGGCATCCTCGTGAAGTTCTGGAATGCCCGAGTGTCTTCGTTCCTGAGCTCCACCATCAGCTTGTTGTACAGTCCGTCCTCTGCTCTTCTGGCGATCCATCTTCATACCCAGACGCTTCTTGGCCGCCTCTTTTTCTTCCCATAGTAGAGTTCACAGACCCTGTAGATGGCTTCGCACTGTTGCAGAAGGATGGTGGCTGCCAAAAGGACTGTGTTACAATCCACAGTGGACATGACTGGATGCTGTGGAAGAGGAAGAGTCAGATGAAGGCTGCAGAGGTCTGCACAGCTAGGCTGCTGATCTGAAAGTGAGATCCAGACGAGTTGCTCCCCCTTTTTATAGGCAGTATAGGTGTCCCTTTGCATCCTCTAGACATCCTTAATATCCGAGATAGGTCCCCTCTGCGAACGTTCTTTCCATTTTAAACGCTTTGTTTCCGTGCTGCATCCGTGCTGCATCCGTTCTGCATCTGTTCCGCGTCCGTTCCGCTTCCTCCCTGCGTCCGAGCGGATGTGAGTTGCGCGGATGTGGAATGGATGCCTAGCGGATATAGCGGATGCATAACGGATGCATAACAGATGCGTAGCGGATGCGTAGCGGATGCAGAACGGACAAATTGGATACATTTTCCGCGCAAAAGTTTTGAGCAGCTCAAAACTTTCTGAGCGGATGAAATGTCAATAAACGGATGCTGGACGGATAGAGAGGAAGCAAAACGGAGGCAGTGAGTACATCGCGTTAACCAACGGATGGCAAGCTTTTTTGTCCGTTTTACATCCTCTTTGCATCCGTTGGTGCAGTGTGACAGGGCCTTAAATTGCTATCTGAACCCTCTTCAACTTTCTTTTCCTGCAAGAAACTTTGATCAGCTTTAGCCAGTATTGCTAACAGTGTGGAAGGGTGGGAATAGATAGTCTGGATCAAAACATGAGAACAAAGCAGACCTAATCTTGGAAGAGAAAACGTATCCGTGACAAGGGTGCATAGCAGTTCATCAGCCCTGATGACAAGAAATGGACATATTCCATTAATTGGTTGCTGTTATGAGAAAGATAATCATGATCAATCCAAAAGGTTATCACCTTCATAATTGTGACAGTCTTTCTCAGCAACCAATCAATGCAGCTATGTTCTCCTCTTTCTTATATAACTGGTGAGGAAAGCCTTTACTAATGCATTTACTGTTATTTTGAAATATATACCTTCATTATTTTCAACAATTAAAGTTGGGAAATATAATTTATTCTTCTTTTTAGGATGCATTATTAATGTTTTCATTAAAGTATATTACTTTCCTTCCTATAATATTTCTAAATTCTAACTATAATTCTTATTTAGAGCTTCATTCTAACCCATGTTTAGTTTGTTCAGTTAATCTTGCTATTTCCTGAAACTTGTCATCTGTGTTATTATTTCTATTGGCTTCAAACATTTTTTTTTTGTCTTAAATGTAAAGTTATAGTTTTTATCTTTCTAGTGGCTAGCTAAGGCTATAGGTGGAAAATGCAGTATTCCAAGAAGACCACAAGATGCTACAAATGAGTATTTTAACAAGGTTTCAGAAAAGAGAATGCAACACTTCCAAATTATATTACAAGTCATAAGAAAGACAATATAACATCTGAATGCCCAGTTGAAAGAATGAGTGAGAATGCACAAAAAAAGTAAATTAGACTAAGGACCAAATCAAACAGCACAATGTTCTTAACATTTTACTTATTTCCATAGAGACAGAAAACTTCCTGGCGCAAAATTATTTTCTGTTTCAGTGTTCTTGGAGTGCTCCAGGTTTTTGGAAATCCCAAACTTTTCACAGAGAATTCTGGAAAGAAGACTTGTGTTTCTTACCCAGTCCTTTTTTCTGGCTTTTCTACCATTGTGACCCTTCTCTGTATCCAGCAGAGAGAGATTAGGGATATCTGCCCTTGAATACTTGATAGGGAAAATTCTGTTTCCAGCAAGCAGCCTGCAGTTTTGTGAACGCCTAGCAAGAAGGCCTAATCACAATAGTCTTCAAACTATTTTTGTTTCATTTTACTGAATCTCAACTTCCTTAGATAAATCTTTCCAATTCTTGAATCGAATGGAACTATGTTGCATGGTGGGTGTTATTGCTACTTATGTTGATATCATACCAAACACAAATCTTGGATGCCACTCAGGATTTAAGTTCATCTACCTTGTTGGTCACATGATTATTTTAATATTTGGATTACCTCATACCATTAGGTTGTCATGGCTCATCATGAACATCCTTTTTACCATGGATCAAGACTATTTATTTTTCAATTTATTTCCTAATTTCTGAAAAATCTTGTCTCACTACTCAATTGCATTGGCTTTAATACATTTGTCTTTTGGTTAATTGTAATTGTTATTGCTTGCATTTTAACAAAACATTTAGCAATTAAATTTAATAAGATTACATATTTTAAATTGACAAAATACCCATCAACTTAAAAAATATTTTTCAGATGAGAAAGTTTTAGCATTTAAGTTGGGAACTAAAACCACTACAGAAAAAAAAACCCATATTGCAAGTAAAATAAACACTATCCTTTCATGAACTGCAATTCTATTTTATTATAGTTGGTAGGCATTTATGAACAATAGTTAAAATTATACTTAATATCACAGCAGTCTGTTCAAAAACACAAACACAATGTGATTGAAAATAGTTCAGATCACAGGATCTAAAAACAAATAGTCAGTACAAATGTCAATTATTTGAATTGGTCATGTCAGAAAACCTGGTAGTGTACCATTCTGGAGATGGCTATTATTCCTGTATACTTTGTGTTTCTTTCCTCCCCATCTTTTAACTGTGACTATTATTATTTATTGTTTTATAATTTTAATGCCTTCTGGCTTTAATGCTTATAAACTGCTGATGTTGACATCTCTTGGCAAGATGAGCAGCATATAAATCAAATAAATAAATGAACAGACACTATAAGAAATACTATAATTCTATTTTATTGATATACAGTAACAGAATATTGAAAACCTGGTGTTTTTACCTTCCATCCTTTTTTTTTTAACTAAAAAGAGTTAAACTTGAGTTTCTTTTGTTTTCAGTTTTCCTGAGCAAAAAACATGATTTAGTAACAGCTGCCATGTGGTTTCTTCAAGTCCATCTCTGTATCCCTCTAAAAAGGAATGAAAACTGTCAAGGCAATCTGGGTGAAGACCAGGCATACTTTAGCTCTGGGGCTGCTTGGAGGAGGATCTCCTTAGGTGATCTGATTTATTTAGCTCACTTTTCATGAAAAGCCATCACAAATACGTTCAAATCTACATTTGCTTCAGTTGAAATCTCTCTGATATGACTTCTAACTTCCAGGAAACCAACATTAATAAGAGGCATATCTGCTTACTGTGTTGCTTACATGATAATTGTTGATTTAACAATTGTTTAATAAAAAGATTAGACAGACAGTTTAGTGGTTAAGGCATCAGGTTAGGAACTGTAAGACCAGGAGTTCTAGTCCAACTGTAGATACAATGTCTCTCTCAGTTCTAGGAAGGAAGCAATAGCAAGCCACTTCTGAAAACCCTTGCCAAGAAAACTACAGGGACTTCTCTGGACAGTCTCCAAGAAGTGAAATGGAAATAAAATAAAAAACAAGAAGTTTATTTCTTCTCCAGATGAAGAACAAAGGCTATAGGGCCATTAATCCGTACTCTTTTCATCTACACAGCTTTGCTACCGAGAAGCAGAAGGCTCCTGAATTGCTTCAAGAAGCTGAAAGCTGAGACTTCTACAAAACAGGATTTGCCATATTTTTCTTCCCTAATATCCTTTTCTACATGACAAATGAAAATACTCAGTCACTTATGGTCCACCGGTTGGGATAATGGGAAAAGAAAGGTCACATGTTTTATCACTTGGCTGCATCAAAACAGATTGGTATCTATTTTGTGTCTTCCCCAATAACCACTCACCATTTTGGTGAAGAGAACTGAATTGAACTTGGGTCAGGAAAGGCCTTTGATCAAATCTCAACTCAACCACAAATGACACGCAGCGACCTGCCATAACTTATTGCAGAGGTCCGTGCCTATTGTTCCTGAAAAGAGGACCTCTATATTCCATCAACCTCAATCTTATTCTACTGTAGAGGAAAATCAATTTTACAGCCCACAAAACAGTATAGTGTTAAGCAGGCTTAAATCTAAATTTGCTCTTACCATGTTTGCAATGCTGTTGAATGAATGACCAGTACCTTAAGTACTTGGTTTTAGCACTAATGATGATTCTGCAACTAGCCTTCCTTTTTTCCTACTACTTCACGGGTGTCAAACTCGCTGTGTCACGTTGATGTCACACGACAGATTGCAATGTTTTTTTTGGCCTTTGGCATGTGAGGACAGGAAGGTCAGTCATAAATAATACTTTTTTTCAGTTTGCAATAATACATCTGATTTGAAATCTTGCTTTTAAAAAGTCTTGTGTTTCCCACTGGGACTTAACCATCACACAAACACAGCAAGGCATCTTCTTTTTTTTTTCTTTTTTCCTGCCATTTCATGTCATTCCCAACTTATGAGGGAAACAACTTTCAATTATTCTTACCTCTATCAACATGATAGCAATAGCATCAGTCATGTTTCCCCCTTTATTACAACACCGTCCATGAGCAGCCACAATAATGTTACGCTTCTACATTCATTGCCTTGAATGACTGGCATTGATTGAGAACAGAAACAAAAGAGGCAGGCAAGACATCAGCAATGGGAACAGCGGCATTTCATGTCACTATTGTGTCCTGGCAACTCAAGGCTCGGTGGGTAAGACTACCTCAGCAATGAGGAAAGGCGATAGATAAATCAACTCCCTCCCTTCCGTCCCCCCCCCCCCCCCCCCCGAAATGAGGTACTGCCTCATCGTAAACATACTTTAGGGGGAATCAACCCAACACTGGGATTTTTGAATTGCCAACATGCCAATTTAATTCTTGGCAGTTTAATTCTCAGTTAGTTCCAAGGAGGTTGATCAAACGCCCCACTCCTGAGATAAAACTCTGACCAGCCTATGCGTTTCTATTTTCTCCTCATTCCCCTCTTCCGAAAGCGGTAAAAACAGCCCCAGCGTTTTGCTCTTTTTGCCTCAGCCTGAGAGGAGGGAGAAGATTTCGAGGCAGCAGAGAAGCAGCGTGTTCCCCCACCCGCCACCCCCGCTCTCTCACACCCCCTCCTACGGCAGGCTTCACGGGCGAGGAGGAGCGGCCCGAGCGTGCGTCCTCTTTTCTTTGCCGAACAAATCCCAGGACCGGCGCGCGGCTGAGCAAGGTGCCCGGGGCGCTTGTCACACGTGCCGCCGCCGCCGCCGCCGCCGCGCACGGGTAAGGAAGTGGCGGTGGTCGGGAAAGAGGAGGCGTGGCGACCTGGAGTCGGACCCCCCTTCTGTCCCGGTCCCGGGGGAGGAGGAGGAGGCTGGCGGCATCGGCATCACGTGGACCCCACTCCCATCTTCTCCCCCTCCCCCTGCCTCCATCTCCCCCTCCCTTCCCTTTGTTGTAAGCCCGAGCGGTAGCGGCGACGTTGGCAGGAGCAGCGGCAGCATAGACGACGCCAGCAGGAGCAGCGCACAAAAGGGGCGCGGGGGAGGCGAGGCTGTCCCTGCCGGCTCCCGGAAGCCTGAGGAAAAAGAAAAAAAAAAAAAAAACCCAAACAACCACCAGAAAGCGAATTTGAGATAAGAACGAGGCGGCCCGGGATGCGGAGCGCTGGCTGGCAGCAAGGCCGGTGGGTCCGCGCTCCTCCCGGTGGCGCCCATTGAGACCCAGAAGGGCCTCCGGTCCCCCTTTGCAAGCCCTCGCCATGGCGGCCACCGCCCGGCCCCGGACCTCGCCCGGCTGCAACCACGCCGTGTTCCTCATGCTGGCGGTGGCTCTCTGCGCCCTCGGTCCCGTCCGGACGTCCAACCCTCTGTCCCCCGCCGCCGCGCCCGCCGCCGATTGCGCCGGCAAGGGGAAGGCGGGCAGCAACTGCTCAGGTAAGCTGCAGGACCGGCGGGTTGGGCTCTTGGGCGGGGAGTGGAGGGAAAGGTTGGACGGCCCACAAGCGCTCCCGCTGCCCACGCCCGAGCATCCTTCCTTCGAGGCTGATCTTCCCCGTCTTTCGCGCCCTTAACCGCTCAGGGCGCGCGGGGGGGGGGGGGAACTTTCCGCCTCAAAACGCCCATCTGGGCACGCCACGCCACGCCACGTGGGCTCCTTCTTCCCTCGTCCTCGTCCGTTCCCCCCTCCTTCCCTTCCCTTCCATGCTTAATAGCTCCGTCAGTAACCAGCCCCATCTTTGTCTTGCCTTGTCGGTCCCACTTTTGAAAGCCATCACGCCACTTTCTTGCCTGCCTTCTCACCCTCCTCGCCACCCGCCCTCCCCGAATTCATCGCGCCCACGTTCCGGTTCCGAAGAGCGAGAGCCGCCGGAATTCGGAGGCGCTTCGCTCCGCTGTCGACATGCACGGGATTTCAAGCACGGGGGGGGGGGGAGACGGGGGGACGGACGGGGGACGATTGCTGCCTCTTACTTCGTATGCCGCCAAACAGGTTCCGCGCAGGCTCTGCCTCCTTCCTGCTCGTTTCACCTGATCGATCTGGTTCTGAGTCTCTCCACCATACGGTGCGCAAAATAAAGAAGAGGGGCCGATTGCAGGGCAATCCCAACTCAGCCAGGAACCCGCTTGCCCAGAGCCATCCTCGGGTTGTGCAGGTGGACATGGATATGGAAGCGGTCAAGAGCTTAATTTCAACCGGTCTGCCTTTGGACCCAAGGTTCGGCCTTGGGCTAGAGAATATGATGTTCCTACAGGGATTGCACCTGATTTTTTTTTTTTTTTTTTAAGTAAGTTATAGAATTGCACCTGAAAACGACCACCTCTTCAGGTGCAGTTCGATAACTTACCTAAGAACAAGATGTTGTTCAGTAAGTCTTCCTTTTTAAATAGAAATGTGTGGGATTATCTTCAAAATGTTATTCACTACTTCAAAGGCCAACACTCTTATGTGTATATTCCAAAGTAAGCAAAATTTCCCTGGGCTTGCTTTCAGGTATTGTATGCAGTCGTTTTCACTAGCAACACCTTTTAAATTTTGCTTACTTGGAACTAAATCTCACTGACTTTAGTGACACTGAAACTTATGCACAGGCCTGGGTTGAAGAAGGTTTTCTTTGTTCAGTTCAGATGTGTGTGCTTTTTTATTGTGGAAGCTGAACACTGCCTGGGTGCAAAATCACACTGGCCTGTAAAAATCTCACAAATTATCATCCACATCTCCTTTTTTTTTTTTTTTTTTTTACAAAGGTCTCAACAGAAGTTCCATCTTCTTTCCCTCTTTGCCTTTCACACCCATGCATTTCAGAGCCCTGTGCTCCCTCAGACACGAATATGGGAAAGTAAATCTGGGAATGTGAACATTGACCTTGTGCGGGCAGTGAGGGGGTCAACAATTCAGGCATCTGGAACCACTGGCTAGGTGATATGAGTTCATTTCCTATTGCTGGAAGATATACTGCACTGTGTGTGCAGCTCTGATTTCAAAATTGTACTTTTTTAGTTGTATCACAAGAATGGAAAATAATTTCTGTTCAAAAGGCAACAAAAGGAAAAAAAACAAACAGGAGGTAGCATCTCTTTTGTTTCTCTCTCCTGAATGCATATCAGTCTTATCACCACAGTTACTGCATCCATACTCAACGCTTTTCCGCTGTTTTTTTCACCCGTTTCTTCAAAAGATTGCCTGTGAAACTCCAAGTGTGGAGATGTTGCTTCTGTAACCTGTTTAGATAATTGACCTGCTTCTTGTCAAGTCTGCAGCATTAATAAATATAATACAAGCTCCTAGATCAATTCTAGCCTCTATAATCTAGAAAGACCTATTGTAAAATACTTTTGTGATCAGAACAAATGTAATTATGTTTTTAAAAAATGCCTTATCAAAATGGTTACTTTAATGGTCTTCATTCAACACCTTGCAGAAATCAATGCTGTTTTTTTAACCTCACATTTATTTTTAAAAGGCTATCTTTCCAAATTAGTAGTACTTAAATAGATGCAGGAAACTACAGGAAATTAAACTTATAATTGGGATTGTGTTTCTAAAAATGATGTTTTTCTTAAGCATATTTCTGGTTCATTGTTCCTTTTGACTAGAGCTTTGCCTTCCTCAAAGCATTCTAGCTGTCATTTTTTTTAATGTTTTTTTCTTCCTCATTTGAAGAGCATGGATGATTGCTTTGAAAGGATTGCTAGTAGAAATTACCTGCAACTGCTAGTGCCAAATTCATGAGAGATTCATAAGAGATTCTTCTTTCCAATCTCATTCTCTTCTTTGAGAGATGAAGACGGCTGCCACTTTTTAAAACAGCTTTGAGTACTTGATACAGTACTCTGTTTTGGTAGCCTGTTATTTATTGACAGCACATTTCCCTGGCTTTTTCAGGAATGAATTCCAATATAGCCTTTAAAAAAAAAGCAAGTTTTTGTAGGATTACAATCTTAAGATTGCAGCCTTTTTGAGACTTTCTAAAGAACAAATTCTACAGAAAATATCAGAATTAACCTTAAACATATACTGTATAGGTTTGGGTTGAGTTGACTATCAAAAGAATAGGCAACTAAGGCCCTAACCAGGTGTAACAATGGAATGATCTATGTTTGGGATGTTGAAGCATAATGAGGAAGGAAAAGTGAAAAAGATGAAGAGAATGTGGAACTCTTTTCTTTTCTGCAGATTTCCTCCAAATTTCTAAACATTCTGAATTTGGCTCCCATCCCACCAGGTTTAAATTACAATGAGAAGAAATTAGTGAATAGGGAGGGATAGTTGCAAACTTTACAAAACCTGTAGCATTAAGCATATATCGAAGGTCTAGTAAGTGACTTATTTCCATGTAGACAGACATAGGCTAAAAATATTTATGTTGCACTATGCCTTCTTTGTCATCTTTGTTGTAGACAACTCTGACAATGGTGGTTGGTGTGGTTAGCAATTTCTAGAAGCAAAAGTCATCCCACAATGTAAATTTCACCTTTATTTGTTCCCTTGATTCACATAATGACTTAATCAAGTTTTGTGCAAAGAAAGAAAGATTAGTAGGTTAATTTGCTACTGTCAAATGCCAGTTCGTCCAACCAGCATATATAGCTTGCATGCTGCTTGGGAAAGTCAAATGAGATTCATTTTAAAAAGCTGGCAGACAGAGTAGATTTTTGGACTTGATATTTCTCTATAATGCCTATAAATATATTCGTGCTGTTTTAAATGAAGAGAAATCACATGCATTCAGCATAAGGAACAAGAAAACAAAATTGAACAGTATAACATAAAAGACAAGACTGCAAAGGTTTTGTTTTACTTGTGTAATTGGAGAACATATTCTGCAAATTATAATACTTAGTATGGAAATATCTCCCAAGGGTCTTCTTTATATTCAGAGCTGCTTAATTTGGATACAACACAGACTTTCAAATCTAATTAATTTATCTAGTGTACACTAGGATGCTGTAGCTGATGTTCTTTTCAAAGTATAGTTCTTGCCTTTTTCACTGTGAGGTTTCTGTGTCCAGTAATCATGAATTACCTTTTAGAGAACCATGTTTCCCACTTTCTTTATATTTCCTTATGCAGATATTTGATAATAAGTCATACAGATGCCTTATGACCTTAACTAGAATTCCTTCTCTTTTCTTTCCAGTCATCCAAATAATCCATTATTCTTTATGTACACTCTCCCCCTTCCTTCTGACTTAATCTCTCATTGTACTGATGGTATTTGACAGAATTACATGGCAGTGCCAGAATTATATTTGCATAATCCATTCTAACATTCTTCTTCCATCAGAATCTCTTGTCCTGGCATGAGTAATTCTAGTGGATTCCTCCCTGGATCATGTTGTTCTATTATTTAGACATCTTTGTATGGCAATTAAGGTATAATGAGTAAGACACTAATTAAGATCTTAATGGGAAAAAATCATTTCAAATGAGCATGGCAGTTTCAAACTCTTTCCCTAAGTAGTTTGGTTGAATTAGATGATAAAATATCTAATGGAACTTCAAGAGGCAAAATTCCTCATATGCCTTCACTGCTAGCCATCTTCTGCCTTACAACCAACATTGCTGGAGGAAGCAAGGAGATGGGTTATTTTTCTTTTGTAAATCTTATTAACCTACTTTATGATTAAATAATTTTAGATTATTGCATAGTCTCATTCCATTCACATTAGTGAATGGATTCTATCTTCCTTGCCTAAAATTTTAGCTGTTCAGTAAATCTAATTTCAAAGTTAACTCCATCCACCACTTCAGATACTTGGCTCTAGCTATATCATTTATATATACTTTTTGTTCTACTGAAAATAAAATTTATGTAGAGTTCATGGATTTTTCATCAGTCTTTATTGAAATGCAGAATGTGGCTTTCCCCCTTTATTCATGTTAAAAAATTAAGGTTAGGACAGTAAACAAAAATAGTGACAACCTCATGATGACCAATTTCACATTTTTCTTGCTCATAACAAAATGTTTTCTAAAAGCAAGATGATAACTCAGTTAAATAATTGGTCAATAGATCTGGTATAGTTTCAAAGGCAATGGAGAGCAATGATATATTGAGATTGCATTTATATTAATTTAAATAAATGTTATCCTTCTGCTGATAAAACTGCTACCAGCAGCAAGAGAGGGCAGTTTCCATTGCCAGTTGTAGGCTTTGAGAAAACATAGCAGATCTGTTCTCAAACTGAACTTCTGAACTGTAGGCAAGAGAAATGGAGCAGATCCTCTAGCTCTTGCTGCAAGCCCTGGTTGATACCAGTCTAAATTTCCTTTAGCTGCTATAGTGCTCTCAAGAGGGAGGAAGTATGGAGTTGGAAAAGAGGCGGTAATGACCTCCTTGATTCAGAACAGTTATTCTCCTTTAAAAAAAAAGTTTTAGAAAGAAGTGGATGGTGATGATAATGATAATGTAGCTTCATGACACTGCATCTTTCAGCCGTGCTGGAAGTGAAATGAGGGCATTAGCACACCTAGTAAGATCTACCATCAATGCTGCATGCAGAAGGAGGAAAGTGAATTGTGATACTCCAGTGAATCTTCTATGTCAGATTGGTTCAGGCATAACACCAAGTGATTTATTTGTTTTTGATTTGATCTGGTGGCTGACTTCATCCTTTTAGGCTTAGCTGGATGAGCTACAGTGCAATACTGTACATGCATTCAGTACTGTTATTTTGACTGGGTATTGCCCTCTAGAAGTGATTACCAAGTTTGCACTCAGTTGGTTTTTTTTCCAGTGTTCAGGGGGAAAATGAAAATGCTGAATCTTAATCCTTCCTATGTCTTATAGAAACAAATAAAAATAATCATGATCTTCTTAAAATGCATGCACTTTTTTGCTGATTGCTAAATTTAGTTTCAATTGTCAGGTTTACTTGGGAAATTAAAAATATTATTAATTAATATATTATAGAAACCATATTGTTGTTGTTGGTGATAGTTTCATGTTTGAACAAAAATATAAGAAAGGCTTGCTGAACTGAATTAAAATCAGTAAGAGCAGTGCTTTTGGGAAGGACAGGAGAGTAAAATCTCCGTCCTGCTTATGTACCCCAAAAACTAATACTGAGAAATATACTGCCAGTATATATAACCATCATAACTAGCAATTGTTGATACTCTGCCTTCTATTTACTTAATCCTTTTTAAAGTTGTCCAGGTAGATAGCTGCTACTATATTTTGCCATACCCAATGTCATAACTTGACAATATTTGATATATGGAAGTATTTCCTTTTATCTCCATGTTTGGAAACAGATTATGTTACTATTAAAACCAAAATGGTCTTCTGCTGTTAGCCTGGTAACCACATAAATTGGCATACTTTTCAACATACAAAGTCTGTGCCCACTAAATATGATCTTTCTAATATTTTCTGGAAAGCCTTTTACTGCCTTTTTTCCCCTTGGGTCTTCTGCTAGTTTTCCATTCAAAGGGCTGATAATCTCCCCTTCTGTTTATCTTTAATCTCAATGCAACATCAGATGCTTTTAAGCTATTTATTAATTTCTACTGTTTACTCCATATGGACTGTTCATTATGGGAATAGTTATCTGCTTAATTTGATGAACAGTTTTAAACAGTTTGCTTACATGTAGAACAATAAAATATATTTTCTATCTGAAAAACATTTGTTTTAGAGTTGATAAATATTCCTGTATGAAATAATCATAAAATCTATTTCAGCTCTTCAAATACTACTTTTTCTTCAAAGTCTATTTAAGAGAAACCCAAAAAACGCCATTCTATAACAATGTATTAATAATGACATATGGGAAATAGAACTAATGAAGTAGGTCACAGAATAATTAAGTGTTACTGAAGATGAGAAATAAGGGAATCATGAACTTTTCTGACAGATGACACCAATAATTGAAAGATACCATCAATTATTTCAATGGATAAGTAGCCACAAGTAACCACTTTAGAACATGCTTCTTGGCTGCCTCCTTTTCATGGTTTTAGGATTTATAGAAGTTCACATGAAATTGCTCTTTCAAGGTTTATATTTTCACTTTGGATTTAAAGAGATGAATGAGATATTCAGGTCCAGGCAGATGTTGTAGAAACATGGAGTCTGTCATGTTGTTCTTACTGTAGGTACAAGAGAAGGAGAACTTTTGGAGAGGGACCATTTATAGAGGGATAAATGAGGGTGTTTCTTGTTCCCTGATTGCTTTTTTCATCAATGCCTCTATCCAGTACTTTGCCTGGAGATACAGCAAATACTTGCTTGAGGAATCCAAGTAAGGAGTGATAACTAAAGGGGAAGGTGTAAATTAGGAAAAATTGGGTCATGCTTTTTTGGCTACTTCTGTTGTCAATTGTCCCATTCATTGACATTGTTAAGCCTGGGTTCCCCAACCAGGGTTAGGTAGACAAGCTAAACAGAATGTGCAGCGTTAGTCAGATAGGCACACAGATAAATGAGTGAGCTAAGCTTGTATGTTTATTAACATACAGTAAAAATAACAGATACGCTTGTGCTATCAAGAATATAGTTTATTCCAGTATAAGTTTATGGCATAGTCAAATATCAGTCCAATAGTCATTTACCATGTAGTCAGTCCATTCAGGGATATTCAGTTAGCAAAGTCCATGTAGAATATCCTATGTCAGTTCACTTACAAATCAGTCCTTTGTTGTCTCTCCCGTTCGAGCAATGCAGTCTTGATTCCATGCAGTAATCAGGGATCATCAAAGCCAGAGAGAGTGAGTGAGCCGTAGTCTTGCTACTTTTATATTGTTTTCTTAACCACTCCTTTAATTGCTATTTCACAGTTAAAGCTGTATACACTCTAACATACACTAACTATGATTCATAGTTATTATTTCACCTAAACCAGTTAGGGTGAACAATGTTATCCCTAACATTCATTTTCTTTTTGCTTAATAGCCTCTGGAATTTCCAGGCCCTTGAAAAGAGAATCATGAACTAGAAGATCATGATTTATTCTGTGGTTTATTCTAAAAAGAAATTTTAAAAAAAACATGGAAAAATCTCTCAATTAGAACACTGATTTGAAATAATATCAAAGACATTTCAAATAAAATATATTTCACTGACACTGGTAATTCTGTGTATAGTCAGCACTACCTCTTATCTTTCTTTTTAGATAAGATACTTGTTTTTCCTGAAACTCCTCAGTTATAGTCAATAGAGATATTCAATATGTATTGAAAGTATGTTGCATTGTGGAGTCTAAAGTGGTAGACAGAGCATTGATGTCACTCTGGGAATGTATAGAACTTCTGCCTGATTCTGAAGAGTAAAAACATTTGCAACCGTGACTTGGATTGAATGGAAATCCCATAAGGGATTGTTCAGTAGTTACAGTTAGAAACATTATTATATGCTTGACCTTTTTCAGTCAAGACTTTTACAATTATATTTACTGAAATATCTAAATTCATATCCCAAACATCCATATTCATATCCAAACCCAAATTTGTAACAGTAAACTAAGGTTTACTCGAGTTTGTTAAGTGGAGATTGGAAGAGTCTTGCTGTTCTGTTTATAAGTATGGCTTTGAAATTGCTCACTCAGTTGAGTCCAAATGACTTTAGACAGTTCTTGCCTCCAATATAATACATAAAGTGAACATTCTTACGTAGCAAAGCCTTATTAAATACTGTATAGATTTATGGTATACTTTAATAAATAAACAATAGGTTCTCTGTGCAAATAGTATCTTGAAAACTTGACAATATTTTAAATATTGGTTGCATACAAAGAGAATAATTACATATTTTAACTACATTTAGGGGGAATACAATTTCATAGCCTATACTTGGGGACCTAGTCAGTCGTTCCAGCCCATCATTATCTTCTGCTATTTCTAAGCAGATATCAAATACTCCTTGGATTATTTAAAACTGTAAGAGAAGCTGTTCAACAATTCATTTTCAACAAATAATAAAACAAGGCTCTGTAGTCTAGAGATAAAAAAGACTGCTTTACACATAAGTATATTAAAAAGGGAGGTGCAAATAAATGCTCAATGGCACTAATGCATTGTGTAAGCTAAATTCTACTTAAGATTGCTAAGAAAATGAACAGAGCCATATTTGAAAGTAATAATATAAGGTGACTAGTCAGTATTCAGGAAAGTTAGAAGGACAAGACATCAGGTAGCTGACTCAATGGATTATGGGAAATAGCAAGAGAATACAAAAAAAAAAAGGTTTGCTTTTATTTTGTTGATTACAGCAATCATTTTGATGGGTAGATTTTACCAAAACTTGGAACATATTAAGGCCTAATGGGTGTACTAGAACACCTGATTACTCTTCAAAGGGATTTCTCATTCTCCACCTAGTATGAACTATATGATGTGTCCCTTTAACTTTTCTGATGGTTAGAAAGCTAGAGAACACAGCCATTCCTACGGGTACAAACCTTTCTAGTCTTTAGAACAGGGGCATTTGCTGGAAAGAGGGCTGGAAAAATTGAGAGAATGCCAATCTTTCGAGCCTTCAGAGCAATGGTGTTTACTAGCTTTCCAGCACTCTTCTGTGAGCAGAAGAAAATGCCTCTGCTGGGCTGAAGAAATGGAATTTTGGGGATCCAAGCCCAGTTTCTGCAGCTCACTGGAGGGGCTGAGCTCCATTCAGCAGGCAGCCCCCAGAGAGGATGTCTTCTCAGCAAGTGGCAGCAGCTTGCAATCTTCCTTGCTGGTCTTCCCATTTACTTTCTGGGAAAGCTGGTAGAGAAGATTGCAAATGCCGACTGCATGATCACAAGGTACTTGGCAACTGGTCATAAGAGCAAACCGGTTGTCAAGTATCCCAATGTTCTGACCAAGGCTTCCTGAGATATCAACAAACACACATAAAATCCAAGACCCTTTATTTTAGTTTAATGGCTGTGAATTATCATCATTCACGGCTATAATTAATACAAGGGATGTCTGCCAAAGTTCTTTGAGAGACGTCTGATAAGAATGCACCTTATCTTACTTGAAGTGCTGCCAACAACTAAAGTTCCAATTAGTTTTTCCAAAACCAAACAGAGAACAAATTAACCACAGAGCTTTCAGAGAGTCCAAACTGATCAGAGCGAATGACATTGCTTCCTGCAAAGGTTTTCCTACCTTTGCACTTCTTTTATACCTTTATGGGAGGGGCAATCACCTCCAACCTTACTCCTGAGTCGCCCCGTTTATCTTAGCTGCTCTTGCCTTCTGGCAGCTCTGCGCACACACGCATTGGGAACAGGCTCCCCTTGTTCCTCTGCCTCACTGCTGCCAAATTCTGGAGGCTCCGGAGTCAGCACATAACTCCCAGATGGTCCTGTCTCCCTCTCTGTATTGGATACAGGACCCTCGCCTGAGTCCTCCCCAGACACCTGGACTGGTCCCTGTTCTTCCCTACTGTACTATTCTGCTGCTGTCTGCACAGGCTGCCGGCGAACCACAACACCCAAATGCAGAGTGATCAGATGGGGGGTGGTGCGATGTTTTAGGATGGTGTTGTGTATCTTTCTTGCATTCATTTAACTTGAAAAACTAATATATTTTAAGACTGGGAAGATTGGAAAGGATGACAACTGAAGTAAACACTAATTATATAAGATACATAGGCAACACTCATTTGTTATCTGAAAGTAAAGAAGACTTAGAAGTTATGATGATGATGAAAATAAAACAATAAAATGAAAATATGGGTTACAGTAATGATAAATTCTAAGGGTGCAATGACAACTTCAACTGCACACTTTTTGAAGTTACATTTAATTGTGAAAGGGTGAAGGTGGTACATCAAGCTTTTTTTGAACACAAGATTAGATAAGATGGATTGTGTTTGAGAAATGAAGAGGGAGGAAGCAATGACAAATGATACCATGAAGGATTGCTATCTTTCAATGAAAACAAAATAAAATAAAATAATGATTATCTACAGCTATGACTTGACAGGATAAGAAATGTAGATGCTTTTCGTTTCTGTTTTTGAAGGTGTTTACTAAGAGTACCATGAATTGAAAGAAGAATCAATGAATCATTCCTAGACTGAAAAATATGACTGTGGCTTTGAGATGCTGATCACTAAGAGAAACATAATTTAGACAAATTATATTAATAAGCAGAGGGCTAGAAAAAATAACTAAGCTTGGCAAGGTAAAGGAAGTAGAAGAAAAAGACAATAGATAATCTGGATGGATGGTGTGAAAGACATTACAGTGATGTGGAAGAACTACGAGTTATTATTAAAGAAGTTCAGGATGGCAAGCACATCTTATAATGTCACAAATAATTAAATTTGACTTAATGATATTTAACTAACAGAGAGCTGGTAGATAGAGGAGTTGGTTCTAAAAGAGATTTAAATAAACGTTAACACTATTGTTAAAATCAGCAGGATTTAAATTCTTAGTTTTGGCTTGATTATCCTATTCTTTTCAGTTTAATGAATATCGTATTCTTCTATTTCAAAGTTAATTTTCTTTGTTGAACCACCTGAAAATAGGTTATTCAACTTTTATTTTAGTTGAGATTAATGTAAATCATGCAACTGAGAGGAGAGAATTAGATTAAGAGGTAGGAAGAAAGGGGGATATGTGAGAGAATTTTCCAAGGCTGAGAAGTTTGAATTTTATTATTTCCATGAGTTCGAACCACATTCACCAATCTCAATAGCACTTCAATGATTGTTGTCCTTACATAATTCATCTTTGATTCAAACAATATTTATTTTGTAAATAGTAATCTACATTATTAATAGTATTAGTTTGATTAGTATCAGTTGTTTTTTTATAATCAATCCAGATCATATGTATTTTTTTTTCATGTTTTGCAATTCTCCAAAACCATTTTATCTGTCTTTTGTACCTCCACTATTCTGATTATCTCTTTTCTGTTTACTGGAAAGATATTACTTTCTTCTGAATAATTTTGGATGTTATTCACTATTACGTCAATGAGTAATTTAAACATTTTAGGCAAGAATGTTATCAGGCTGTAGTTTCCTGGTATTGAAGATTTGTCTTTAAATGAATCCAAACTCCAGCTCCTCTTTAGGACAATGATGGTTTATTCAATTTAGCATCAAACAACAAATACTCTAATCAGGCAAGAGTTGGGTTTGAGTTTGCTCCCTTTCCTTTTATCATCATTATCATGAGACACACCCCACCACACCCAGGCCTATATGCAGTTCTAATTCTGGCCATGCCTAACCCATTATCCCTAAATGCTATTAACTCTATATCATGTCTACATCCCTACCTTATTCCGACCCTCATTAACTGATTCCCACCTGGTGCCATCTTTACCATGTTTTAACCTCAGTCCTAATTACCACCTATATGTGCCCCAACCCACTTTAACAATATGCACCACATCAATAAAGAGCCAGTTCCAGCAACCCCGCAGTTGTTGCAGAATCCATCCTCAGCTCTGCTGAGTCATTCCAAAACCATCGACCAGCACATAGCAGAAATACAGATCCAGCAGCAGCAGAGATAAGGTGACATGGCCAGCTGACTTGCTGCAAAGCATATCCAGAGCTGACGGGCTCCGGGTGAACTCGGAGCCCGACAGGCGGCCCCCCCTACCAGAGATCCACCTGTAAAGCAATAAAAAGGGAATAATTATCACCATAGTGGTTTACATTTCCCCCCCCCCCCTTGGGTTTCCCAGGGTACTGTTTATGGAACCTCAGTTGAAGACGTGGTGCATTAATATCGATGTGGCCAACCCATGATGCCTCGCCTAAAGGATATCCCTTCCATTTTACTAAATATTGTAGACCTCTTCTATATATCCGTGCATCAATAATAGACTCTATCTAATAATGATCTGCCTTCACTGGACCAGTTAAGCAATCATGGGGATTACGTCTTCCAGGTTTAATGAGACTAATGTGGAATACTGGGTGGACCTTTTTGAACTGTGGCGGTAAGTTCAACTATACTGTAACAGGATTAACCACCTGACTTATGGTAAAAGGTCCTATATATTTGGGGCCCAGCTTTTTACATGGAACACCCAACTTCAGATATTTGGTGGACAGATATACTAAATCTCCCATTTAAATGGTGAGTGATCACTCTGTTTCTTATCAACATGTGTCTTATAAGCTTTAAATGCCTTATGTATAGCTTCATATACATTTTTTCAAGTTTCTGTAATCTTCGTATACCAGGTGGTAGCAGTGGTAGGGTGGTCCATCATCTCAGGTAATTCAGGTATAGCTACGAAATCCATTCTATATACAACCTTAAAAGGGGTGTGTCCTGTGCTGCTATGTACTGCGTTATTATACGTTACTTCAGCAAAAGGTATTGATGTAGCCCAGTCTGTCTGCTGGTATGACACATAACAACGTAAGTAGCATTCTATCGCCACATTGGCTCTTTCTGCAGCCCCATTAGTACTGGGATGGTATGCCGTACTCAGTCCTTGCAATGACCCTATAATCTGTAAGAATTCTCTCCAAAATTGGGCAGAGAACTGTACCCCCCTATCAGATATAATCTGTTGTGGCACGCCATGTAACCAATAAACATGTTTAATGAATAGACCGGCTAATTTACATGCTGACGGTAGACCAGTACAGGGTATAAAATGTGCCTGCTTGGAGAAAAGGTCTATTATGGTTCAAATAACAGTATAACCCCGCCTATTAGATAAGTCTACAATAAAATCCATACCGGTATCCTGCCATGGATGATGAGGAACTGATATTGGTTGTAGTAATCCTAACGGTTTTCCTGGTCTGGTTTTTGTTGTCTCACAAACATGACATCCTTTAATATAGTCATCTATATCTGTCCTCATCGTGGGCCATCAAAATTAATATTTCACTAGATGTAATGTTTTTAAAAACCATAGTGACCGGCTGGTTTAGCGTCATGATACTGTTTCAAGACCCTGAGTCTTAATATTTTTGGTATATACAATTTTGTGCCCTTCCATGCCATGCCATCTCGAATTTCACACAACATAGGATTCTCTTTCAACCATCAATCATGCCGCATTGCTTCACACAAATCCGTTGCCAATTGGGACCATAAGGAGTATATGGAATCTTGTGCCAGAATGAGAGGTTGTACCACCTTACTTCACCTCCTATTATATTGTGGCAAGCAGGAAAGTGCATCTGCCATCAAGTTTTTTCCTGCAGGGACAAATCGCAATATAAAATTAAAATGACGGAAATATAATGGCCAGCATACCTGTTTAGGGGAAAATTTCCATGACGACTGTAGTGCCTCAAGATTTCTGTGGTCAGTCCACACTTCAAAAGGGACTTGAGCTCCCTTCTAACATATTGCCAAATATGTTATATTGCCAAATATTGCCAGGTTGCCAAAGCCCAACAGACCGCAAATGCCTCCTTCTCCCATGCAGCCCAATTTCATTCAGTAGAACTGAATTTTTTAGATGTATAGGCACACGGCTGCAGTACCCCTTTATCATTGTGTTGCAGTAGCACCACTCCTACTGTTATGTCACTAGCATCAGCTTGAACCATGAAAGGCAGATCAGGATCGGGGTGTTCAATACAGGTGAATACCCGACACTCTTATGCTGGATCTTTTTGAATCAGGTAAGCTTTGCCAGATATTAACCAGTTGTTGATGTTTCCTTAATGAAATATTTCATTAATCTGTTGAGCTGAAATTGAATATAAGCTACTCAGATATCTGAGCCAAAAGCCATGCAATTGATTATTTCCAGGAGAGAGTTTTTAATTCTTTTCACTCCATTTTTAACCATTTTGCTGTTACTATTCTAATTTGATTTTTATTAAATTTACCTTCAAATTCTTTTATCATTCAGCATTTTTATTATAGTCTCTTTGAGTTTCCCATAGAGCTTTCCAAAACTGGATTGTTTCCTTTTTGTTTGGTTTCCTATTTTCAGAAATTCTAGGGCTGTATATATAGACTTGTCTATGGTCTGATTAAAATGGTTGATTTTGCTTAAATTGGATGATTTGTGCTCATAGCATTCAATTTTCCTACTATTGCTGAGATTGTTGCTTAATGATTTCTGAAGCTTTCCCCATTTTTCTGGTGAGTGATTTTTTTAAATTATGGTTGTCTTGTTTCTTCGTTCTTTTTGCTCTTTCATGTTCCTTAAATTGCATCTAATCTTAATGTCTTTGTCTTTGCCTCCAGTCTGATCTGTCACTTTGGGATTGAGTATGATTTTTTTTTGGTTTATTAATTTCAATACTTTTTACCACCTTGCCCTTGTAACCACCCTCGTTGCATTTTATCTTAATTTAAAATAAGTATATAAACAAACAAATAAATAGTATCCCTCTATTATTTTTACAGATAACTCAAGGCAGTGAACCAACATACCTTCCTCCTGCTGTTTTGCCCACAGCAACAACCTTGTGAGGTGTGTTGGGCTGAGACACAGAGTGACTGGTCCAAGATCACCCAGCTGGCATTCATGGCTAAGATGGAACTTAAACTCACAGTCTCCACTTATAAAGTGTAATGCTTTAACCACTAGAGTCTAGACCAAACTGACTTTTATTGTAAGCAAATTGGTTGGTCTTTTTGATAAATGCTATTTTAATCCTTGCAAGGACCTTATATCCATCCTTCGTTATAAATGCCAGATCTTTTGGGGGCACTATTTTCAGTGCTGGCAGTTTTTGTCTTTCTATGAATCATTCTGCATATGCCATATTTTTTTCCTTTTCTTTCCCCTTTTTGTAGAGAGGGACCATTCATGTGTTGTTTCAGGACTGGCCTGTACTGGCAATGTTGTTATTACTATTTCTAAGTTATCATTTCTGAAGTTCATATTAGATTTTTGTTTATTTGATATTATAAGAACAATTGTGTTATCTGAATTTCTTCTACTATTCTACTATTGTTTGGGGATCTTCCATTTTCTGAATCTTTTCCAGTTCTGCATTCCTGAATGTTTTATTTCTGGTAATGAATCTCCTTTGGTTTCCTAATCATTGTTCAGTGATATTTGAGTTTGGATAATTTTTTTTCTAATGTTCAAAATCATTCACTTTAAGTGTTCCCATTTTGTTGGTTCCAATTTATAATAAGAGGCTATAATGGCATGATTTTCAAACATATGCTTTTGTTATGTCTGTGCTTGTTGTTCTTCCATTAATCTTACAATCCCAGCCATAGCACTTGAGTCCCATTGCCTGCTTGTCAGCAATTGCCCAGGAACTGTAACATCTGGCATGATTTTAGTTGACCCGTATGATGACCGAACCAATCTGGTATAGAATTCTTTTTCTGTTTGCTCACTGTCTTAAATGAGTTGATGTATTCATTTAGTCTGTCTCTTCCACTAAGACCTGTCTAACATGAATAACCCTTCCAGTAAAATACATTATTGCTAAGAATTCGCAATCTCATCAGAGCATCACAAGCACAAGCCTCTCCCAAAACATGGGGGTATGCATGAAATGGAATAAATGTTATTATGTGTTTGTAATATACAGTTAGATTCACTGTCTAAAACTGATGGAAATTTAATATTTCAAGTCCTAAGAATCTAAAAATTATTAATGTAGCATCCACAAATATAGGCACTTCCAAGCAAGGTGATTTTTGAGGGGTAAAATTAGGATGTTTAGGTGTATATCATTATTAATAGCTTATTTTTAGCCATATAAATGAATGGCATCATTCGTATAATGGAAGAAATCAATATTCATGGGAATTCATATTGCATACATTGGGTAATATGCATCCTTTACTCATATTTGGAACAGAGCAATGATTATGTTTCTTGGATTCTGATGGGTCTCTACTACTATTTTTTTCCTATCCCACTTCACTTCTTTGCTTTCTGAAACTTCAGTAGTGTATTTTCGTAGGGTAGTACATATGGAAATATATTGTTACAGATTCCAGCTAAATACCCATCTTTCGTTTTTTCTTTCAACAGAGAGAAATATAATCATAGTTTAATTTTTTTTGTGGCATAGCTTGATTGCAGATTGTTTTTAAATCAGGTATATAAAGTGTTGTTTGCAAATAGGATTAGGGTTAGGTTAATAGGCCAGGATTTTGAAAATGTTCAGCTTCTGTCAAAAAACTGACAAAAAACATTCAACGTAGGAAGAGAATGCTTTATTCAAAAGAGCATAAATTATACAAACTATGTTGATAAGCCACAGTTATAATAAATAAGTAACATGTTTCCTATAACTATCCCCATTTAGTAATGTGGCTACAGCTTTGGCACTAGCTAAAATTTCTGAATTCTTTGGAATGGAATCCTGGACTGACTACATTGCAGTAGCATGAACAGAATGCAATTAAGTCATTTACCATAATGATCAGATTTGACATTAACAGGAACAGGTATAGTTGTGCTTTCCTGGCCACTATTTGAAAAAGGACATAAATGTCCTCCTGAATCCAGGAGGACACCCAGATTACAAACTTGAGCTTCACTCAAGAAAAGGACCTTTTTCTTGATTTGTTTTCAGATAACCAGAAGAACTTTGTCTTGATGTCCAGATTAAGCTTCAAACTGTGTCCTCATTCAGCCTCTACTGGCATCAGATATTAATTTTGGGTAGGTTAATGGAATGGAGATAAAAAATTGGTTGAAGACCTCAAAATGCAGAGTTACGGACAGCCTTTCCTAAAGTTTCAAATATATGTTAATTGCATGGGGGGCAAACCGTGTGGTTCAATAATATGGGAATCAACAGAATTGAAATGGCAGGTGCAACCAGGGTAATCAAAGTACCCCTGGTTTTCACTTGCATACAGTGGACACAACACGTGATAAAGAGAGGCAATACTTTGATCACTGTCACACATATTGTTGACTCCTTGTGGATGCCACAGCACTAAACAGGATTTTCTAACCACGATTTTCTGAAATCTTTCATCTAGAGCCATAATAAATCATTGCCTTCAAATCAGTGGTATTCTACTGGTTTGGCCCGGTTCGGCTGAACCAGTAGCTCCGACGATCAATTGCTGGGCCCTCCCACCTGTCTTGGCTCTATACTGACCTTTATTTCCTGCTTTTCAACCTCAGTTGCTTCTCACGGCACAGCCAATTGCCGCACATCAGCTGTTTTTCACACAGGGCTTGCAGCAGAAGGTGTGTTGCAAATGCACATGCACGAAGCAAAGTGCGCACTCACACCAAACCGATTGTAAAATGTTTTGAAACCCACCACTGCTTCAAATCCCATTCTAGCCAGGTTATTTCAGTGTATAATATGGTAATAAATAGTTAACAATGTTACCAGCGAATTAATAGGAACACATTTCCTTTAATCTGATCTCAGCATAGATTATTCAATCAAGATAGCCAAGGCAGGCTCTGGGTCTTAATGAGAGCTAAAATAAGTGGAAATAAATATAGATAATCCCCTCAACTCAGATGAAGCTGCACTCCAGTATATTGTTCAGGTACAGAATATTGGAGAAGTGTTATAGTAAAGAAACTACATGTTCCCCTATAACTGTTCCCAGTTATTGATATGATTATAGAACAGGTAGTCCTTGATTTACAACAGTTCATTTAGTGATCATTTGAAGTCATAATGGCACTGAAAAAGGTAACGTGACCATTTTCCACACTTACAATGATTGCAAAATCCCCATGGTCACATGATCAAAATTTAATGCTGACTTGTATTTATGATGTTTGCAATGTCCTGGGGACACGTGATCATCTTTTGTGACCATCTGACAAACAAAATCAATGGGGAAGCCAGACTTACTTATTAATGACCTCTTATTAACTTAACTGTTACTTAACAATTATGCAAGAAGGGTTGTAAAAGGCAAAATTCACTTAATAAATGTTTTGTTCAACAACAAATGTTGGGCTAAATTTTCATCATAAGTTGAAGACTACCTGTATTTGTCCCTAGCTAAAATGTCTGAATATTGAGGATGAGCTGGAAAATATTCAGAGTAATGCAGTTCAGAGATAAAAAAAAAAAAATCATCTCAAACATCTTTTAGGTCCAAAAGGATTACATCTTACTATTAGCAGGAATTTAGTACTCCTACCAACTGTATCACTTTTCTCAGCCTGGCTTCTTTTGTAAGGCTGAACAGACTGCTTCTTACCAGTCTCCATAATCTTTGGAGAGTCCTGGTTGTCCATAACCAAGCAACACCAAGCTGATTTTGTAAAAGCACAAACAAGAGACTTTACAGATGCAGTGCCAAACGAAAAGTCTTTCATGTGCAAAAGGAAGAGTTCATTGTGTCTCATTAAGTGCTAGAGATGTTGCTGTATGGTAACATTATATATACCTCTTCGTTCTAGATTCCTGTCAGTATTTCCGGAAAGACAGGAAGTCAACATTTACTGGAGGAAAATGCGTAAAAAGAGGAGCCCAAATGACAAATTGAAGACAACTAAAAATCAGTTCATGCATACAATTTGGGTTTTGTGGCTTATAGATGCTTTGAAAAAACAATCTGAGACATGAACTTGCATCCACTGTCATTCTCATATGCAAAATAATATTTGGTGGCTGTGGCCATCATGGGACAAGCATGGATTAATTCCAACTTTGACAACTAAACCAAGCCTATGAAAATATAAAAGAGGGTCATGTGTATTAATTGCTCGTTTAGGTGATGAAATCTACCTGCCTTGGTGGATCTTGAAAAAGTAAGCAGGACTGGATCGAATTAGTACTTCAATGGGAAATCACCAGAAATACTGGGACCGTAGCCTAGGCTTGAAATTTCAAAACTCCATGAAGTCAAACAGGAAGAATGTATAACATTGTTAGATTTTGGGGAGTTGGCTGGCTACAAATCTGTAAAATCTGATGCCTGCTAGAGTCAAAATTATTGGATTGGGGTATACACACTACAGTTGATCAGTATTCTGTTTATTCTAACTTATGGCTCTTGGGCCATATGTGGCTCTGCTAGTTGCCAGACAGTAGATTGGCTGGCCAAGTATTCCTTTGCAGCCCACAAGGATTTTTCATTCACCAATGTGTCCCCTTACCTTCAGTTGTGCAGGCTGAGCTAGAGCAACTAGAGTTGTGAGGTGAAAATTATTTGAATAGCTGAACTTTATGCAGGAAAAATAAAAGCAACATTTTTATTGATGAATATTCAGTTTGACATAATAAAGTGTGAAAAATTGGTTGGATGGAAAATTAATTATCCTTTGCTTTCACCAAATGCAGTAAAATTCACTCATCATGCCTAGTGGTTTTATGTGTAGAGCTCATAAATGAGTATACAAGAATATACATTGCTCAAAAAAATAAAGGGAACACTTAACACAATGTAACTCCAAGTCAATCACACTTCTGTGAAATCAAACTGTCCACTTAGGTAGCAACACTGATTGACAATCTATTTCACATGCTGTTGTGCAAATGGAATAGACAACAGGTGGAAAGCATAGGTAGTTAACAAGACATCCCCAGTAAAGGAGTAGTTCTGCAGGTGGTGACCACAGACCACTTCTCAGTTCCTATGCTTTCTGGCTGATAGTTTGTCCACTTTTGAATGCTGGCAATGCTTTCACTCCAGTGGTAGCATGGGACGGAATCTACAACCCACACAAGTGGCTCAGGGTAGTGCAGCTCATCCAAGATGGCACATCAATGCGAGCTGTGGCAAGAAGGTTTGCTGTGTCTGTCAGCGTAATGTCCAGAGCATGGAGGCACTATCAGGAGACAGGCCAGTACATCAGGAGACATGGAGGAGGACAACAATCCAGCATCAGAACCGCTACCTCCGCCTTTGTGCAAGGAGGGACAGGAGGAGCATTGCCAGAGCCCTGCAAAATGACCTCCAGCGGGCCACAAATGTGCATGTGGCTGCTCAAACAGTCAGAAACAGACTCCATGAAGGTGGTATGAGGGCCCGATGTCCACAGGTGAGGGTTGTGCTTACAGCCCAATACCGTGCAGGACGTTTGGCATTTGTTTGGCACCAAGATTGGCAAATTCGCTACTGGCACCCTGTGCTCTTCACAGATGAAAGCAGGTTCACACTGAGCACATGTAACAGACGTGACAGGGTCTGGAGAGACGCTGTGGAGAATGTTCTGCCTGCAACATCCTCTAGCATGACTGGTTTGGCAGTGGGTCAGTAGTGGTGTGGGGTGGCATTTCTTTAGGAGGCCGCACAGCCCTCCATGTGCTCGCCAGATGTAGCCTGACTGCCATTAGGTACCGAGATGAGATCCTCAGACCCCCTGTGAGACTATATGTTGGTGTGGTTGGCCTTTGGTTCCTCCTAATGCAAGACAATGCTAGACCTCATGTGGCTGGAATGTGTCAGCAGTTCCTGAAAGATGAAGGCATTAATGCTATGAACTGGCCCGCCCGTTCCCCAGACCTGAATCCAATTGAGCACATCTGGGACATCATGTCTTGCTCCATCCACCAATGCCATGTTGCACCACAGACTGTCCAGGAGTTGGGGGATGCTTTAGTCCAGGTGTGGGAGGTAATCTCTCAGGAGACCATCTGGCACCTCATCAGGAGCATGCCCAGGTGTTGTAGGGAGGTCATAAAGGCACATGGAGGCTACACACACTACTGAGCCTCGTTTTGACTTGTTTTAAGGACATTATATCAAAGTTGGATCAGCCTGTAGTGTTTTTTTCCACTTTAATTTTGAGGTTTTTTCCACTTTAATTTTAATTTTTTTCCCCACTTTAATTTTTCCACTTTTAATTCTGGATTTGAATTCAAATCCAGACCTCCATGGGTTGCTAAATTTGATTTCCACTGATCATTTTTGTGTGATTTTGTTGTCAGCACGTTCAACTATGTAATGAACAAAGTATTTAATAAAAATATTTCATTCATTCAGATCTAGGATGTCTTATCTTTGTGTTCCCTTTATTTTTTTGAGCAGTGTATGTATATGTATATGTGTGTGTGTGTGTGTCACCCACCCCTGACATAGAGGCCTCTTTGATTAGCTCACCTAAGGTGATTAATCACCTCATGAGAAAGATGGACGCTGTTGGGCAGCTTTGGGTTTTCTTAAGGATCTAATGAGCAGCTTGGTTCAGGAATTGGTTCAGCCTTGGGAGACTGTGGCCTTGAACTATATTGCTCCTAAATGGCCTCTTTGTGTGCCAGCCTTTGCTTTCTGAGGAATTCTTGGACATGAAGTACAAAAAAGGACATCTAGAACACCGTTGGAGTAAGAAATTGCCTACTGAGTTAATTGAAAAAAAATTCAGGTAGTGGTTTTTCAGTCCTTTCTGGTCTTTGATCAGGCTTGATCTCTTAAAGGCTAGCAAGGAGGGCCATTTTGATTTAGAAGTCCCATAAACTGAAAAACTTTCTGATGGCATGCATAACCTTCCACCTGCTCAGCCTTCTTCCATGACCATTTGTCCTGCATTTCTTGAACTTCTGTTCATACTTTGGACCAGGGTTCACCAACCTTTTGGACCTCAGAGACTACCAAACTCATAATTTTAAATCCTGTGGACCACTAATATGAATTTTGACTGATGGTGGCTTGCTGACTTTGGTGGGAAACATTGGTCAGGTCCATATTCCAGAGCTGCAGTAGTCAGAGGACTGGCCTTTTGGTCATCCCAGAGCAGCTCCTCCTCCATCCGGATGCACTGGCCTGCCTTGGACAGGAGGAGCTGCTCCAGGATGACCAAAGGGCCAGTCTTGTGACTACTGCAGCTCTGGAATATGGGATTGACTTTCCCACCAAAGTCAGCAAGCCACCTCAAGGTGGATTTCCCTCCTCCTGTTCCAGCTTGCATGGCTCTACTTAAGGTTTGCACTTGGCCGAAGGGTGGAGGCCAGGGGGTGGGCGGGCCATGTGAATGGCACAGCCTTGTACTCCTGTGCAGTCTGGATTAATTTCTTTGGGGGAGTGCTTTGGGGGGGGGAACATTTCTCTGAGGACCACCAAAATTTTCTTGTGGACCACCAGTGGTCCCTGGCCCACCAATTGGTGACCACTGCTTTGGACTGCAACTGCTTAAACTTGTCTTTCTTTGAGACAGAAGATGGATCATTCTGCCAGTCTTTGTAGGTCTAGTTCTTGGCCTGGAGGGCTGCTGAAATGTCTTTGTAGTTTTCTTCAAACCAATCTTGATGTGGCTGGGTTTTTAGTTCAAGTACAGTCGTTGCACTGTGTGTAATGACATCTTTAAACTTTTCAGGACAGGTCCCCACAAATGATAAATTGCTGGAGAGTTTTTCATTAAATGCATCTCGGAAGTATTGGATCTTTAAGATCTCACTGGCATACTATGACAGAGTCAAGTATGTGCCACTGTTTGGACCTGAGATTCATCCAGATAGATTTGAACTTGCTTGCACTGTGTTAGTGTTGCATAGGTTGTGTTCAGAGGCATCAGGATGTTGCAGTTTAGTTTTCCCTTCCCATGCCTGCCAAGAACTCTGTCCCAGTTGTTACTGTCTTGTCCCTACCCTAATGTTGAAGTTACCCAGAATAACAAGTTTGTCATTAGTGGGAGTTACTCAAATAATCTGGTCTGGGTTTTGTAAAACCTTATCTTTGTCTGGATATGTGAGAAGATAGACTCCTCCACCAGAAATACTATCCTTCCCTGAACACTCCCTACATAAGTCAATCTAGACTTAGTCATATTTATATTAAATCTAATAATGGAAGTCCTGTCGGTTTCTATGGGTTATTTGAAACATGACTAGATCTCATTGCAATGTTTGGTATGTCATGAAACGAGGGAAAATAAAGGCTTTTAGGAAGCAGTTTATTTATTATGGTTTTTAATCATGAATTTATTGATCAAAATAAATACATTCCAAATTAAAATTCTGAGTCATCCTGCCAAATTATTCTTGTTTAATTAATACCATTTGCATTGATTATAAATTATATACGTCACTGCCTGCCTGGATTGGCAAGAATATCCCTTGGCTTCATATAAGAGGTATACAAGGAATGCGTCATCTTTCCCCTCAAACAGAATCAGTACTGGGAGAGGCATAACTTCAGTCCTGCAGAGCAAAGGGAGATGACACAGCCTGTCCCTCTCCTGGGTAGAAAAATGTTTTTTTTTTTTTAAGAGGAAGCAGAAAACTGAGGAAACAGAGAAAGAAATTGCTGTGTCTAAGCTTGGGAAGGGAGTGTAACACTTTCCCAACTATTCTGATATCAGATACAGGGGTGGGCTGCTACCAGTTTGCCCCAGTTCGAGCGAATCTGTAGGTAACTGGTAGCTAATTTTATGGCCGGTTCGGCAAACCGGCAAATCCCACCCCTGGCTGGTCCCACCCACCCACCCTCCCAGGAGTCTCCATGTGGCCCCTTTTGGGTACCAGATATGTGCAGAGCCCACATGGAGGCTTGGGGAGGGTGGAAAACAGGCCTCTAGGAGGCTCCAGAAGGCTGGAAGAAGGCCACATGGAGACTCCTGGGAGGGGAGGGAAGCTTCCAGAGCCCAGGGAGGGCAAAAAACAGGCCTCCTCAAAGTTCTGGAAGGTCAGAAATGGGCCCGTTTCTGGCCTCCACAGGGCTTCCGGAGCCTGGGGAGGCCATTTTTGCCTTCCCGGAGGCTCGAGAAAAACCTCCAGAGCCCAGGGAGGACAAAAACACTTCCCCCTTGCCGACTAGCTAGAAGACTAGACTAGTCTAGTCTGGTCTAGAAGACTAGACTAGAAGCTGACTAGCCTATGCCCACCATGTTCACACCTACCCAGCAACTGGGCAGAGAACCAGTTGCTAAAATTTTTGAAGCCATCCCTGATCTGATAGTTGGTATTATCCTCAGTTCGCAAAATGGGGAAATCCAGAGGAAAAAAAGCAAAAATGACTTTGCTCATCTCTAAGAAAAAGTGCAGTGAACTAGGCAGAAGTTGTGCTAAGTTTTAGGTTATAGTTTCTGTGTGTCTTTATGTTCAGTATAATTTATAACAGTGAATAAGTTCTGTCATTATATAAACTTGAGACTTTTATACATAAATTAGATTGTATCTTTATTATTTTTTCCTTAACAAAATCATTTGCCTCTGTTAAAAACTAGTACCTGGGGGAGTTGTAACATATCAATACCATCTAATGTTTAAAAAGAACAACTTTGAAATTTAACCAGGTTTCCAGATGTTGCTTATAAATTAGGCAGCTCTATACCCTAGGCCGTGCAGCACAGCATAATTACAATTTTAAAGTTTGAAATATACTTCCCTTTTCATTTTAAAAACAAAGTTTTATTTTACCTCTTATTTTCCATGACTGTGTGGGGATGGGGTGGAAGAAGGCTGATGTTGCTTATCACATATTTCAGTGTTGTGCACTCAGGAAATGGCATTAAAGCAAGCACAGCATTTATTGTATTGCTATTTTTTATTCACTCAGAAGGCAGAAAAGAAAACTCTGTCACTCTCGTGCTCTGGAGGTGAGAGCAAGAAGCAAATGACCAGTGAGAAAGCCCTTTGGAAGACAGGGAGGGCAGCAGAAACTACCAAGCTGCAATGTTAGTACAGAATATAGGAAGAAGATGCAAAGATCTTTATGATCTGTAGGAGAGCAAGTTTAGGATACCCACTCCTAAATACATACTCTTTATTTAGATACCGTAGTGGAATAACCCTTTTAATTACATATCCCTCCCATCTATGCAGAAGTGATAATTTAGTACTCATATGCATTTGGAATATAATGTACATTGCGAGCTCAAATTACCATTTTAATATTCTCGTTAAAGATTGATTGCTATTGTTCAAAGCTGCTATTTCCTTTATTTCTCTATTCACCCTGATTTGAAATGATTATGTGTTAGAGAAATTGGAGGAAATCAGGTTAACTACTCATGGTAAAAAGCTTTTTTTTGTTTCAATTGGAACATCCCTTGTTCTAGTGTATTAAGAGAGATAGTTTATAACATTTTAATTTTATACTAGTTCTGCTGACAGAAATGGATGTCAAGAATGATTAATAAGCAGTGTTTTAAATAGCTACCAATAGACAGCAGGAGAGTTTTCAACAAGACGTGAACAAAATTGGCTTTCCCCTTTTGAATTCCATTTGTATTCTGATTTTTTTTCTCATTTCAATGTAAATCTGTTGATTTGCTTTCCAACTGATGTTTATGTAACATTATATATTGAAAGAGTACTTAATGTTTTTCAACTGTTGTTTATGTAGTACTATATATTGAAAGAGTACTTAATGTTTGAAGAACGCACTGCAATTAGTTGACTGTGGACATTGTTAACACAATCCAGATTTCTGAATATGGGGATCAGGTGATAATCAGAGAGATTTTCTTGAGCGTTTGCCTGCTATAAATTTCCCAGATCTCTGATTGCTCTCTGTTTCAGCATTGAAGAAAGAGACAAGATTGACCAGGGATTTTCTATTCTTAATTCTAAAGTATATAACAACAGCAACAACAATTTCTTGGCCTACAAGAAAGACCAAATGAAGACCAGAATGGAGGCATGGGAAGACAAAGCACTGCATGGCCAGTATATTAAATAAATAGCAGGTAAAGCAGATAATAACAAGACTTGGCAATGGCAAGGGAAGGAAAGTTGAAGAAAAAGACTGAGGATTAATTCTGGCTGCATGAGACCTAACCCTTAAGGACAAATGTATATAAAGCCAGAATTGAGAAGACGGCAACGGTAAGTGCCACCTATGCAAAGAAGCTGAGGAAACAGTAAGCTGCTCCAAGAAGATTGCACAGACCAACAGCGGCATGACAAAGTAGCAGCAATGATGCACTGGAAAATCTGCAAGAAATATCATTTGCCTGCAAGCAAGAACAGGTGCGACCATAAAATAGAGAAAGATATAGAAAATGAAGAAGCTAAATTGCTCTGGGACTTTAGAATTCAAACAGACAGGCACCTGCCATGTAACATCCCAGACGTAACAATTGTCGCTAAGAAAGACAAAGAACTCTGGATAGTGGATGTTGCAGTGCTAGGAGACAGCAGAAGAGAAGAGAAAGAATTGGAGAAGATAACAAAATACAAAGACTTATAAATAGAAATAGAATGACTGTGGCAAAGGCAAGACAAGCAAGAGTAGTACAAATAGTAACTACTCTTGGGTGCAATTCCAAAACAACTGGAGCACCACTTGAACACCATTGGCATTGACAAATTTGCCATTAGTCAATTGCAGAAGGTAGCTTTACTTGGAATAGCCTTTCATCTTGCAACAATATCTGTAACACTATCAAACATCCAGATCTGCCCATCCCAGGTTCTTGATAAGGACTAGTAGGTAGATAAAAATGCCAAACCCAGTCTGAACATCCGGCTGACTGTGCAATGATTTATTGTTGTTGTTGTAAAATCATGCATTGGAAGTTTGTCAGAAGCTTGGGTTCAAATGCAGCAAAAATTATTGGGAACACCAAATTGACAAAGTTCTTGAAAATGAACAGGTCAAGATGTTATGGGACTTTCAAATTCAAACAGACATCTGGTCCACAACACACCTGACATAACTGGTGGAAAAGAAAAAAGTCTAGTTTGTTGATATTGCAATACCAGGTAATGCCTGAATTAAAGAGAAACAACTAGAAAAAATAATAATATATCGTTATCTACAAATTGAAGTTGAGTGATTGTGGTGGAAGAAATCAATAATTTTACCAATAGTAATGGGAGCCCCTGGCGCAATACCCAGGAATAACCAAAGGGTTGCCTAGATAATGGAAAATTTGAACTTATTAGACCTGAATATTCTGACAGCAGAAAACTCCATCTTAAAACCCCCTGTCTATACACCCAGACATTAGCTTAGCAGCTCTTAGGTCCTTGGTTAGGACTTAAAACTGTTAAATTTTACCCAACCCAGAATGTGAATCGAATTGAAGTTTAAATCTCAAACAATAACAATGGTGACACCTTAACAGATCTTTGGTCCTTAATTAGGATCTGAATTATTGTTTTTAACAGTCCCAGACTGTGAATTGAATTGAAGATTAAATACTAAAATACTTGAGCAACATGTTTGAATATTATCAGCTTTGCAATATGCTAGTAAGGTAAGACAACTCTTACAACTCTTACAACTACTACATAGAGATTGTAACAAAAAAGTGCCAATGATCCTCTAAAAAGTTTATGTCAAAGGCAAGATTTATCTCAGTGTTTGTACATTTGCATAATAAGAGTCCATAAAATACCACAATTCTTTGTCACCAAAACCAGTCCTCATAGTTTTCCAGGTGCAGAACAATACACATTGAGCTGTAGAAACAGTTTTATAGATACCAGCTGGCTAACCTGCAGGTTTTATCTTTTTTGGTCTGAGTTGATTGCTTCAGTTTTTCTACTGCAGTTGTGTCATTGATCAATTTCACTATAGGCTTTCTCCCACCCTTCCAGGATGTAAACATGAGTACCGGTCAATGAGAATATGCCATTTAGATAATGCTCTTGAAGAGTTATATGTGGGAGACATATAAGGAAGTAATAATGGCAATGCATCAGACCAAAAAAGAGAGCAAGACTGATGAACAGAAAGAAAGTGAGACTGGGATAATAAGAAAAGGCAGGGAACTGCTACATACAGCAAAGGAAGGAGTAGGCAATGAAAAGCTTCTGGAAAGTTACTTTTCAAAAAAGTTTTAGGTTTTTGTTTTTTTTAAATGCTTTAATTAAAAAAGTTCAAAAGAACTTTTCCTTGCCTTGCAACACAAACTCCCTCATAAAAAAAAGGAAACATTCCTCTTTGATAATGCTGGAATTGGAATGCAGTTCAATGAAATTTAGAGGACAGCAGATCCACTGCCAGTGTGATTAATTGTCCAGATAAAGCACAAGTTATCCAATCAGAGATTGTGGTGACAGCCAATTTATTATTACAACCTTCAGATATATAACTCCAGTACTGATTTAGATAAGCAAAAAAAAAAAAAAAGAATTATTTTTTTCCCAAGCATTTAAGGTAAGAAACCAGAATTGGGAAATCTTGGCTTACCCTTTCCCTTTGCAGCAATTTCCTTCTTGCAGTGTCAAAACTAAAGAAATTGTTTTACTTTTGCAATATTCACCATCATTGTTTATCCTTAATTTCCCATCACTCATTTCTTTGTGATAAACTCCTGCCTCTCAAAGTTATATTTTTAAAAAAATTCCATGGATGCTGAGCTATTCATGCTTATGCTATTTGTGTTGCTTGTATTTTCTTATGTGTTTCTTTCAAAAATCATTCTAGATACTGGCTGGTGGCTAAGTTAGTTCAATTATCTGCCTAGCTAAAGGCCCTGTCACACTGGCCGACAGATGCAAAACGTTTGTAAAAAAGACACAGTGGACGAGAAAAATGTTCCATCCGTTGCTATCCGCTCTCAAAAGGGGCAAAAATTTGCAAAACCAGAGCGGACAACACGGAAAGAAACGGACGGGGGGAGGACACAGAGCGGATGGAAAGCGGATGCTCCATGGAAGCCTAGTGGATGGAAGCGGATGGGAGCGGATGGCACATCCGCAAGGCTTCCGGGGGAGCGCAGCAAAGCGGACGTGGAACGGAAAGAGCGGATGCAGAGCGGACGCCGAGCGGATGAAGCGGATGCACAGCGTAAGCCTAGTGGATGAGGCGGATGCAGAGCGGAAGCCTCGGGGATGCCTAGCGGATGCCTAGTGTTCACTGCACATGCAGGGAGGATGCATTGCGTCAGCCCCGTGGATATAAAGGGAAGCAGCTCCCAAGCAAGTCAACATTCAGAGGAAAGACCTGCTTCCAAACACATCAACTGCCTGCCAGCCAGCCTGCCTGCCTGCCTGCCTGCCTGCCTGCCAGCTTTGCTGCCTGCCTGCCAGCCTGCCTGCCAGCCTTGCTGCCGGCTTGCAAGCCTTGCTGCCTGCCTGCCTGCCAGCCTGCCTGCCAGCTTGCCAACCTGCCTGCCAGGCAGCAACCCCACAACCATGGGGAAGAAGAGAAAGCCTCAGCCATCTGCTGCCAACCCTGGCAAGAGGGACAGGGCCACCCTCCCACCCCCTGGCCCTCACTCTGCTTCTGCTGGGGCTTCTGCAGCACGGGCTCGCTCTTCTGGGACTGGGGCTTCTGCTGCTTCTGCTTCTGGAGGAGCTGATGCTGCTGCTTATGGTGGTGGTGCTTATGCTAGTGCTTATTCTGCTGATGCTGCTTCTGGCGGTGGTGCTTCTGCTAGTGCTTACTCTGCTGATGCTGCTTCTGGCGGTGGTGCTTCTGCTGGTGCTTACTCTGCTGAAGCTGCTCCTCGTCCTGCTGGTGCTGCTGGCGCTGCTGGCTCTGCTGGTGCTTACTCTGCTGCTGCTGATCCTGGTGCTGCTGGCGCTGCTGGTGCTTACTCTGCTGATGATGATCCTTGTCCTGCTGGTGCTGCTGCTGCTGGTCCTGTTGGTGCTGCTGCTGCTGGTGGTTGGAGGAGCAGCCCCTACAACCTGGAAGGTCCTCTGATGAGGCCCCATGTGGTCCTACCAAAGGGAGGAAGAGGCATATGCGAGAACGGGAGAGGAGGCAATACTCCATCGAGGAGGAACATGAGGATGAGGTGCTGGAGTGGCTGAGAGAGAATGACTATCTATGACGGAAGGGACACAGGCTCTACAGGGACACCAAAAGGAAGCAGGCTGCTTGGAGAGAGAAGGCGGAGAGCCTGGGCTACATTTCGGAGGTGCTCCTCGGCTGGTGGAAGCACATGCACACCTGGTATGGGAAGCTGCACCTCAAGAAATCTGGCCAGGCCGCGGTCAAGCTGACGGACAGAGAGACCTACGTCATGGCCAAGTGCAGCTTCCTGGAGGGTGAGATCCACCACCGAGGAGAAGCCCCTCTCACAACCCTCTCTCTCAGGCAGCCTGCTGAGAGCCAGTCCTCTTCCGGCCAAGAGTCAGCTCCTGTCTCCAGGCAGGTGTCTGTGGAGCGTGCCATGATGGAGAAGCTGCCGACACCTATTCTAACCGTGGCGGAGCGCGTGGAGGACCCCCTGGCGCAGTGGGAGAAAGGAGACGGCACTTCCACCACAGTCCGACCCGCATCCACCCCCAGCTCCACCTCCACAGAAAGGCAGAGATCCAGACAGGAGGGGCAGAGCCACACTGTCCTGCTGGAGATAAGAGACACCATCAGGAGCAGCATAGATCTCCTGTCTCAGCTGGTACACACCGACTCCTCATCCTCCAACTGCAAGCCCTTCCTCACCTATGTGAACCAGACCCTCATGGACATGGCGGAACCCCAGTACCAGGTGGTGAAGGACCGGATCACCGAGCTGCTTCACAACCCTCCAGATCCAGATGAACCTGCTCCCACCCAGTCCAGGTCTGCTCCTCCACCCCAGGTGATGCCCTCCCATTCCAAGGCTTTCCACAGGCCCTCACCTACCAAGGCTACGGCTACCAGGAGGTCCAGCAGCACAGGCAGCAGCCCTTCCCAGTCCAGGCACAGGTTCATCGGATGCCACCGTTGCCACCGTTTCCACTAATGCCACCGATGCCACCCACGCCACTGCTGCCACAACGCCACCCATGCCAGTCCTCACCCAGCTGAAGACCAGACAGCCCCACTATACTGCTCCTTCCTCCACCCCACAGCCAAGCCCGGCCTCAGTACATCTGTCATCGGTACTGGGGCTGACACCCCATGGCATGGAGGAAGGAGCTCTCAACATCACGGGGCTGAGCCAGCTGTCCGAGAGCTTCCTCAACACACCATCCCCTGTTGTCCTCTCGGGGCCAGGCACCCCAGTGGCGCTTCAGACCAGCACTCCAGCAGCAGCCACCTCCACAGCACCTGGACCCTTCATCCCTGAGACTGGGCACACCTCTGAGTGACCAAGAAGAGTGCCAGAGACTGGGTGGCTACCTGTAGACTTTATTTGGACACTTGACTTGGGTCATTTTTCTTTTACAGCTTGTTATTAAAAAAGATTATCTTTGCTTCACACACTTGCTTCATTTATTTTTGTAAATAAAGTCTTGGTGGAAACTTTTAGAAATGGTTTAAGCCTTTGCATGCTTGTGGGATGGGTAAGGATAGCAGTGGGATGGGCAGGGATACCTTTGGGATGGGTAATAGCTGTGGGATGGGTAGGGATACCTTTGGATGGGTTAAGATAGCTGTGGGATGGGCAGGGATACCTTTGGAATGGGTAATAGCTGTGGGATGGGTAGGGATACCTTTGGATGGGTTAAGATAGCTGTGGGATGGGCAGGGATACCTTTGGGATGGATTAAGATAGCTGTGGGGTGGGCAGGGATACCTTTGGGATGGGTTAAGATAGCTGTGGGATTGATAAACCTCTAGTGCAAGCATAGTGGGACTGTATGGTCCACCCTCCCAGCTGCCACACATATGACCCTTTATTATCAATAATAATTTATTCATTGATCCATACATTTCAACATAAACACAACTCTTTATTAAATGCCCTGTTCATTGTAGGCCCACCCAACATACATGGCCCAATCTCATCAGTGTGATGAGACAGGCTGAAGGAAGCATCCATTAATCATCTATCATCCTGTCTAGCCACTCCACTGCTCCAGCTGGGGAGTTGCACCAGTGTTTCAGGAGGTTGCGCTGCTTCTTCCCTTCACGTGAGGCTCTGTTGGAGCCTTGCACATCCTCAGTGTCTATCAGGTTTCGTCCTTGCCTCCATTCCCCAGGCTCCATGTCCCCATTGCTTTGTTGGAGGTCCACGAGCCTGTTCTGCAAGACTGGATAGCGGGTGCGCATGAGATTGTGCA
>BLBF01000031.1:12557952-12572781 GCA_015471245.1 Laticauda colubrina | reverse complement strand
GAGCCTGTTCTGCAAGACTGGATAGCGGGTGCGCATGAGATTGTGCAGGATGTAGCAAGCTTCCACGATCCTCCTCACGGTCTCTGGGCGATGCTGCATGGTGATGAGAAGTACCTGGAACCTGTTGGCCAGGATGCCAAAGGCGTTCTCCACCACCCGCCTTGCCCTGGACAGCCTGTAGTTGAAGATCCTCTCTTCACGGGTGAGGCATCTGGAAGTGTAGGGCTTCATGAGGTAGGTTCTGAGGGAGAAGTCGTCATCCCTCATGATGAAGTAGGGCACATCTTGCGTGTCATTGGGCAGGGGGTCTGGATCTGGGAAGCCCATGATGAGGTTGCGTTCCAGCCCCTTCTTGAGGTCACTGGCGTTGTATACCTGGGCATCTGAAGCTGACCCATTGCCTGAAGCATCGATGTACATGAACTTGTTGTCAGCATCGACCATGGCGAAGAGAATGATGCTGAAGAAGCCCTTGGAGTTGAAATAAGTGGGCCCCGACTTGGCTGGCGCTTTGCAGGCCACATGCTTCCCATCTGTGGCTCCAACGGTGTGGGGGAAGTTCCACTTCTGATACCACTGCTCTGCAACTTTCTTCCATCCTTCTTCAGTGGAGGGGCACTGGAGGAGTTCCTCCAGGTATTCTTCGATGATGGCCTGCACCACTTCTCTGACCACAATGCTGATGGTGTTGTGTGGCACCCTCCAGCCGTACTGCATGCTCCTGTAGGTGGTCCCTGAGGCCAGGTGGCGCAAAGTCAGTGCCACCTTGAGCCCAGGGTCCAGGCTGGGCCAGAAGTTGGTGCTCTGCTTGGTCAACCTGGGTTTCAGCCACTCCACAACTTCGTCAAACATGGCTGGAGGCATCCTCATTAAGTTCTGGAATGCACGAGGGTCTTTGTTCCTCAGCTCCACCATCAGCTTGTTGTACAGTCCGTACTCTGCTCTTCTGCCGATCCATCTTCGGACGCAGACACTTTTTGGCCGCCTCCTTTTCTTCCCGTAGAACAGTTGAAAGAGCCTGTAGATGGCTTCACACTGTTGCAGAATAATGGTGGCTACCAAAAGTACTGTATTATGATCCATGGTGGACATGACTGGATGCTGTGGAAGAACAAGAAGCAGATGAAGGCTGCAGAGGTCTGAGAAGCAGGGCTGTTGGACTGAAAGTGAGATCCAGGTGAGTTGCTCCCCCTTTTTATAGGCAATATAGGTTTTCCCCTATGTGTCCTTTTGCATCCTCTAGGCATCCTCTAGACATCCTTAATATCCGATATAGGTCCCCTCTGCGAACGTTTTTTCCGTTTTAAATGCTTTCTTTGTGAGCTGCATCCGCTTTCATCCTTTGTATGTCCATGCTACTAATGCTGCACGTCCGTTCTGCTTCCTCCCTGTGTCCGCTTTCTGCTGGAGCGGATTTGAGTTGCGCGGATGCGCAGCAGATGCCTAGCGGATGTAGCGGACACGTAACGGATGACGATGGATGCAGAACGGATGTTCCCCGTATGTGTTGCGAATGCAGAACCGACGCGTTGGATACATTTTCCGCTCAGAAAGTTTTGAGCAGCTCAAAACTTTTTGAGCGGATGGAACCTCAGTCGACGGATGCTGAATGGATAGAGAGGAAGAAAAACAGATGCAGTGAGTACAGAATAGATGCATCGCGTTAACCATTGGATGGCAAGTGTTTCTCTCCGTTTTACATCCTCTTTCCATCCGTTGGTGCAGTGTGACATGGGCTTTAAGGACAGTGTGCATTTTAACAACGTTTGATAGGAAAACACAACAGTATAAAAGAACAATTGGCTTGATCTCTTTGAAGTTCCAAAGGCTTCTAATTGACTACTGTTGGAAACAAAATGTTTGACTAGATGCATTTCTGTTTTGATCTCTTAGCTCCCCTTCCATTTGCTAGACAGGTGAATTGGCAAGGAGTTCTCTGGGTTGCTGCAAAAGCCCAAGATTATTTTGAAGATCTATTGTACCAGAGTAATTATTTTCAAATCAGATGAAAACAATATTTTTTCTCTTAGGGTTGGAGATTTTATGTAAATCCTCACTCAAAATAGGCACATTTTAAATAATGAATCCATTTTATCTTTTTTTTCCCACAAGAGTCAATGTGTGTTGTGATAAACTCTGAGGACTGACCAAATAAGACAGCCTTATTGACTGATTGAAATACTTTCTACAATTCTGCTGGTCAGAACAAGAAAGGAATTTGCAACAAAGGAAAGTCCAATTTGCTCTTTTTAGGGCAGCCCTCCCCAAATTATTATCCCACTGTTGAATTCAGCACCATGTGTCCTGCCTGCCCTTCGTATAAAATATCAAAATCCATACCAAAATAGAACAATTCTTATTTTATGAAATAAAATCCAAATAACTACTTAAATTATAAACTAATGTAATTACAAAGTATGTGAACAGGGGTGAATGGCTCAGCAACTAAAGATACAGCTCGTCAGCTGGAAAACCGATAGCCTGGGTTTGAGACCAGAGTGGTGCACGATGGGATGAGCTCCTGTTACTTGCCTGAGCTCCTGTCCACCTCGCAGTTCAAAAACATGCAAATACGAGTAGAAATAAATAGGTATCACTTTGGTGGGAACTAACAGCACCCTGTGTGCCTTGGCATGTAGTCATATTGGCCACATGATCATAGAAGTGTCTTTGGAGAATGCTGGCTTCCTTGGTTAAGGAACAGAGATGAGCTCCATCCCCTCAGAGTCTGAAATGACTGGATAGGGGAAACTTTCACCTTACAAACAATGTGACTAAAATTGCATGGATAACGCTTACGTTTAACTTTATGGACAACAATAAATTCACGGACAACAATATCACAGAAATCAGATTTTGAAGAAGATAAAACAAAGCAATGGATGAATTCCCTGCTTTAAGCCCATGTCACACTGGCCAATGGATGCAAAAAGGACACAGCGGACGAGCAAAATGTTCCATCCGTTGTTATCCGCTCTTAAAAGGGGCAAAAATTTGCATAACTGGAGCAGATAACACGGACGCGGGGAGGATGCAGGGCGGATGCAAAGTGGATGCAGAATGGAAGCCCAGCGGATGGAAGCGGATGGGAGCGGATAGCGCAACCGCAGGGCTTCCGGAGAGCCTCAGCAAAGCGGACGTGGAACGGATACAGCGGATGCAGAACGGACGCCGAATGGATAAAGCGGATGCACAGCGGATGCACAGCGGATAAAGCGGATGCACAGTGGAAGCCTAGCAGATGCACACGGAAGCGGAACAGATGCCGAGCATTAATTGTGCATGCGGGGGGGAAGTATTATGTAAGCCCCCCGGATATAAAGGGAAGCAGCTTGCACGTGGCCAGCATTCCGAGGAAAGACCTGCTGCTGGACACTTCGAGTTCCTTGCCTGCTCTGCCTGCCTGCCTTCCTGCCAGGCTTTCTGCCAGCCTTCCTGCCAACCTTGGTGCCTGCCAGCCTCCCTGCCAGCCAGCAACCCCACAACCATGGGGAGGAAGCGAAAGCCTCAGCAACCTGCCGCCATCCCTGGCAAGAGGGACAGGGCCAACCTCCCGCCCCCTGCCCCTGACTCTGCTTCTGCTGGGGCTTCTGCTGAAGCTGCTCCTGGCGGTGGTGCTTCTGCTGGTGCTGGGGCTTCTGCTGGTGCTTACTCTGTTGAAGCTGCTCCTGGTCTTGCTCGATCTGCTCATGCTCCTGGACTTGCTCGTCCTGCTCGTGCTCCTGGTCTTGCTCATCCTGCTCGTCCTGCTCGTGCTCCTGGTCCTGCTCGTGCTCCTGGACTTGCTGGCCCTGCTCGTGCTTACTCTACTGCTGCTGATCCTGGTCCTGCTGGTCCTGCTGCTGCTGCTGATCCTGCTGCCGCTGCTGCTGCTGCTGCTGATGATGATCCTGCTGCTGCTGCTGCTAATTATGATCCTGCTGGTGAGGCTGATGATGATGATGATGATGATTCTGTTGGTGCTGCTGGTGGTGTGGAGGAGCAGCCCCTACTACCTGGGAGCCCCTCTGATGAGGGCCCATTTGGTCCAGCCAAAGGGAGGAAGAGGCATATGTGACAACGGGAGAGGAGGCAATACTATATTGAGGAGGTACACGAGGATGAGGTGCTGGAGTGGCTGAGAGAGAACGACTATCTGTGGCGGAAGGGACACCGGCTGTACAGGGACACCAAGTGGAAGCAGGCTGCTTGGAGAGAGAGGGCAGAGAGTATGGGTTACACTTCGGAGGTGCTCCTCAGCTGGTGGAAGCACATGCACACCTGGTACGGGAAGCTGCACCTGAAGAAATCTGGCCAGGCCACTGTGAAGCTGACAGACAGAGAGACCTACGTCATGGCCAGGTGCAGCTTCCTGGAGGGTGAGGTCTGCCACCGAGGAGCATCAGCAGCCCCTCTCACGACCCTCTCTCTCCAGCAGCCTGCTGAGAGCCAATCCTCTTCCAGCCGAGAGTCAGTCCCTGTCTCCAGGCAGGTTTCTGTGGAGCGTGCCACGGCGGAGAACCCGCAAACAGGTGTGGTAAGCGTGGTGGAGTGCGTAGAGGACTCCCTGGTGCGGTGCGAGAAAGGACAAGTCCACCATAGTCCTAGCCGCACCCACCCACCCCAGCTCCGCCTCCGCAGAAAGACAGAGAGCCGGACAGTTGGAGGGGCAGAGCCACACTGTCCTGATGGAGATCAGGGACACCATCCGCACTAGCATAGATCTCCTCTCTCAGCTGGTCCACACCGACTCCTCATCCTCCAACCGCAAGCCCTTCCTCACCTATCTCAACCAGAGCCTCAAGGAAATGGCGGATCCACAGTACCAGCTGGTGAAGGACCAGATCACCAAGCTGCTTCACAACCCTCCAGACCCAGAGGAACCTGCTCCCACCCAGTCCAGGTCTGCTCCTCCACCCCAGGTGATCTCCCTCCCATTCCAAGGCTTCCCACAGCCCCTCACCTACCAGGGCTACGGCTACCAGGAGGTTCAGCAGCACAGGCAGCAGCCCTTCCCAGTCGAGGCACAGAGTCATCGGGTAACACCGTTGCCACCTGTTTCACTGATGCCACCGATGCCACCCACGACAATGATGCCACCGATGACAGCGATGCCACCCACAGCAATGATGCACCCACGCCAGTCCTCACCCAGCTGCAGACCAGACAGCCCCACTACACTACTCCTTCCTCCACCCCACAGCCAAGCCCGGCCTCAGTACATCTGTCCTCAGTACTGGGGCTGACACCCCATGGCATGGAGGAAGGACCTCTCAGCATCACGGGGCTGAGCCAGCTGTCCGAGAGCTTTCTCAAAACACCGTCCCCTGTTGTCCTCTCGAGGCCAGGCACTCCAGCACCACCCACCACCACAGTACCTGGACCCTTCACCCCTGAGACTGGGCACACCTCCGAGTGACCAAGAAGAGTACCAGAGACCGGGTAGCTGGCTACCTGTGGACTTTATTTGGACACTTGACTTGGGTCATATTTTTTTTTACAGCTTGTTGTTCAATAAAGTTTATCTTTGATTCACACACTTGCTTCATTTGTTTTTTTTTTTTTAAGTCTTGGTGGAAACTTTTAGAATTGGCTTAAGCCTTTGCATGCTTGTGGGATGGGTTAAGATAGCAGTGGGGTGGGCAGGGATACCTGTGGAATGAGCAGGGATACCTTTGGGATGGCTAATAGCTGTGGGATTGATAAACCTCCAGTGCAAGCATAATGGGACTGTATGGTCTACCCTCCCAGGTGCCACACCTAGGGCCCTTTTTTATCAATAACAATGTAAGCATTGATCCACACATTTGAACACAAACACAACTCTTTATTAAATGCTCTGTTCATTGTAGGCCCACCCAACATATATGGCCCAATGTCATCTGTGTGATGAGACAGGCTGAAGGAAGCATCCATTAAGCATCTACCATCCTGTCTTGCCACTCCACCGCTCTAGCTGGGGAGTTGCACTAGTGTTTCAGGAGGTTGCGCTGCTTCTTCCCTTCCCGTGAGGCTCTGTTGTGGCCTTGCACATCCTGAGTGTCGATCAGGTTTCACCCTTGCCTCCATTCTCCAGGCTCCATGACCCCATTGCCTTGTTGACGGTCCACGAGCCTGTTCTGCAAGACTGGGTAGTGGGTGTGCATGAGATTGTGCAGGATGCAGCAAGCTTCCACGATCCTCCTCACGGTCTCTGGGCGATGCTGTATGGTGGTGAGAAGTACCTGGAACCTGTTGGCCAGGATGCCAAAGGCGTTCTCCACCACCCGCCTTGCCCTGGACAGCCTGTAGTTGAAGATCCTCTCTTCACGGGTGAGGCATCTGGAAGTGTATGGCTTCATGAGGTAGGTTCTGAGGGAGAAGGCGTCATCCCCCACGATGAAGTAGGGCACATCTTGCGTGTCGTTGGGCAGGGGGGTCTGGATCTGGGAAGCCCACGATGAGGTTGCCTTTCAGCCCCTCCTTGAGGTGACTGACGTTGTATACCTGGGCATCTGAAGATGAGCCGTAGCCTGAAGCATTGATGTACATGAATTTGTAGTCAGCATCGACCATGGCGAAGAGGACGATGCTGAAGAAGCCCTTGTAGTTGAAATAAGTGGACCCCGACTTGGCTGGAGCTTTGCAGGCCACGTGCTTGCCATCTATGGCTCCAACAGTGTGTGGGAAGTTCCACCTCTGATACTACTGCTCTGCCACTTTCTTCCATCCTTCTTCAGTGGAGGGGCACTGGAGGAGCTCCTCCTTGTATTCCTCGATGATGGCTTGCACCACTTCTCTGACCACAATGCTGATGGTGTTGTGTGGCACCCTCCAGCCATACTGCATGCTTTTGTAGGTGGTCCCTGAGGCCAGGTGGCGCAGAGTGAGTGCCACCTTGAGCCCAGGTTCCAGGCTGGGCCGGAAGTTGGTGTTTGCCTTGGTCAACCTGGGTGTAAGGCGCTGCACAACTTCGTCAAACATGGCTGGAGGCATCCTCATGAAGTTCTGGAATGCCCGAGTGTCTTCATTCCTGAGCTCCACCATCAGCTTGTTGTACAGTCCGTACTCTGCTCTTCTCCTGATCCATTTTCGGACCCAGACGCTTCTTGGCCACCTCTTTTTCTTCCCGTAGTAGAGTTCACAGAGCCTGTAGATGGCTTCATACTGTTGCAGAAGGATGGTGGCTGCCAAAAGGACTGTGGTACGATCCACGGTGGACATGACTGGATGCTGTGCAAGAGGAAGAGTCAGATGAAGGCTGCAGAGGTGTGCACAGGTGGGCTGCTGGTCTGAAAGTGAGATGCAGATGAGTTGCTCCCCCTTTTTATTGGCAGTATAGGTGTGCCTTTGCATCCTCTAGGCATCCTCTAGGCATCCTCTAGACATCCTTAATATCCGAGATCGGTCCCCTCTGCGAACGTTTTTTCCACTTTAAACGCTTTGTTTCCGTGCTGCATCCGTTCTGCATCCATTCTGCATCTGTTCCGCGTCCGTTCCGCTTCCTCCCTGCGTCCGGGCGAATGCGAGTTGCGCAGATGCGCAGCGGACGCCAAGCGGATATAGCGGATTCGTAACGGATGCGTAATGGATGCGTAGCGGATGCAGAACGGACGAACTGGATACATTTTCCGCGCAAAAGTTTTAGGCAGCCCAAAACTTTCGGAGCGGATGAAACGTCAATAAAAGGATGCTGGACGGATAGAGAGGAAGCAAAACGGAGGCAGTGAGTACAGAACGGATACATCGCGTTAAGCAATGGATGGCAAGGTTTTTTGTCCATTTTACATCCTCTTTGCATCCGTTGGTTCAGCGTGACAGGGGCTTTATGTTTACTGCTAAACAAGACTTCACAGGAGCTGATATCTCTTAGGTTGTACAATATTTTTCATAACCTGTATGATGTTGCCTGAGTATAAAATTATAATTTCATGCTCATTCCATATTGCCATTTATTTATAATTCATTACTTTGCTATATTGTTATTCTTATTTTTTGCTGCTTCTCACTAGCTTGCTCAGTGCTTTGGTCACATTGATTTTTGTAAAATAAACAGTTTGCTTCTATAGGTGATCTGGCCGAATTCCAATTTCAGATAAACTGGAGTGCAAATAAATTGGAGTGCTGAATATACATTAAATGTATCCTTTAGGAAAACCTCTCCCCAGAAATAGATTATTTTGATCTGTAATTGCTGAATGAATGTCTGTTTTTACATGTCTTGAGAAGCCAGGCTCCCTATAATATAAAATGTTTTTCAAACTTGACAACTTTAAGATTCAGTTCCCAGAATTTCCTAGTCTGCATACCTTAAAGCATTGACCTAAGACATGTAATCATTTGTATATAAAATCTACTTAACTTGTGTTTTTATTCATTTATTTTTATCCTGCTTTTATTATTTTTATAAATTAGTCAAGGCAAAGAACATACCTAATACTCCTTCCTCCTTCTAGTTTTCTCTCAACAACAGGTTGAGTTGAAAACAGGTTGAGTTGAAAAAGAGTTACTGGACCAAAATCTCTTAAGCCGGCTTTCATGCCTAAAGTGGGACTAGAACTCATGGTCTCCCAGTTTCTGCCAGATGCCTTAACTATCACTAGATTAAATTGGCTTAGTTATTTCTGTCTTCAGAGCAGGGGTCTCCAACCTGAGCAACTTTAAGCCTGGAGGACTCCTACTCCCAGGAATCCTGGGAGTTGAAGTCCTCCAGGCTTAAAGTTGCCAAGGTTGGAGACCCCTGCTTCAGAGTAGTGCAGGATTGCTATCTTGAGAGAAGCACCACCTGGAGTGAAGTTGCTTCCTCCCTCCAGTGCTATGTTCCTCCCATTCCAGCTTCTCCAGAACATGCTCAGTGTTGCGTCTTCCTCCAGCTTTGGCAGTGGATGCCCCAGCCAGCCTATTGAGCTGCAAGCCTGCATCATTTAAAAATATGCATCATTTTCATACCATAGAGGCGAATTGGCTAATTTACTAGCTGTCTTTGGATGCTGCTGAGCCAATAATGGCACTGATAAAAAGCCAATGCCTTAATGTTTCAATGCCTTGGAGAGTCAGGTAATCCACAGGTGGCATCTGATTGGATTAGCTTGATTTTTAGGCTGATGCTTGGTGAGACAGCAGATGCAGTATTTTCTGAAAGCAGAAATGGAACTTGCAGAACAATGTACGCTTGTACTGCATACATAATACACTGTTTCTGGGAGTTGTTAATGGCTCGTTTTGACCATGGACTATCCATGATGGTACTTCGTTGGAAACTATAAAAGAAACCTGCTGTTGTGTTTAAATACTCCTGCAATAGTTGCCATCTGCCCCAGGAACCAACTGGAAAAGACATCTTGTAATGTAGTACCTGTGCTTTCCATGCCAATGTAACAGGTGCTGGTTATAGGTGTGTTTTCTTGAAAGCCTCCCTTGACTATGATAGTGCAGATGGATGAAGTGGTCCAACCGTCCAACAATTGCTGAAGGCCAGCAGCGCATCACAATTTTCCCCAACTTTGGGGTCAAATCAGCAGAGCATGAATCAGAGATTTCAGTTCTGATTCCCTTTTTATTCTTTTATTGTTTAAGTAACTCTGAAGGAAATATGTTGTTATACATTGCTTGTTTATACCTTTTAATCCTTTTCATCTTTTGTATGCTACCCAGAGTCATGCCTGAGTTGGACAACTATATGAATGCTTAAGCTAAATATATTTATTATAATAAATATGATGATAATCCGCTTGGAATTGCCTGGAGGTAAGATGGGAGGCCAATAAAATTTTTAAATAAATAAATAATCTCATCACTAGTGGAGTTCTGCATGCGGGTTTGGAGGCTGCAGTAAAAATCAGGGTAGTTTTGAACTCTTTGGTTAATAGTTTGCATCTTTCCTCTTAAACATTACTTTCCTCCAATAAATACTAAGAACATTCCTATAAAATGTGCTTGAACGTGATTTCCCTTTGTACATTAGGAGAGAAGGAAATAGCAGCACTAAAGAAGTTGTATATAGATTTTGTTATATTTCTATTGAAAATATCTAGTTTTAAACAATAAAACTGGGAAATGAATTAAGATATTAAATATATTTGATTGTGTAAAAGGAATTGACATAATAGGAGTTCGAAGGAATGATCATAGTTGGTTATTTAAAACTTATTTCATTATTTCTTTTAAATTTGAGAATTTCCAGATTACAAAAATGAGTCAACTGGATTGAGATTGGCAGCTGTAGAAGTAGAATAAATAAATAAACAAACAAATAAATAAATACAAATAGCCTTTTAAAAGAAAATTGAATTCTGTGAATGTAACCTGAAACTAGCAATTGGATTTTAGCCTAAGGAAAGCTCGATATTAAAGATAATACATTTTTTTTATATCCCTGCATTAATGTGATATTAGCATGCTGAGTTCATTGAACATTTGAGTTCATTGAGGATTTTTTAATGTGCTCTGCTGGATACTTTGAAGACATTTTGATTCCTATAACAGAAATTTAAATCCTAGTTTAAAGTTTTAATGTGCATACAGGTAGTACTCACTTACCAGTGGTAATTGGGATTGAGAATTCCATCACTAAGCGACATAGTCATAAGGCACAATGTCACATATCTGTGCAGAATTACAAGGGCAATTCCAGAAGTCCCAGTTGCTATTGTTAGGTGAATCCTGCAAGGTCACTGTGTCCTGCAATCACTTGACTAGTATTTGTGATCTCTTGTTGGCATCTCTATTGATTTTGCTTGTGGGAAGCCAGCCAAAGAGTGATCATGCAACAAGATATGATGCCATGATAGTCAGTTGACAAAGCATCGAAATTGTAATCATGTGGCATGGGATTACTGATGCTGTGAGGCCCATCATGAGTACTCCTTGTATAGCAATAGCAATAGCAGTTAGACTTATATACAGGTTTATTGTGCTTTACAGCCCCCTCTAAGCAGTTTACAGAATCAGCATATTGCCCCCAACAATTTGGGTCCTCCTTTTACCCACCTCAGAAGAATGGAAGGCTGAGTCAATGTTGAACCTGGTGAGATTTGAACTACCAAATTGCAGGCAGTCGGCAGTCAGCAGAAGTAGCCTCCAGTACTGCACCATAACCACTGTGCCATCGTGGCTCATATTGACTTTGTTTAGCACTGTGGCTTCTTTAAACAGTCAGTGAATGAATGGACTTTCCTGAGGACTACATGTAGTACATCTGATATGTAATGCTTGCACACATATGTGAGTGTCAGGTTCTAGTATTCTGACATATTTGGTTTGTGCAGCCAAAAAAGAGAACTCAAAAAAGGGCTGAAGAATGTATACAGTCCCTAAGAAGGACTCTTTCCCATGACATAGGGCCTGGTTACTTGGGATACCACCTGCCCAGTCAACTTGAGTCATTGGGATTGACATGCTCCACTGCTCCAGGTTCCTTCAATTGAAAAACATCATCTTCCCAAAGCAGGCCTTCTTTGTAGCAGTGTCTGCCCTCTGGAATAGCAGGTCTGCCCTCTCCTCCACTGAGATCTGAATGGGCCCCATTCTTCTGCTGTTTAAAATAGCTGTGGAGACCTGGCTCTTCATTCAATGCTTTGGTGAGGGAAAGTGGGACTATTCATCATGCTTGCCATCTTTTACCTTTAGTTTATGTGTTTTATTGATTTATTGTCTTATTGTTGTGAGCTGCTCAGAGTCATTGAGAGTTGGGCAAAATGCAAGTTTACTGAATTATTATCATTATGGATTGTCACACAGCCAGACAGATGTTTAGACTGGATTTGACATCTTTATCCATCTGTCAAGACCTTCCCAGGAACTTGGAATAGGCAGATGTTTGATTATGCTAAATATATTGTTATAGGATGTAAGCTGTTCCAAGTAAAGCTGCCATTTGCAATTGATGGTAATTTTGTCACTGTCAAAACCTATGGTGTTCAAGTGATGCTCCAGATGTTTTCTAATTGTATCTGTGGCACTTAATACTATTGGTACTATCTTTGCTTTCTTTTGCCACAGTTGTTCTACTTCTGTTTGCAAGTATTTGTATTTTGTGATTTTCTCCAGTTCTTTCTCCTCTATTTTGCTGTCTCTAAGTCCTGCAATGTCCATTATCCAGATTTTTTTGTCTTTTCTTGTCAACAATTGTTCAGTCTGAGGTTTTAAGTATCAGTGCTTGTCTGTTTGAATTCTAAGGTCCAAGAGCATGTTAACTTTTTCATTTTCTGTTACTTTGATGCTTTTGTAGCCCCACCAATTCTTGCTTGCAGACAAGAAGTATTTTTGCAGATCTTCCAATGCACCACTGTTGCTGCTTTGTCATGCTGTTGTGTGTAGTCAGTCTATGTGGTTCTCTTGTAGCAGCTAACTAGCTGGTCCATTGTTTCTTCAGCTTCTTTGCAGAGGTAGCATTTGTTGTCTGTTGCTGGCTTCTCGATTCTGACCATATGCGCTCATTCTCAAGGCTCTATCTTTGCAGATCGAATTAGCCCCTTCGCCTTTCCAGGTCTTGTTGTTTTTGCTTGGCCTACTTTTTTTTAATGTACTGGTCATGTAATATCCTGCCTTGCCATTTCTCTTTTCTATTTTTAGTTCAGTCATTCTTCTGGCCAATTTGCTTTTTTCCAGTACTCAACAGGCTTTCCTAGCATATGAGCTTCAGTGCATCTTCATCACTATCTTTCAGATATTCTTCCAATACCTTTTTTTTCTTTTTCTTCAACTGTCTGATGCACTTACAACATTCCATGTACACCTGTTTTCCTCGATAAGTGGAGCCTGTCAACATTAAAGCATGGATGAAGGGCATGATTCACTCTCATTGTTTTTCTGTTCTTCCTATCCAGTTCTGCTCGAATCTGCTATTCTAGGTGTGACTGGAACTACCCTGGTGTTCATTCCCTTGATGGTATTTCTTGCACTAAGATTGGATTTTAAGATCTTCTCACTCTCATGATGTAACATTCTAACATTCTTTTTGATGCTGTCAGCTTGAAGGATGTCCAGGTGTTTGTAGCAATTGTCTTCAACTGGACTCTTAATGTTATTTCCATAGGGCATCTTGATTTTTTTTCATTTTTCACTATTTCCCCCCCTGTTGTTGGTGGGGATGGCACATTCGCCCAAACTCACTGCAATATCTTGGTTGTATATACGAACAGTATTGAGCAGCCATTCTATTTCAGATGGTGATTTTTCATACAAGTTCAGATCATCCATATAAAGGAGTAGGATAGCCTGGTAAATGTTTTTAATGTTTGATATAGCCATGGCCTGAATTATATGATAAACAATAGTGGGGATAGTGAGTCTCCTTCAAAAATTCCTTTCTTTGATATTAATTCCTCCCAGTCTATCACCATTGACTAGGAACTGTATCTTCCATTCTGCCCTTAATCTTTGCACAAAGCTTCTGATGTTTTTGTGTCTTACATTTGATTATCCAATCACATGGCAGTGTATTATTGTTGTTGTTCACTTGACTTACAGCTGAAGGTAAACAAAGGCATGAACCTGTTTACACAATCTTCTTTATGTTAAATTGCTTTCAAAGAACCCACATAAGGTCAGTGCAGCATCTTCCCTATGGTCTTGACAATAGTTATCTGGATTGTCTTTCTTTAGAAAACTCTTCTTTAGAGTTTGGTTTAAAGATTTTCCCTATGTGGATATCTTGCCCAGTATCCAACTAGCATTTGTTATTAACTGTTGAAGCAATCTCATTTTTGTTGATTTATTTCTGATTTACTACTTCGTTTGTGCTTCAGAATTGGTATACATTAGCCTTTCGATCTGATTTAAGTGACATCATTTTAAGCAGGAGCAGAAAGGAAATCTGTTCAAATATAAATGTCTTTGCTTTTTAAAATTATGCTGGGTCTGTTAGTAAGAAACCATGCAAATGGTGGAGAAGCTAACTGGAAATTGACAGGAAAAAATATTAGAAGTATGGGAAGATTCTAGGTCTTTTGGCAACCAAAGAATGTGTTACACTGATCGTTATTATTGTTGTCAGGAAACACAGGGAAATGTGTTTCTAAAGTATCTCAGAAATAGCATGACTAGAATGGATACTGCTAATAAGCTAGGTTATTGGTCCACCAAGGTTTGCAGAATTAAGTTACCTACATGAAAGAACCAATGTTAACTTGGGCAAGAAATTTCGGTCATAACATAAACTTTTGGATCAATGGCAGCAAATTTGGGATCAGAAAAAAAAGATTACATTAGCTACATCCTGCAAAGAAAACCTGTTCAAGATGTTTTACAGATGGCATCTCCCACCTACCAAGTTAGCCAAAATGTATAACTCTTAATCACCTATATGCTGGAAATGTTTGAAAGAATGGGGCACCTATTATCATATGTGGTAGGAGTGCAAGAAAATACAAGAATTTTGGCATAAAATATGGCAATGGTTAGAAGAAATCTAAAAATAAATTATACACCAGAAATGTTTTTATTGAGAATAATAAATGAGAATTTAAAAAAGCAGATATATACCTAATCATTCATATTATTTCAGCTGCAAAATTATTAATTGCCCAAACATGGAAGTTAAAAGGAATACCGAACAATGAAGCGATAATATAATTTTCAGTGCACTGAGTTAGTATGACTGAAGGAGTGAGACACTTCAGAATTCTGTGCAATATGGGAACAATTTTATAATTGGAGGGATATGAAAGGAAATCTAAAAAATGTGAAATAGAATTTAAGGAGAGATTACCTTGTAACATAATGTCTAAAATAGAAATCAATACAAAGATTACAATGTAAATATATACAGTTGTATATATGTATATAAATGTATTTACTGTTTGATGATATTTTGTGTTTGATTATATTTTGTATATATATATATATATATATATATATATATATATATAT
>BLBF01000031.1:12504939-12552952 GCA_015471245.1 Laticauda colubrina | reverse complement strand
AGAAGTGGTATGAGTTTTTTACATATGAAGCTGCGGTTTCAGCATGGCTTGTGGTGTGGAGATCTTTCTATTTGAGAGTGCAGGCTTCCAAATGATTGACATCTGGTGGAATCATCTCTTCTATTCATGCTTTCAGGTCTTTTTTCAATCTCTATTGAAAAATTGGTCTCTATTCTTCTATTGGTCTGTCCAATGTATGTGGCCTGTGCATCATGCCCGGCCACATACATTGGACAGACCAATAGAAGAATAAGTACCCGTCTGGATGAACACAAAAATGCAGTAAAAAAGCTGGAACACACCTCCTCACTAGTCCAACACATGAAAACCACAGGTCACAACATCAACTTCAAGGGCACCAAAACCCTAGCCGCTATAGAAAAACCCCAGCCACAGAATCATCAGAGAAGCCATAGAGATTGAAAAAAGACCTGAAAGCATGAATAGAAGAGATTATTCCACCAGATGTCAATCATTTGGAAGCCTGCACTCTCAAATAGAAAGATCTCCACACCACAAGCCAGGCAAACACCTGGGCACAAACAGACTCCTCCTGATACCTCCAGCTCAAACACATCCCAACCAGGCACCCAGATGAAACCTAGCTTCCTAATAGATAATAGCCGTCCTTTCACACGAAGCCAAGATGCATTGAAAGCCTCCAACACAGGAACAGAATGTTGCCAGCCAATCAAAGCCACAAAACAGACAGAAGAAACCAGAAACACCAATCAAACAAACTCGAAGTCCAATAAACACAGACCAAGACTCCCAACCAATCAGGATGAAGAAAAAACCATCCTGGCACAACAATAGGCTAGCCTCAAATTTAAAACCAACGACTGTGAGACTCTGACCCACATACAAACTCAATACAGAAGCCTGATGATGGCAGATGAGATTCTGCTGAAACGTTGCTACAACTTTAAAAGCATTACAATGACGTGGGATAATACCCGAAGGAAGCTGAACAGCACACATGAAAGTACCAGCGAAAACTTTAAAAAAAAAACATATATATAAAAAGACTGAAATGTATGTCAAAAATATCACTGCGTTCAATGTTTTTAAAACCTAATTTTCAATCAAAAATATATTTTTTAAAAGATAAAGTACCTGCTTATGTAACAAAAGATAAGCTTTTGGACACAGCTACAGTTGAATCCTATGACCAGATGTAATTTGGGCCTTTATTTGTTGCTTATAAAATAGAAATTACCTTTATTGGTTATCTTTTGGGATGAACTTTCTTATTCTAAAGTGTGTGGTGTAGTTTCTGATTCTATTCTATGATGTAGGCATGGAGAAAAATTTAGATTATTTTGGTTTTTAAAGTCAATCATGAAGCATTACTGAGTGCTGCTCATGTTAAAACTGGGAAAGATATGGCTCGAGTAATCTTGGGGTAATGAAAAAAACTCTTAAGTTTATAAGGAGTATCCAATGAATAGAGACATGTATCCAAAACTTTTCCATTCTTCCTTTGTGTTAATAGCAAGAGCACTTATATATCACTTCATGAGGCTTTACAGCACTCTCTAAGTCAGGTGTGTCAAACTCAAGGCCTGGAGCCTGGATCCGGCCTGATGGGTACTTAGATTTGGCCCATGGGGCTGCCCTGAAGACAGTGAAGGACTGGCCTGTGGTATTTCTGCTAGCAAAAATAGAGCCCAGGAGGACCATGTGTGCCCCCCCAGGCCCCATTTTCAGCTGCGACGGCCCCCTGCAGCCCTCTGCCAGTGAAAATGGAGCTTATGGGGGTTTAGCCATCATGGCTAAAAATGGGGCCTGGGGGGAATGTTTTCACTGGCAGAGAGCTGCTGGAAGCCGTCGCAGATGAAATTGAAGCCCGGGGGGGGGGGGGGGGGGAAAGGAAAAGGGAAAGGGGGGGGGGGGGGGGAGGAACAGGAAAGGAGAAAGGCAAAGAGGAAAGACAAAAAGAAAGAAAGATGGGAAGAGACCAAGGAAGGAAAAAGAAGGAAAGAGGGGAAGGAAGAAGAAAGGAGAAGGAAGAGAGAAGGAAAAAGAATCTGGCCATGCCTACCCTGTTCCCCCGCAATCAAACACAACCCTGATATGGCCCTCAATGAAATTGAGTTTGACTCCCCTGCTCAAAGCAGTTTATAAGAGTCAGCACATTGCCCCCAACAATCTCATTTTACCGACCTTTGAAGGATGGAAGGAAGTCAAGTTTGAGCCTGTCAGACTCAAACTCCTGCAGTGAGCAGTGAGTTAGCCTGCAACACCGCATTTTAACCACTGTGCCACCACAGCTCATAATAGAAGCAGTACTAAATGATTGTTTCATCCTGTGGTGAAAGAATAAAAATGGGATAGATGAATTCATTTTCTTGAGAATTATTAACTTCAGGTTCCTATCTGGAATTTTTCTCATTACATAAAGGTGGGTATGTGCAACCTTTTTTCTTATAGGCTTTTAGAACATTATTGTAGCTAAGGCTTATCCACTTTGAGGATGATTGTATGGGATGGTGATGAGTGGAGAAAAGATTAGAAATTTGATAATCTGTCTGTCAAATTTGATAGGAATTTATTATTATTTCCTGCCTTCTTATAACCCCTAAATTTCCTGCTAAAGTAGAGCAACTGATTATGCCTCATGATTATCCTGGCCAAATCCTTGCTGAGCGGGAACTAAAATTGTGTGTGATCTGTCCAGGCACCTTCACACATTCATAATAATATTGGGAAGGTGCATATCATGTTAGAATTCAACGCAGTTCATATTGACATATAGAACAGGACTTGTATGCCAAATATTCCTAGGTTGTTTATTGCTATTAAAACAAATGTTTGATGAAAACCAGGTCAGATCAGGCATAACTCTACTTCCTTTCCATATGTTAATTTTATTCAGTTTGTTGGGCATGTTCCCAGGGTACTGGTTATCTATTCTTATTAAAACTGGGAAACATCAAGGGATGAACTTACCACCTGCAGTGGATTTAACTAGAATACGCTTCATACATACTCCATAATTGTACGTATTCAAATGCAGAGAAAAGGGAAGGTTTACCCACCACCCCTATAGTTTTTTATTCTGGCATAAGGCCATGGTACTGAATTGTAGTGAAACAGTTAGTGCCCGGTACCCCGAAATGGTCTAATAAGGGGACTGGGCACAGTCTTTCTTCAATGCAGGGCAGGACATTCCTATGAGGATCAAAGGAAATACTTTGGTATAGCTAATTTCAGTGAAACTTCAGATGCTCAACTTTCTCTATATTGTATCTGCAATTTTATTATACTATCCCACTGTTTTAGTGGCTAATTCATTTTTATAAAGAAGATTAAGCTTGGTAAGAGCATATAAATGCCATTTTATCTGACAAAGGGGACAAAAGGGATATAATATCATATTCCAAGGTATGCTTTGACAAGGAGGATATTACTGGCTCTTCACCAAAATGCTTCCCTAGGATAAAAGTCTTCTTGACTTCAGAGGGAATTGTGAACATGTATTTTAAGAACACAAATTGAGACTGTAAAGTCTGACGCTTACGCCTTCTATTTTCAGAGAAACATCAGACCAAATCAAGCCAAATTATTCCTTCTTTTCAAGGGTAATGGTAATCAAATTGCCTTCCCAGTCTAAATTGGCAAATGAAGCAAAATTTATAAAGGCATTATTTTATGAACCTGCCAGGAGAAACAAGACTTTTGTTGCATCTTAGAATAGATAATCACATCTGGGATTCCCATGTAAGCTATTGTCTGTCAGAAGCAATGAAAAGGTAATTGGCATTGTTTTCATGAACTTTGCACATCAGTCATCATGTACCTTACTTAGGTAAAGAAGCATGTTGCAATGCACATCAGAACTAATCTTCCATTTTCACACAATCCTTGGCACTGATATTAAGTAGAAACTGTAACTGATGGAAAAATATCATTTTATGAATATTATGAAAAACATAAATTTCAGGTCACTTACCTAAGGAAAAGACTAAAGCCCCTGTCACACTGCACCAACGGATGGAAAGAGGATGTAAAACGGAGAGAAACACTTACCATCCGTTGGTTAACGCGATGCTTCCGTTCTGTACTCACTGCCTCCGTTTTTCTTCCTCTCTATCCGTCCAGCATCCATCTATTGACGTTTCATCTGCTCAAAAGTTTTGAGCTGCTCAAAACATTTGCGCGGAAAATGTATCCAATGCGTCCATTCTGCATCCGCTAGGCATCCGCTAGGCATCCGTTACGCATCCGCTATATCCGCTAGGCATCCGCTAGGCATCCGCACAACTCAATCCGCTCCAGCAGTAAAAGGACGCAGGGAGGAAGCGGAACGGACGCGGAACGGATGCAGAACGGATGCAGAAAGGATGAAAGCGGATGCAGCTCGCAAAGAAAGCATTTAAAATGGAAAAAACGTTCTCAGAGGGGACCTATCTCGGATATTAAGGATGTCTAGAGGATGCCTAGAGGATGCAAAGGGACACATAGTGGAAAACCTATACTGCCCATAAAAAGGGGGAGCAACTCATCTGGATCTCACTTTCAGCCCAGCAGCCCAGCTGTGCAGACCTCTGCAGCCTTCATCTGACTCTTCCTCTTCCACAGCATCCAGTCATGTCCACCATGGATCATAACAAAGTCCTTTTGGCAGCCACCATAGTTCTGCAACAGTGTGAAGCCATCTACAGGCTCTGTGAACTCTACTACGGGAAGAAAAAGAGGCGGCCAAGAAGCGTCTGGGTCCAAAGATGGATCGGGAGAAGAGCAGAGTACGGACTCTACAACAAGCTGATGGTGGAGCTCAGGAACGAAGACACTCATGCATTCCAAAACTTCATGAGGATGCCTCCTGCCATGTTTGACGAAGTTGTGGAGCGGCTGACATCCAGGTTCACCAAGGCAAACACCAACTTCCGGCCCAGCCTGGACCCTGGGCTCAAGGTGGCACTGACTTTGCGCCACCTGGCCTCAGGGACCACCTACAGGAGCATGCAGTACGGCTGGAGGGTGCCACACAGCACCATCAGCATTATGGTCAGAGAAGTGGTGCAGGCCATCATCGAAGAATACCTGGAGGAACTCCTCCAGTGCCCCTCCACTGAAGAAGGATGGAAGAAAGTTGCAGAGCAGTGGTATCAGAGGTGGAACTTCCCCCACACCGTTGGAGCCATAGATGGCAAGCATGTGGCCTGCAAAGCTCCAGCCAAGTTTGGGTCCACTTATTTCAATTACAAGGGCTTCTTCGCCATGGTTGATGCTGACTACAAGTTCATGTACATCGATGCTTCAGGCAACGGGTCAGCTTCAGATGCCCAGGTATACAACTCCAGTGACCTCAAGGAGGGGCTGGAACGCAACCTCATCGTGGGCTTCTCAGATCCAGACCCCCTGCCCAACGACACGCAAGATGTGCCCTACTTCATCGTGGGGGATGACGCCTTCTCCCTCAGAACCTACCTCATGAAGCCCTACACCTCCAGACTCCTCACCCGTGAAGAGAGGATCTTCAACTACAGGCTGTCCAGGGCAAGGCGGGTGGTGGAGAACGCCTTTGGCATCCTGGCCAACAGGTTCCAGGTACTTCTCATCACCATGCAGCATCGCCCAGAGACCGTGAGGAGGATCGTGGAAGCTTGCTGCATCCTGCACAATCTCATGCGTTCCCGCTACCCAGTCTTGCAGAACAGGCTCGTGCACCTCCAACAAGGCAATGGGGACATGGAGCCTGGGGAATGGAGGCAAGGGCAAAACCTGATCGACACTGAGGATGTGCAAGGCCCCAACAGAGCCTCACGTGAAGGGAAGAAGCAGCGCAACCTCCTGAAACATTGGTGCAACTCCCCAGCTGGAGCGGTGGAGTGGCAAGACAGGATGATAGATGATTAATGGATGCTTCCTGCAGCCTGTCTCATCACACTGATGAGATTGGGCCATGTATGTTGAGTGGGCCTACAATGAACAGGGCGTTTAATAAAGAGTTGTGTTTTTGTTGACATGTGTGGATGATTATTACATTATTATTGATAATAAAGGGCCATAGGTGTGGCACCTGGGAGGGTGGACCATACAGTCCCACTATGCTTGCACTGGAGGTTTATCTATCCCACAGCTATTACCCATCCCAAAAGTATCCCTGCTCATTCCACAGGTATCCCTGCCCATCCCACTGCTATCTTAACCCATCCCACAGATATCCTAACCCATCCCACAGGTATCCCTGCCCATCCCACTGCTATCTTAACCCATCCCACAGATATCCTAACCCATCCCAAAGGTATCCCTGCCCATCTGACAGGTATCACCCATCCCAAAGGTATCCCTGCCCACCCCACTGCTATCTTAACCCATTCCACAAGCATGCAAAGGCTTAAACCATTTCTAAAAGTTTCCACCAAGACTTTATTAAAAAAAAGAAATGAAGCAAGTGTGTGAATCAAAGATAGACTTTATTAACAACAAGCTGTAAAAGAAAAATGACCCAAGTCAAGTGTCCAAATAATGTCCACAGGTAGCCAGGCAGCCAGTCTCTGGCACTCCTCTTGGTCACTCGGAGGTGTACCCAGTCTCAGGGGTGAAGGGTCCAGGTGCTGTGGAGGTGGCTGGTGCTGGAGTGTTTGTCTGAAGCGCCATTGGGGTGCCTGGCCCCGAGAGGACAACAGGTGACGGTGTGTTGAGAAAGTTCTCGGACAGGTGGCTCAGCCCCGTGATGTTGAGAGCTCCTTCCTCCATGCCATGGTTTGTCAGCCCCAATACCGCGGACAGATGTACTGAGGCCAGGCTTGGCTGTGGGGTGGAGGACGGAGCATTGTAGTGGGGCTGTCTGGTCTGCAGGTGGGTGAGGACTGGCGTTGGTGGCATTGGTGGCATGGGTGGCATCAGTGTCGTGGGTGGCATCGTTGGCGTGGGTGGCATCAGTGTCGTGAGTGGCATCGGTGGCAACAGTGGAACCAGTGGCAATGGTGGCGTCCGATGAACCTGTGCCTGGACTGGGAAGGGCTGCTGCCTGTGCTGCTGGACCTCCTGGTAGCCGTAGCCCTGGTAGGTGAGGGCCTGTGGAAAGCCTTGGAATGGGAGGGACATCACCTGGGGTGGAGGAACAGACCTGGACTGGGTGGGAGCAGGTGCCTCTGGGTCTGGAGGGTTGTGAAGCAGCTCGGTGATCCGGTCCTTCACCACCTGGTACTGGGGTTCCGCCATGTCCGTGAGGGTCTGGTTGACATAGGTGAGGAAGGGCTTGCGGTTGGAGGATGAGGAGTCGGTGTGGACCAGCTGAGAGAGATCTATGCTGGTCCGGATGGTGTCCCTGATCTCCAGCAGGACATTGTGGCTCTGCCCCTGCGGTCTGCCTCTGTGCCTTTCTGTGGAGGTGGAGCTGGGGGTGGATGTGGGTAGGGCTGTGGTGGACGTGCCGTCTCCTTTCTCCCAATGCACCAGGGAGTCCTCCACACGCTCCACCACAGTTAAAACACCTGTCCGCGGGTCCTCTGCCATGGCACACTCCACAGAAACCTGCCTGGAGACAGGAGCTGACTCTCGGCCGGAAGAGGACTGGCTCTGAGCAGGCTGCCGGAGAGAGAGGGTCGTGAGAGGGGCTGCTGGTGCTCCTCGGTGGCGGATCTCACCCTCCAGGAAGCTGGCCATGACGTAGGTCTCTCTGTCCGTCAGCTTAACCGTGGCCTGGCCAGATTTCTTCAGGTGCAGCTTCCCGTACCAGGTGTGCATGTGCTTCCACCAGCCGAGGAGCACCTCCGAAGCGTAGCCCAGACTCTCCGCCTTCTCTCTCCAAGCAGCATACTTCCGCTTGGTGTCCCTGTAGAGCCGGTGTCCCTTCCGCCACAGATAGTCATTCTCTCTCAGCCACTCCAGCACCTCATCCTCATGTTCCTCCTCAATGGAGTGTTGCCTCCTCTCCCGTCCCCGCATATGCCTCTTACTCCCTTTGGCAGGACCAGATGGGCCCTCATCAGAGGGGCTCCCAGATAGTAGGGGCTGCTCCTCCACACCACCAGCAGCAGCAGCACCAGCAGTATCATCATCATCATCATCAGCAGCAGCAGCAGCAGCACGAGCAGGATCATCATCATCATCAGCAGCAGCAGCAGTAGGACCAGCAGGAACAGGATCATCAGCAGCAGAGTAAGCACCAGCAGCGCCAGCAAGGCCAGGAGCACGAGCAGGACGAGCAAGACCAGGAGCACGAGCAGGACGAGCAAGTCCAGGAGTACGAGCAGGATGAGCAGGACCAGCAGGACAAGGAGCAGCTTCAGCAGGGTACGCACCAGCAGAAGCACCACCGCCAGGAGCAGCTTCACCAGAGTAAGCACGAGCAGAAGCACCACCGCCAGGAGCAGCTTCACCAGAGTAAGCACGAGCAGAAGCACCACCGCCATAAGCATCATCATCAGCTCCTCCAGAAGCAGAAGCAGCAGAAGCTCCAGCAGAAGCCCCAGCAGAAGCAGAGTCAGGGACAGGGGGTGGGAGGGTGGCCCTGTCCCTCTCGCCAGGGATGGCGGTAGGTTGCTGAGGCTTTCTCTTCTTCCCCATTGTTGTGGGGTTGCTGGCTGGCAGGGAGGCTGGCAGGCAGGCTGGCAGGCACCAAGGCTGGCAGGAAGGCTGGCAGGCAGCCAGGCACCAAGGCTTGCAGGCAGGCAGGCACCAAGGCTGGCAGGCAGGCATGCACCAAGGCTGGCAGGCAGGCAGGCACCAAGGCTTGCAGGCAGACTGGCTGGCAGGGAGGCTGGAAGGCAGGCTGGTAGCAAGGCTGGCAGGCTGGCAGACAGCAAGGCTGGCAGGGAGGCTGGCCAGGAGGCTGGGAGGCAGGCTGGCAGGAAGGCTTGCAGCAAGGCTTGCAGGCAGGGCAAGCAAGGCAGTCAATGCGTCCGGCAGCAGGTCTTTCCTCCGAATGGTGACCTGCTTCCGAGCTGCTTCCCTTTATATCCGCGGGGCTTACGCAATGCATCCCCCACACATGTGCAATTAATGCTGTGCATCCGCTAGGCTTCCGCTGTGCATCCGCTTCATCCGCTGTGCATCCGCTGTGCATCCGCTGTGCATCCGCTGTGCATCCGCTTCATCTTCTCGGCGTCCGTTCTGCATCCGCTGTATCCGTTCCGCGTCCACTTTGCTGAGGTCCCCCGGAAGCCTTGCGAATGTGTCATCCGCTCTCATCCGCTTCCATCCGCTAGGCTTCCGTTCCGCCTCCGCTTTCCATCTGCTCTGCATCCTCCCCGCGTCCGTTCCTTTCCGTGTTATCCGCTCTGGTTATACAAATTTTTGCCCCTTTTGAGAGCGGATAACAACGGATGGAACATTTTTCTCGTCCGTTGTGTCCTTTTTACTAACGTTTTGCATCCGTTGGGCAGTGTGACAGGGCCTTAAATGATTTATCTTCGTATAAATCAAAGGTATTATTACACTTGGAATACTGTGTACAGTTCTTTTGGCACATCTCAAAAATGATATTGTATTGGTATAATGGTGGAATCAAGATGGGTGTCTTTTTTCTTCAGAAAATCTGTTTTTGGTGAGGGGTTGTTGGATAAAAGTTAACAATATGAGAATATGATCAGGATAAATAAACCTAAGCATTGCGGGTAAACATGTTTCTTCTTTCTGTGCAATAATAAATCCTGGAAAATTGAATGCCCTGAGTTTTCCAACCAATAAAAAAAGGTACTTCTTTAACATGGTATTTTTTGTGGCGGCAAATTCCATGAGAAGCATTGATGTTCTCCAACTTAGGTTGGGGTTGAATAGTTTAAGATATGGAGCTCTTGGCAAAAAACAAAACAAAACAAAAACCTGCAAAACCAATATATTTCCTGGTGGCTTATTTCTAATGATCAGAAGAATGTATTATCATTCTTATCATCTGCATAAAACAGAACTGTTCTAATTAAAATGGAAGTGTGGTTATCTTTGTAGCTTGATAATATAAGAGCTCAAAATTTTCTTGCTGCTTCCAGTCCTTTGGTACTTTTTTCTTTGAGGCAGTGTACATTTTAATCTGATGATTTTCAATTCTGTACATACAAAATTGAGTCTGCGGACTCCATGCACATAGAATGGTGTATCTATGTTAGTACTGGATTGTTTAGTGGCATCAGTTTTGCACGCACAAAACTGAGTTTCTGGTCTCAGTTCACATGGAATAGTGTATCTATTATCTGTTTAGCATATGTGCGCCCATTAGGTCTAGGTTATACACAAGATCTACTGTATAAACCAAATACACATTTGATTTACAAATATACTCAGTTGAAGTAGGACTCAAACCTAGGAAGCACAGACCTTTATATAAATATGTTTTTTTTTTTCAACTAAAGTATTTTGGGAACTGGCTTTTTAAAGAGTCTATCCATAACCTAACAATTCCTTCAAGAATTGTGGTCATGTATACAATGCTGATTTTAGTCATCTCCATCACAATTACGTCATTTGACTTGGACCATTCCATGATTTACTAACTCCCCAGAAAATTGGTTAGGAAAAAAACACACAAAAGGGACTTTCCAGCCCCAAAGAATATCATTATAGCTTAATATCGGGAAATGCCAAATGGGTAAGAGTTAATAAAACGGATGATTGGTTGATAGCAAGTTGTAAAGTTGAATGTGTATGATACTAATGTTAATTGTCTCCAGCTCCGGTTTAAATTCTCCAGTGGGAAGTTGAAAACACCCTAGAGAACACAGTGATAATCTCTCTGTAACATGCTAAAAAACTGAATCCTATCAGCAGGATTTAAGTTCAACTTTATAGATAGCCCTTGACTTAACAATCACAATTGGGACAGGAATCTTGGTTGTTGAGCAAAGTGCTAATTAATCAAAATCTTCAGGATTCTGGTTCAGTTTCTGACCCTGTTAAAGGAGTTCAGCTCTCCTCAAAAGGCAACTCTTTCAGCCAGCCCTTAGAGATAGGGAATCCTTTTCGCCAGTCAGTAGCAGAAGCAGCTTACAATCTTCCCTGCTAGCTTCCCCGTTGACTTTCTGTGGAAGCCATCACTTGGCAATCAGTTGTAAGTGTGAACAAGTTGCCAAGCATCTAGATTTCAATCACTTGACGCTGGTGCAAGATTTTCCGATCCTCTTTCTGAGGCTGGCATAATTCCAGATCATCATTAAATGAATGTAAGTTGAGGACTCTCTCTACCCTCCTATCCAATCACTAATTGAATAATAATGCATTTCTCCTATGCTCTAAGGCTCAGTGCATTCTTAATACTGGATTTAAAGAACTTCCTTATTGCGCTGCTGCACTACCTTTACCATATTTAAAAGCTTATTGATACTCTTATTGTAATTATAAATTGAAATTAATTGGATGGGGTTTCCATCTCCTCATTGTTTCTAACTGCAAGTTGAACCTGATTTACAATCCATGCTACTCATAGAAACCTGGATAATTTTGGTCGTGTTTAAAGAGGACATGGAGAATTTGTTCTGCACAGATGGAATACCACACAGTGGTTAAAAATAGTGCTACTGCTGCTTCCAATGTGTATTATGCAGTAAATATAATAATTAGGTTTTTAGGTAACATATATGTTAACATTTTTAGATCCTCTTTGTATGCTCTGCTTCCCAATACAAGTTAGTTAATATATAACACGATTCCAGGAAGTGTGGGTTGTTCTTTCTTAACTACACAAAGAGAATTGTTTTCATGTAGAGTATATGAATCAGACTTTTAAAGGGCTTAATACTCTTTAAAAGGTTTGCAATTGAGATCCAACATCACTTTTGCATATTATATGCAATATTTTCACTACAGAAAGAATACTGTTATTGCGATATAAAATTTAGTGATGGTTTTCACATAGTAACATTATTATTTTTTAATGTATCATTTTCTAAAATGGGATGGATGGATGGTGATGGATGGATAGATAGATAAACTTTAATACTCTCCATGCTTTCTCCTTGCTTGATCTACTTTTCCATTAACTGAAACATTTCTAAGAACATGTTTTGTAGAATTTTGTTAAAGCATGTTTGATGTTTTCATGCCTGTTATATCCATAAGGCCAGTAATGATCAAGTTTCTTCTGGGCTGCAGAATTTTTTTTTCATGTGCAAATAAGATGCTGAATTATTCCTCTGACATCTTGTTACTAACTAGCTTTTTTGTAATTATCCATTTTTAGTTTAAAAATGGAAAGAAACCATCTGTTTGTGAATATAAGCTTGAGATATTTTCTCTGTGGATATTGCACTGAAGAAAATTAATGCAAGCTATAATAGGGGGAGAAAATGTGGAATCAACAAAAAGCAAGCTAATTTGAGATGTATTGGAATACTACAGTTATAAAATCCAAAGAGAAATAATTAGGAAACAATTAAAATGTTAGAATCAAGATGAAGTAATACACACATATATTTCATGTAAAGTGTTAAAATCAGAAAATAAAGACACAAAATCTACTTTACACAATACACATAACAGATATAATATATATTCTAGGCCAGTAACAACACTGCTCTGAGAATAATATAATATGAATATGGGTCTACTGCAAACATCTTACTGAACCAAAATAAGTTCAGGAAGCAGGTCCCATTGATTTGAATTTGCCCTTGCTGGTTTATAATTTGTCTTGACTGATTAATCAATTAAGGGTTTAATTTTAATAAGATTTGAGTCTATAGGCCTAGGTTAAAACTACAATTTCCCCTCGGATTTATTTCAGTCCTGGTGTTTCATTTAAGAAATTTGCTGATTGCGTGGTGCCCATCAACCCTTAAAAGCGAAGTCAACTGGGAAAGCTGATGTCAAGTGTAGGATATCAGAAGTCCAGGAAATATAGATGAATATAGGTTGATTGTATGCTGATATTCTCAACAAGAATCTGTATTGCTAATGGTTAAAACAAATTGGTGGCAGATAAGAATCAACAGAATTCAAGATTGGCTGGACTTAGATCTCTTGTGAGCGCAATACTCATGACACATTTGACTAATCCCTCAGTCTCAGCCTGATCATCTCCTATATCTGGATTTGCTCAATGGCTATATGATTCACTTAATGACTACATGATTTGTTTAACATCTACAGTAAAATTGATGGTAAAATTGGTCTGGTCATGAAGTAACTTGCTTTATGATCTCAGTGACTTAGGACAGAAATTCTGGTCTCAATTGTGATTGTAGGTGAAGGATGACCGATGTATAATGGTCATATTTTTAAATTTTACTTTTCCTAAATTTCAAAGATCAGATGCTTCAGATTGGATAAGATGCTAAGTCTAATACTTTGGTTAAAGAATTCTCAATTAAACAAGGTAAGTTGAAGATACATATGCACTTATTAAAGGCCCAGTCCCACTGCACTTACGGATGCAAAGAGGATGTAAAATGTTAAAAAAAAGCTTGCCGTCCGTTGGAAAGCGCTATGCATCCATTGTGTACTCACTGCATACATGTTTCATACGCTATATCTGTCGAGCATCTGTCCACTGCAATTTCATCCGCGCAAGAAGTTTTGAGCTGCACAAAACTTTTTGAACAGTTGAATTTTCCGCCGCGTATGATGTACATCCGTGACATATAGGGCAACATATGTTCTATGTCCGTTATCATCCGTTAAACATCTGCTGTATCCTCTCTGCATCCTCTGGCCATCCCCTCAACTCACATCTGCTACAGCTGAAAATGGAAAGAGGGAGGAAACAAAAGATACAAGGAACATCTATACAGCGTTAGTAGCACAGAAATAGAAAGGATGTAAGCGTATGCATCTCGTATATAAAGTATTAAAAATGGACAAAACGTATCTGGGATGTATCTTGTATATTTAGGATGTCTGGAGTATGTCTAGTGTATGTAGAAGGACATCTAGTGGACAACTGATATTTTCTATAAAAAGGGGGAGAAAATCATCTGGATCTCAGTATGAGTCCAGCAGCTGTGGTGTACAGACCTCATCACCATTGGTCTTGGTCTTCAACATCATCAATTGTTCTCCACCATGGATGATGACACAGTCCGTATGATAGCTGCGCTCATTCATCACCAGAACCAAAACCTGTTCAGACTATATCAAGTTTTACACAGAAGGAGAAGAAGGAGACGTCCAAGAGCTGTGTGGGTCCAAGGATGGATCGTGAGAAGAATGGAGTTTGGACTTTATGACCAGTTGATGGTGGAGCTGAGGAATGAAGACCCTTGTGCATTCCATCACTTCATGAGGATGCCACCAGCCATGTTTGATGAACTTGTAGAGCATCTGAGACCCAGGTTGACCAAGCCTAGCACCAACTTCCATCCCAACCTGGACTCTGGACTGAAGGTGGCACTGACTGTGGCACCTGGCCTCTGGAACCACATACAGAAACATGCAGTATGCATGGAGGGTGCCACACAACAGCATCAGCAAAGTGGTCAGAGAAGTGGTGCAGGCCATCATCAAAGAATACGTGGAGGAGCTCCTCAGGTGCCCCACCATTGAACAAGGCTGGAGAAAACTTGCAGAAGAGTGGTATCAGAGGTGGAACTTTCCCCACACCATTGGAGCCATAGATGGGAAGCACGTGGCCTGCAAAGCTCCAGCCAACTCAGGGTCTACTTATTACAACTACAAGGGCTTCTTCAGTATCATCCTCTTTGCCATGGTTGATGCTGACTACAAGTTCACCTATATCGATGCTTCAGGCAACGGGTCAGCTTCAGATGGCCAGGTATACAATGCAAGTGACCTCAAGGATGGGCTGGAAGTCAACCTCATCATGGGTTTTCCAGGTCCAGACCCCCTACCCAATGACACACAAGATGTGCCCTACTTCTTCGTTGGTGATGATGCCTTCTCCCTCAGAACCTATCTCATGAAGCCGTACAGTTCAAGATACCTCACCCGTGAAGAGAGGATCTTCAATTACAGGCTGTCCCGGGCAAGACGGGTGGTGGAGAATGCCTTTGGCATCCTGGCCAACAGGTTCCAGATACTTCTCACCACCATGCAGCCAGAGACTGTGAGGAGCATCGTGGAAGCTTGCTGCATCCTGCACAATCTCATGCGCACCCACTACCCAGTGTTGCAGAACAGACTTGTTGACCGTCAACAAGGGAATGGGGACATGGAGCCTGGTGAATGGAGGCAAGGATGAAACCTGATAGACACTGTGGATGTACAAGGCCCCAACAGAGCTTCACGTGAAGGGAAGAAGCAGTGCAACCGACTGAGACACTGGTGCAACTCCCCAGCTGGAGCAGTGGAGTGGCAAGACAGGATGATCGATGATTAATGGATGCTTCCTTGAGACTGTTGGATAACACTGATGAGATTGTGCCATGTATGTTGAGTGGTCCTACAATGAATAGGGCATTAATAAAGAGCTTTGTTTATTTTAAAATGTGTTGATCAATGAATAAATTGTTTTTGATAATAAAGGTCCATATGTGTGGCAGCTGGGATGGTGGACCATACAGTCCCACTATGGTTGCACTGGAGGTTTATCTATCCCACAACTATCCTTATCTATCCCACAAGCCTATTCTACAAGAATGCAAAGACTAAACCATTTTTTCAAAGTTTTCACCAACACTTTATTAAGTAAACAAAACGAACCAAGTAAACTAAGTGTGTTAAGCAAAGATAACCTTTATTAACTTTCTTAGGTAAACTTTATGACTTTATTAAAAAAGCAAAATGAACCAAGTAAACTGTATTAAGTGTGTTAAGCAAAGATAAACTTTCTTAGGTAAACTTAATGACTGTATTAAATCAGCAAAATGAACCAAGTATAGTGTCTTAAGCAAAGATAAACTTAACAAGTTAACAACTCAGTCTCTGACACTATTCTCAGTCACTCTTAGTCATGTCCACGGTCTCAGCTGTTAAGTGGGCAGGGACTGTGGAGGTGGCTGTGGCTTGAGTGCTGGTCTGAGGCACCATTGGAGTGCTTGGCCCTGAGGGTACAACAGGTGGTGGTGTGTTCAGGAAGCTATCTGAGAGCTGACTCAGTCCCGTGAGGTTCATCAAGGACTTGAGATGTCAGGCCCAATACTGATGACAGATTGTCCGTTGACGGGCTTGGCTATGGGGTGGAGGAAGGAGGAGTGTAGTGGGGCTGTCTGGTCTGCAGCTGGGTGAAGACTGGCGTCTGGCGTCCAATGAACCTGGGCCTGGACTGGGAAGTTCTGCTTCTGCTGTGGGAAGTCCTGGTAGTCGTAGCCTTGGTAGGTGAGGGGCTGTTGAAAGCCATGGAAGGGCTGTGACATCACCTGGGGTGGAGGAGCAGACCTGGACTGGGTAGGAGCAGCTTCAGCTGGGCCTTGAGGGTTGTGCAGAAGTGCTGTGATCTTCTGCTTCATCACCTGGTACTGGGCCTCTGGCAGGTCCCTCAGGGTCTGGCTCACGTAGGTGATGAAGGTGTTCTGGCCCGAGGATGCTCTGTCCAAGTGGACCAGCTGAGAGAGAAGTTCTGTGCTGGTCTTCATTGTGTCCCTGATCTCCAACAGCACACTGTGGTGCTGGCCCTCCAGTCTGCCTCTCTGCCTGCATACTGTAGAGCTGGGGCTGGGGCTGGGTTGGCCTCTGGTTGCTGCTGCTTCTTCCTCCATTTGTGACAGCAGGGCATCATCCTCCACGGGATCCTCCAAGTCCGCCGGTATGGGGAGTGCAGCTGTTGGGGGGGGGGTCTCTGCTGTGGGGCCCTCTGAAGACACCTGCCTGGACATGGTAGCTTGCTCCTGGCTGGAAGAGGTCTGGCTGTCTATGGACTGTCTGAGGGAGAGGTGTCTCAGAGGGGCTGCTCCTCGGTGGCAGATCTCACTCTCCAGGAAACTGCACTTGGCCATGACGTACATCTCCTGGTCAGTGAGCTTGACAGCGGCCTGCCTGGATTTCTTGAGGTGTAGCTTGCCATACCAGGTGTGCATGTGCTTCTACCATCCAAGGAGTACTTCTGCAGTGTACCCCAGGCTCTCTGCCTTGTCTCTCCAAGCTGCCTGCTTCTTCTTGGTGTCCCGATATAGTCTGTGGCCCTTTCTCCAGAGGTACTCGTTCTCCCTCAGCCATTCCAGCACCTCATGCTCCTCGGAAATGGTGTACTTTTTCCTCTCTCCTTTCTCCTTCTCTTGCCTCTTCCTCCCTCTGGCAGGGGCTTCAGCAGGGGCTTCAGCAGGGCCTTCAGGGGCTTCAGCAGCAGGGCCTTCAGGGGCTTGAGCAGCAAGGCCTTCAGGGGCTTGAGCAACAGGGCCTTCAGCAGCAGGGATTTGAGGGCCTTGGGGCTGGTCCACCATAGCAGCAGCAGCTTCAGAGTCAGTGCCAGGGGGTGGGATGCTGGTTCTAGCCTTCTTCATCTTGCCAGGGCTTGAACGAGTAGGCACGTGCTTCCTCTTCTTGCCTGACTGATGAACCATGGTGTTCCTGCAAGATGTATGTGGCAGCACGTCTTTCCCGTTTGCTGACTGCGTGCGTGCTGCATCCTTTTATATCCGCGGAGCTGACACAATTCATACTCCCCGCATGCGCAGTGAACGCTTTGCATCTGATATACATCTGCGCGGCATCCCCTTTGTTTCCTATAGGCGTCCGTGATGCATCCGCTTCCGCTATGCATCCGCCCCTTCCACTATGCGTCCACTTCAAAATTCTCCCCCGGAACCCCTTCGAAGGTGTTATCCGCTTCCATCTGCTTTCATCCACTAGCCTTCCTATGAACATTCGTTTAACATCCCCGCTACATACTACCCACGTCTGTTCTTTTCCGTTCTTTTCCATTCTGTTTGGAGTGGATGACAATGGATGGAGCCACCCCCGAAATTTTGCTTGTCCACTGTGTCCTTTATGCATACATTTTGCATCCATCGGCCAGTGGGACCGGGCCTTAACGGGCTATTGGTGTGTTGTTTGGATAATGCTGCTAAAGGTAAAAAGAAAGCAGCCATAACAATAAGAAAAATCCAAGTATTCCATTTTTAACATTTAGCCAAGAAAGCATTGGATGCCTAATTAAAATGGCAACTCAGACAACAATTCTAAGAAGGGATAAGGTAAATGGCAATTAATCCTAGTTGAGTCAAAGTGGTTTGCATTTTTTGAGGGAAGCCCTGCCTCTTTCTCTCTTGTTGATACCAGATGGACAATTATGTGGCATTGCTATTTCATAATTTCTGCCACTGCTGCTAAATGAACTGACAGGGGAGTAGAGAATTCCAACTAGGTGGATGGAATGGGCCATGCTGGCTTTGCTCCTCCTTTGCTGCTCTCAAGAAAATACTTTTTTGAGCACTGTATCAAACTGCAGTAGCCAGTAGCTTGGAAGAGTTGCTGTAACTGTTCATCTCGCTTGATGAAGATCAAAGTTTTGTTTCCCCACACGTTCAAGTAGAGGTTAGGTAGCCATTGTCTTACTAGGCACAACCTAGGGTATATTTCTGCCCAAGAGCAGTTTAGCCATGAAACTACAGCACCATTGCATAAGAGAAACTACTGAGGCACAGCACTTTGAGAATCTCAGAGGAAGTTTTTGCCAAGCCTGTTCTATGAGCTGTTCAGAGCATCCAGTAGTGGGAGGTGCTTAGTCTCCGCATTCACAGGCTGAGCTTGATTTGTGGAATGCTCCTCCTCCACCACGTGACTCCTCCTCAGCGTTCCCCAGTTTTTGCTCAGCCTCGTGTGAGACAGGCAGTACTTTGGATGCTTCTTTGACTGAAACAGGAACATTAGCAGGTTTTATTGCAATTCGGTTTCTTTTGGTTTTCTTTGTCTTTAGCCTTCAATCCTTTAGCAGTCTGAGAAACCGGTTTAAGGGAAGCGCTGTTCGCGCCCCCCTCTAAAAAAAAAAAAAGAGAGGAGAGGGGGCTTTTGGTGTTGCTCTGCACCACCTCCCACAGCCAAAATTTCTTTACCTCTGCCAGTTTGATTGCCGCTGTGTCTTTAATTCCGTTTGCTTGCTAGCGGCTTGATTTTTTGTTTTTAAAAGTCGTATCACCTTTACCCTCCCTCCAAATGCCGTTTCTTCAGTGGGGAATTTAATTAGGATTAATTCCCCTTTTCTTCTCCGCCATTCTGTTGTTTTTGAGAGCTCAGGCTTCATTTGAGCTCTGGCTTCGTTTGCAAGGGAAGCTGCTGCTGAGAAGCGCGTGAAAAAACTTTAACTACTGAAGGCCATCTTGAGTGCCACCTCGTGGCTGCGCACCTTGTTTGTCTTTCTGAGCTGTGTGAGGTATTTTCTGTTCGAAGCAGCAGAATCCCTCCAGGATTCTGAGAGCTGTTTTACCCTCATTTTGACTACCTGCACTCGAGGATAATTAATTCGCTTTTAAAATTGTTGGCTTAACCCTCACAGCCTTATTCTCAGTGGCACAGCAGCAAGCACCTAGGCCAGTGTCCACTTGTGCAGGGAAGCTGCTGAAGGCCCTTTCAATCCTCAATCCAGGCCTTAGGCGTTCGCTATTTGGCTAATTGGATCACACATTAATCTTGGTTGTTCTATTATTAATATTGGAATATATATATATATATATCACTACTCATAGGAGCAATTACAAAGCAATTATAGCAATATTATTAAAATAATTTTACAATCATAATAATCACTCATGGTAACAAACTACTTGACAATATAATATTTTGATTTTCAATGAAATATTATGACTGAGATACGACTTATTATATCTATATATAGATACCAGTAAAATAAAAAGAATAAATAAAATAAAGGGGGCAATAAGAACTTGATCAGGGCAACTGTTCTTGACTCAGATCGGACCCTGGGCGTGCCAACCGCCTTGTACACAAATTATATTCAATCACAGTTATTCTAATTTTAATCAAAATGGCAGATGGTAGCACCTCTCAGGCCCCTTGCTTGAAGGCAAAAGCCAAATCAAAACACAGTGGAAATTCTAAAGCCTCAGAAAGGGATGCTATAAGGTGCCATAAGGCCTTACAAAAGCAAATAGACAGGCATACTCGAGAGATCCACGCTGTATCTCAGGGTGCCCCCTCTTCCAGTCCGCCAGTTTCCTCATACCCTCCTCCTCCTCTAGATCTCTCCCTTTCATCCAGGCGCAGCTTGACTCCACAAGGACAACAGGTCCAAGTGTCTGGAACACCATCCAGACGGGCCCCTGAAGCCACATTCACTCCGACAGCCGCTGATCTTCACCAGGGTGACAGTTTCATTGAGGAGGTCCCAGAAGGATGAAAGCCTGGATGGAGATGGCTATTCACCAAGGGATTGCAGCGGGGCTTCAATACACGATAATGTCCAGACCTTACCCTATGGCTACCGACCAAGAGCCCCAACCACTGAGGTCACTGACCAGGTCGGAACAACACCAGACTCAGGTACATTTACGGGGGGGGGGGAGGAGGAAATAGATCAAATCTTTCAAATGGCCAAGTCTGAAGTGGGATCAATTTATGATAGCGAGCCCCTGTCAGAGGCAGACCCCTTAGAAGGGGAAATGTCTGAGGATGAAGGTCTTATTCCTGACCAGCCTGCTTTTACAGGCTTATTCCAGCCACAGCTTTTCAAATCTCTCTTGTTTAAGGCAAAGAACATTGCAGGCCTAAACAAGCCAAAACCTTCTAACACACCTGACTCTTCAGGGGAGGGACCAGAGGACATGATCTTCAACCAACCGGTAGTTGAAGCAGAGGTAATTCCAGTTCCACCCATATTTTCGGACCTGGTGCAGAAGCAGTGGGATTCTGCAGCGGTATACACCTCTCCAACTGGACATGATAGGAAATACTTCAACATGGACCCTGATTTTGCAAAGTTACTGGGTATTCCCGAGGTAGATGAGCCTATAGTGGCGTTAGCATCCCCCTCTATTCCCAGTGAGGCACTGGAGGCCTTAAAGCTGGTAGAAAAATGGGTCGAGCTAGCCCTACGCAGAGCTCATCAGTCTGATGCGTGGGCTATCAGATCAGCCACGGCCACCTCCTTCTTCACGCGGTCATCTCTTAGATGGCTTCATCTTTTGAAGCAACACGTTCCTTCTTCTAACATTAGGGAGCACCAAGACATCGCCAAACTTACGGCAGCTGATGAATTTTCTGCCGATGCTACCTATCACGCAGTCAAGTTTTCAGCAAGGGCCATTACCTCACATGTCACAGTGCGTCGCTTGCTATGGTTAAGACACTGGCAAGCTGACTTCAAACACAAATCCAAGCTGGCCTCATCCCCCATGGCTGGTGATAGATTGTTTGGCCCTTCCCTGGATCCGCTACTAATTGAAACATGCAACAAGAAGAAAATTCTCCCTTCCCTTTTTCGGAAGTCAGATCTCAGAAGCCCCCAGTCCTTTCAGAGGGGATCCTTTCTATCTTTCCATCAGGGATCCTTCTCTTCCAGATACCAGAGACCCCCAGCAGTTAGACCAGGACAAAAACCAGATAGGTCCACCTCAGTGGATAGAAGTAGAAGGGGTGGTCAATCCAAAAGATCCTTTCGAGGAACAGGGAACAGGCCCTTCCAGTGACCAAGATAACTCCTGGGACCCAATTCCCATTGGCGGACATCTTAAGTTATTTGCTGACCAATGGGACTCCTCTACCTCTGATGCCTGGGTCAGAGATACAGTTAGATTTGGACTCGCGCTGGAGTTTAGATCCACTCCCCCAGATTCCTTCATGTCATACTCTCCTTCCAGAGACCTGGTCAAGCGTAATGTCATGGTTTCCGCTATCCAACATCTACTGGATATACGAGCCATCCAACCGGTAGCAACCAACCAATAAGAGCAAGGTTTTTATTCACATCTTTTCGTTATGCCAAAATATTCAGGGAGGTGGAGAGCGATATTAGATTTGAAACGGCTCAACTGTTTCTTAGTATATCGCAAATTTAAAATGCAAATCCTTCAATCAATATTACAGGGCATCAGGAAAGAGGACGTGCTCAAGTCCATAGACTTGACGGAAGCATACCTGCACATTGCTATTTGGCCCTCCCATTATAAGTTTCTGAGATTCTGTTTCAATAACCACCATTTTGAATATGTGGCCCTTCCATTTGGATTAGCCTCTGCCCCCAGGACCTTCACCAAGGTCCTCGCAGCACTAGCTGCCCACCTCAGGAATATCCCAGTACGCTTCCAGTGTTATCTTGACGATATTTTGATTTTATCTCCTTCCGCCCATCAGGCAGTCATAGACACTCAGAACACATTATTATCCCTACAAGAGCATGGTTTCTTAATAAATTGGAAGAAGAGTCAATTAACACCTTCGACTCGGTTAATTCATTTAGGGGTGGTTATAGATATGGTGGAAGGCAAAGTTTATCTGTCACCAGATAGACTAGCATTCAAAAATTGGTTAAGGAAATCAGGGCGCTTAAGAGGGTGTCCCTAATGGACCTGTCTAAATTGTTGGGAAAAATGATTTCATGTATTTCTATTATTCCTTGGGCTCGCCTTCACACTAGATCCCTCCAGTGGTTCCTACTACCATACCAGCAATCCAGCCGAAACAACTCCAAACACAAAGTCAGGGTTCCGCCCAAGGTTCTCAAATCTCTCCTCTAGTGGTCCAAACCAGTTATCAACAGAGGCTGTCTCTTCAAGGAACCACAAAGGCTCACCATCACCACAGATGCCAGTCTGTTCGGATGGGGACCTCATGTCCAGTCGCTCACAACCCAAGGCCGATGGTCCGACATAGAACAGTCATGCAGTATAAACTGGCTGGAACTTCGCGCAGTACACCTGTCCCTTCGCAATTTCTTCCCCCAGGTACACGGTCAGCACATACTGATACTGACAATGTAACAGCCAAAGCTCACATAAACAAGCAGGGGGGCACACAATCGAAGCAGCTAATGCGGGAAGTGGAGCGCCTGTGTCGCTGGGTGGAGAACAACATACTTTCCATCAAAGCAGAACACATTTCGGGTCTGTCGAATACACAGGCAGACTGGCTAAGCAGGGCCACCATAGATCAATTAGAGTGGCGCCTCCAGCCATCCCTGTTCCAAGAAGTGGCACGGTCATTTGGTCAGCTGGTGGTGGACCTATTTGCTTCCCCTCTCAACACTCAGCTCCCGAGATTTTTTTCCAGGTACCCATCCCAAGGGGCAGAGAATTTCAATTCGCTCCGCTGTCATTGGCCCCTGGGGCTCCTGTATGCATTCCCTCCACTTCTGCTGGTTCCCAAAGTCATCCAGAAGTTACTAGATGAGATAGTGGAATTGCTTCTAGTAGTGCCTTATTGGCCCAGATGGCCATGGTTTGCAGATCTCCGCAGCCTCTCGGTAGTTCCTCCCGGAGAATCCCGTCAGACAGAATCTCATTAACTCAGGGGCCTCTTCAATATCTGGATCTTCAATGGTTACAATTGACTGTCTGGAGGTTGAGCGGTGTGGTTTGAAGAGCGAAAAGCTCTCCAACAGAGTTATCGACATTATCTTAGCCACCAGACGCCCCTCAACAATTCGCATTTACAACGCCACATGGTCAACCTTCTGCAAATGGTGTAGTAAGCTTCAAATTGATCCTGCCTCTCCCTCTGTTTCCCAGATTCTAGAGTTTTTACAGGAGGGACTTGATAAGGGGTTGTCACCTAATATGTTAAAAAGGCAGGTGGCGACCTTGGCATCAGTTCTCACTCACAAGGGCCTCAGTTCTCTTTCACATCACCCACGCATAAGATCTTTCCTTCGAGGAGCCACTAATTTACGCCCTCCAGCAGTGCACCGTTATCCCACCTGGGACCTTAACAAGGTCCTTGTCGCTTTCACTAAAGGTCCTTTCAAACCTTTGAAAACGTCAAGTCTCCAATTTCTCACGTACAAAGTAATTTTCCTGGTAGCGATCATTTCCGTTCATCGTATATTGGAAATTGCAACCCTGTCTGCCAGACAAGATCTCTGCGTTTTTCATGCTGATCGTGTGGTTCTTCGTCCCATTCCCACATTTATGCCCAAGGTCAATTTGGCTTTTCATAGAGCACAAGAGCTTATTCTTCCAAATTTTTGTCCCAGACCATCTCAGGGGATGGAAAGACAATGGCATAAGCTTGATGTGAGGCGTGCTCTGGGAATCTATATCAAGCTTACAACGGCTTTCAGGAAATCAGAGGCTTTATTCTTGTCCTTTCAGCCAAATTCTCAAGGTTGCAAGGTTTCACCATCTACGATAGGCCGTTGGATACGAGTGGCAATAGCAAAAACATATCAGACCCAATCTCTGCAGGTGCCTAGGGGCATAACAGCTCATTCAACAAGGAGTGCAGCAACTTCGGCAGCATGGGCCACACAGGCATCAATAACTGAAATCTGGTGGGCCACGGCTTGGGCTTCCCCATCACCCTTCATTAGACATTATAAAATTGATGTGTTCGCTTCTGCTGAGGCTTCCTTCAGCAGAAGAGTTCTGCAAAGGGTCCACAGAGACCAGGAGGAGATTCCAGACCAGATGGAGTCCCTCCCATAGGACAGGCCAAGCTTTGGTATGTCCCTCTAACTGGATGCTCTGAACAGCTCATAGGAGAAAGAGCATTGGTACTTACTTGACACGCCCGTTCTCTTTGAGCTGTGAAGAGCATCCAGCCCCACCCTTTTTTCCATCTGGTGGGATCCTGTTTCAGCCAATGAACTTTTTAGAACATGAGGATGAGAGCGCTTATTTCTCTTGTCTTCGCCAAAACTGGGGAATGTTGAGAAGGAATCATGTGGTAGAGGAGGAGCATTCCACAAATCAAGCTCAGCCTGTGAATGCGGAGACTAAGCATCTCCCACTACTGGATGCTCTTCACAGCTCAAAGAGAATGGGCATGTCAGGTAAGTACCAATGCTCTTTTTATATCATTTCAAAGTGATTGTGGAATTGATTTTTTGTTGGGAGGGGAGATTAATTGGTTATTTTTTTTCCTCGCAATCCTTTCCCTGTGTCAAGACATTTTCTCTGAGAAAAGATAGATCATACCTATGTAATTACTACTTTTAACTACAGACACAACACTATGTTGGAAAACCACCTCCATTTCCTTTCTTCTGCCTCTTTCTACAGCTCCTCTCACTCTGGAACTCATTGATAACAATGCAGAGGTCTTTCATTGGTAGCATGTACACATATAAACATGCACACACATACACACACAAACGTAGGATCTTTATTCACAATGAAATATAGCAATGAGGTATAAAATTGTTGCTGATAAAAGTTCCTATTGTTAAAGCATCATTAAATAACAGGATAAGTTAGAAGAGACCTTGGAGATCTTCTAGTCCAACCCCATGTTTGAGAGTATCGCCTGATTCAGTATGAAAGACTGAGAGATGCACATATATTTCCAGATAGATGGATGGATGGATGACAAAATGGAATCACATTAAATTCTCCAGCACTATCACTCTTCTAATGATAGAAGGTTGGAGAATCCTCTGAAGAGGTTGTGTCTTCTGCCCCTTTCTGCAGGAAAACCAGAACAGTCTTCCCAAGTAGACCTTTTCCATATGGAAAGAGTCAGAGAATTTCGTTAAAAATATTCAATTCAATTCTGGTGTCAGACCTTTGAAGGAGCATTTCCCAAAGAACTAGCTCTGCTTCTCCTTACCTGTCTTGAACTCTGGGGAAATGCTGTTTCCAACTGGGATTGGTCAAAGAACATTTAAAAACCTATGACTCTTGTATGACCCTAAGCTGTTCATTAGATGATGGCCTAGACTCATAAACATTATTTATGATGTGTTATTGAATAATAAAAAAGAAATGCAGAGCTTGATATTGCTCATTTTGAGGATGGGCATTTACATTTTAATTTTTCCATCACCATTTTTTTTCCTGAAACTTCTTCCTACAAATTTTTCCTTACCTGGATTTATAGAGAAGTTACCATTATGTTGGAAGAAAAGGAAGAAAATAAATCACATCCTTTTGCCTTTGATTCTCTCCTGTATAAATTCCCTCTCCATCCACAGAATTAGAGAAGTGTTTTTCAGCGCACTGTACATTTTCATTTGTCTTCTTATGAGATTACTTAAAGTGGTTGGTGGGGGGGAAATCATCCCCAAAATCAAATTTTCCCATTAATATTATTTTCCCCCTTGATATTTTCTTTGAAAAATCAATCACTGTTAACAGTTATTATCCGTACTACTAGGAATCTTGATTATTGGATGCAATAATAAAAAGAGAAATGGTGTTCTGAAGTTAAGCTAATCTTTGTCTTCTCTATCAATTTCTTTTTTAGTTCTCATTTAGCAACAATTAATTTGGCTGGGTATACAGAAAGCCAGAGTAAATGATCTGACAAGGTGATTCAAGCAATGGAAATTCTCTGTTGACGTGCAGCACAAAAACAGAATAGGTGACTTCAGTAGCAAAAGCAGATGATATATAAAGTGATAGATTGATCAAGCACTCTATTGGTATATCCATTTATTTCTTCTCTCAAAAATAACTTGGGGATTATATTGAATGTTTTAAAATCTAAATTAAGAAACAATTGAAAACTTGTTTATTACTAGCTTCAGTATTTTGGTTGTTGCAATTTCATCAAAGAATTCTGGGATTGTAATTTGTGAGAGATCATTTTCACCTGAGAGGATAATTCTAAGTTTAGATGGGAATGAGGAAAATCTGAATTAGATTTTGTCCGTTTGGGCCAATATGTCCTAAGACACAGATGGGCAACTGGCAGCTTGTGAGTCAAATAGTACCAGAAGAGTATTTCTGCTCAGCTTGCTTTGAGCGCTTAGGAGTAAATCATAGATCTTTTGACAGACAACAGCTTAGCTCAGTTCTACTGATGAAAATTCTCAGATATAGCTTCTCTAGGTTGTAGTCTTTATTTCAGATGCTGCTAATGCAAAGATATAAAATACTGTTTTTCCCCTGAAGGGTTTAAAGTAAAAGTTTTTTCCTCCTGCTCTTTTGAATTAATGGGTACTTCACACTTCATTTGGTGGCCCTGAAGCCAAGCAGTTGCATATTTACATCAGGGCTATGTCTGTAGTGGGAACTGCTGGCTTCTCTCTTACTCATCTAAACTCTATACTATTGACTCCCAGGTCCTACTCATCTGCTTAAGCCTGGGCTCACAACTCTAGCCTGATCTAGTTTTAGGAATGTTTTCTTCTTGTGGAGGATGGGAAATTGAGCTTGAATAAATTATATCATAATCATTTATTTATGTACAAATAAAATATTGTATAAAATCCTTTTCTAGGATGCTGTGTTCATAGCATAGCCTTTCAGTCTTCCAAAAGTGCAACCCTTGTTGCTGTAGTTAAAGGCTAGGTCCCACTGGCCAACGGACGCAGCGGATGAGCAAATTTTCGGGGGTGGCTCCATCCGTTGTCATCTGCTCCAAAAAGTGGCGAAAATTTGCATAAATAGAACGGAAAAGAATGGAAGTGGGTAGTATGTAGCGGGGGTATTAAATGGATGTTAATTGGAAGCCTAGCGGATGTATATCGGATGCAAACCGTTCACTGTGCATCCTTTCTATTTCCATGCTACTAACGTTGTGTAGACGTTCCGTGTACCTTTTGTTTCCTCCCTCTTTCCGTTTTCAGCTGCAGCGGATGTGAGTTGCGAGGATGCCCAGAGGATGCAGAGTGGATACAGCGGACGTTTAATGGATGATAAACGGACATAGAACGTTTGTTGCTTGGATGTTGTGGATTTACATTGTACACAGCGGAAAGTCCATCTGTTCACAAAGTTTTGTGCAGCTCAAAACTTCTTGAGCGGATGAAATCGCAGTGGACAGATGCTTGACGGATAGAGCGTATGAAACACGTATGCAATGAGTATACAATGGATGCATAGCGTTTTCCAATGGATGGCAAGTTTTTTTAACGTTTTACATCCTCTTTGCATCCGTAAGTGCAGTGGGACAGGGGCTTAAGTTCTTTTTGCTTGCTTGCTTGCTTATTCATTCATTCATTTCCTGCCTTTATTCTTTTTTTAACAAATAACTTAAGGTGGCACATATATCCAACACCTTTCTCCTCCTGTTTTCCCTGCAACAAAAATGCCGTGAGGTAGGTTGGGTTGAGAGAGAGTAACTGGCCTAAAGTCACCCAGCCAGTTGTTCACACTAAGGCAGGACTTGAATTCACAGGAAAACTGTTGGTATTTCATAAGGATTCCATACAAAAGGTGCCTCTACAAAGAGCAGAATATGTAGGCAATAATACAGATTTTCTTAAGAAAAGACTTATAAGAATATCATGGGTAGGCATTAAAACAAATAGATCATACAACAAACCAATCTAGATTTCTCAAACCAGATTTGTTGCTGGTGAATTTCTGTCTTGAGTAAAAAAAAGAGTAGATGGAAGAATATATCAATGAAGGCTCAATCATCTAGACTGAGGATAACAAAGGGTACCAAATAAATCAACATGACTTCATTGACATATTGCAATACATTTTGGGAGAAGTTGGTATAGTAAGAGTTGGTATATTCCAACGACTCTCTAACTTTCTGCCTAACTAATTTTTTATTTTGACTTCCTGGATGGGCAGCAAAACCTCTCAGTGTAACCAATTTTGGTTTAGTTGCCATGATTCAACCTAAATGTAAGAATGTGTAATTCTGCTTCTTAACTCTATGTGACTTTGGGGTGCCTGTTCTTGACTTGTTTCGATGCAAAAGACCTGTGACTCGTTGTGGTCTGCCATCTTTTGAAAAATTCACAATTTCCCGTTGTTGGCTCTTACTGAACGAGTTTTTCATCACATTTCTCTTTCCACTTTTTCAAATGTCCCTAAACATGCAAAGGAGCATCTTCACAGATACTTGGACTCTCATTAGAAAGCAGTTATTCAGGTCTGACTTTACAGAGCAACAATATGTATCCAGGCTTACCCTTGTTGGTTGAGATGAGCTATATGTTAATGGAGGATTGAGAGGAACAGACAAACAGATGAGAATAGGAGGTGAAGAGAAATGAAGTGTGATAGATAATTCAGCCGGTTTGCACTGGATTGGGCAAACCATTAGCAAGAATTTGGCATGGGTCACCAAACCGGTAAGTTCTGGCTGGCCATGCCCCCCACATGGTCACCCTCCCACCTGATGCTCGCTCACCCTGCCCACCTGCCTGACATTCGCCTAAGGTATTTCTTTTTTCCCCCTGCTAGCAATCAGTTGTGCCGGGATTTCCCTTGCTGAGGCCCAGGAAGACAAAAAATGGAGGGAGGAGCTCAGCCCCCCCCCTTCAATTTTTTGCCTTCCAGAGCCCCAGAGGAGCCTTAAGGGAACAAAAGTGTCCCCCCAGAGGTTTCTCAGAGGTTGGGAAGCTCCCAAATGGAGCTTGGAGGGGTGCTGTGTGCCCCTCCCATGTTCTGTTCATTTTCTTCCAGAGCCCCAGAGGAACCTTAGGGGAGCAAAAGCGCCCCCTCCAGAGGCTTCTCTGAGGCTAAGAAGCTCCCAAAAACAGGTGGGGGCTGCAAAAAAAAGCCACCCCACCCAGACACATGGCCACACCCACCAAGCCACGCTCATAGAACTGGTAGTAAAAGTTTTTGAATCCCACCACTGAGATAATGGGTATAACTAGATACCCCTTTGGAGAGCAAAATCAGAGGACAAGTAGGAAAGGAAAAATTAGAAGCCAAGATAGAAAAGACAGATGAACATCAGGATGTGTAACTAGATGAAATAATATATGAGAAACAAAGAAGATAAGATTGTGAGAAGCTAATGAGTGTGGACAGAAAATATATCACTACTGCAAGAAGGGAAAGATGTGCGGAGATAAAAAATTATCTACCTGGATACCATCATATTGTTCCCAACCCAAATCTTAATTCATAGAGTCAATTTAGTTTCCCACTGGAGCTAGACACTAGGAGGTCTATTGTGATCTACCTGAGTTTTGGCAGGTTCCTAGTATCTTTTTGATAATCCCATGTTGGCCACAAAATTCCACCGAATGATAATATCTAGGTAAATTGAAGTTTATTTCAAATTAGTTTAGGAGACTTTGGAAGTATCCTGCTCCAAAACCAATTCACTAGACATACAGTCATTCCAGCAGTAATGCTTCATAGGAGATATCTGTAGTGCTGCTACTCTAGAATTAGGAAGACCCAGAGGACCCCAGGGAACATTATCAGACTCTTGCAATTATACTTCAAGATCAAGTGGAAGGAAGATAGAGCGGCATACAGATGGTGAAAAATGCATGCACCTATAAGTCCAGTATACATTTTCAGTTACATTCATTCTGACAATAACTTAAAATATAATCCTATGAGCCTCTAACTTTAAGGGTACCAAATAAATGCATATATGTTACAAGTATTTGCCTTTGTAAAGATCACAGCTTTGAGCTGTCTACTTTCAAGGAATATTTTCAGTATGCATTGCAGAATGTTTTGAAATGCATACAGTGGTTTAGATATTGCTGAGGTAGTAAATTCATTCGGATAAGTAAGAGGATTTATTTGCATGACAGAATGGTCTTTCATTCCACATTTAAAAAAAAAACCACAGAAAAATAGATGCCAGAGAAAATGGTTCTTGACTAACATTTGACCAACCTTTCCTCACACATAAGACATTGTCTAGCATTCATTCATTTGTATGCCTTCAGCTCAGGATGAAATACATTTCAGTTCCCATAGGGGCATCCACTGAATACATGATCAGTGGAACACCCTATTACAATTGAATTGAGAATGGGTGGGTGGGAGCTAGGCAGTGATAAATAGCCTTCTATGAGGCTCATTCATTAGTACTGATCTTTCTCTGAGGAATCCCAGAGTTTTGTGGTTCATGGTTTAATAGGGAAAAGGAAGTGTATATTGGCAACTGCATGTCATCTTTAATATTGTATTATACATATATTGGACATAAATCACAGATCTTAACAAGTTATGTCAAGTTGACGTAAGCTGCTGCAAGATACCTCTCTGGTTCTCATTTACTGCAATAGCTAGCAGCTTATTGACATTCACTTTAGGTTTCTTCCCAACTTCTCCTCGAAATGGAAAAACTATAATCTTGCTTGTAGACTCAGAGAAGTATATGGGTGGCAATTGCTGGGAGTATTTTCCTTCCGACAGCCTTACTATTTGAACAATCATCTAGTTCGTCTTGTTACTTTACATTTGTCGTGTTCCAAGAACACCACCAGCCGAGGCATCTTGCTGAGAACTGGCAGTCTGGGAAGGGTTGGGATACATATGATCAGAAATTATTTTCTAAAGGGCAAACAACAAGGCAGCTTTGACTCTGAGCTTCATAAATAGAGAAAAGAGATAGTTAATATCTTTCCTAGCATCTTTGCTCTGTGTTTTTCCTGCTCAGAATTAAATCCTCTCTAAATTGCCAGCTCCTCTCAAGGTTTACCTCTGGTAAGCCTGAATAAAACTATTGATTATGAATAGCAAAATGGAAAGCAGGGAGGTAGTTTTTAGCACTATACTCAACAGACTCTATTGATCAAAATTGCAACTTCCTGGGTGCTTTTTATTAAAGTTTTTTTAAAAAAATATTTCAGTGCTTCGTTATACATATTTCTGTTACATGTATTTCTTTTTAATCAGTACAGCAAAATTAGTTCATATTTCTGAAAACACACAATATAACAGATGTTTCATCTTTTATTTTTCAGAGTTAAATGTTAAAGAATTGGATGAGAAAGTATGTGATGAATCATCATGTAAATATGGGGGTGTTTGCAAGGAAGAGGGAGAAAGTTGGAAATGTGTATGCCAATTACAGGTAAGGATTTTTCATATTTATGAATGGACATAAACTGAACTGATGAGATAATTATAAATATGTCACTGACAATTTGATTCTTGGAAATACATAATGTGGTATAGCATATTTTTTAGAACTCAATTCGGATCCATTTATTTTGCTGACAAAGAGATAAGGAGAAAGACTTTCAAGCATTGTGGTCAAAGTTTTTGGAGTTATTTTGTTTGCAACTGAATTTGTTAGTCCTTTTATTATTTTTTATTATTATGATTAAATGTGAACTTATCACATTTTAATATGGAATGTATACTTTTATTGTCTTAATTAATTTGCACAACAAAAATTAGAAATACTATATTTTTAGAAGCTTAATATAAACTTAAAGCGAAGAAAAACAATATTCTTTCTTATTGTGATTATACTACAGATAGTCCTTGATTTACAACCACAATTGAGCCTGGAATCTGGTCATTGAGCAAAGTGGTCATTAAGAGAGATGATACATGATCACGTCACCCAGTGACCCCAATCCTAGTTGTGGTTGTTAACAATCATATTTGAAATTATGCAGAACATAGGGCATGTCCATTCAGCACCTTTCTGATTTCAAATGATCGCTGAATGAACATTCATTAAATGAGAACTGGGTGGGATTCTACTGGTTCGGACTGGTTCTGTAGAACTGGTTGTTATGATTCTGAGCAGATCAGAGAACCAGCAAATAGCGTCCCTGGCTGGTCCCACCAATCTCTGCCCACCCTTTCTCTCCCCACCCAGTCCTTATTGCACATGTGCGACATCACACACATGCCCAACATAACTGACTGCATTCTACCCCACCTAGTAACTCCTTTAGGTATTTTTTTTCCTTTTTTCAACGATCAGCTATTCCAGTGATCAGCTGTGCTGGGATCCCTCTTGCTGCCTTACTGCTTACTGTCTTCCCTGAGGCCCAGGAGGCAAAAAGGGTATGGGGGGGTTCTCCCCCCATGCTGTTTTTTGCCTTCCTGGGCCAGGGAAACGTGGGAGCAAAAATGTCCCCCCCAAGGAGGCTTCCCTGAGGTCCAGGAAGCCCAAAAACAGAACACAGAGGGGTGTTATGTACCCCCTGAGTTCCGTTTTTTGCCTTCCTGGGCACCAAGGAAACTTCTGGGAGCAAAAACGCCCCTCGAGGAGGCTTCCCTGAGGCCCAGGATGCAAAAAAGCCGGGGGGGGGGGGGCTGCAAAAAAAAAAGAAGCAGCCACACTCACCCAGTCACATGGCCATGCCCACCTGGCCACACCTACCTAGCCATGCCTACAGAACCAGTTGTTAGAAAATTTGAATCCTACCCCTGAGCGAGAAATACCTGTGATTACAATATGTTGCGGGAATGTTGTTGCATAATTTTATAGACATGTATATAATTTGAATCTTTAAATATTGACCTCCATTTTGATTTGTACATTTGTCCCTTTACCTTGTCTCTTTCTTCAGATTAGTACATATAAATTGATTTATTTACATATCATCCTTTACATTGCAGATTGCTCTAGATCCTCTTTAAAATGTGTCTGTTAGGAATGTAAGTCACCTAATAGGTATTTGGGTTGGAAATCTATAAACCAGGATAGACATTTTAGTACTATGTCTTTAAGAAAATGCAAAAAATTGAAATTGGATGTGGTTTCTCAAACGGCCATAAGATGGAGCCAGAAACCTGGGTTGTCTTAGTCTTAGTTTCAGAAGAAGTCTCAGTGAGTCTCTTTTTCCTTCTGTTGGAGAGTTTTGCTGTTCCTACTAATTGACTGATATTTTTTGGATTTGAAGTAAGTCTGATACTGAACTGTTTTTGATACTAGAATTTGTTATTAGATTATCCCTGACTGAAAACTGACTGATTTTACCTGTGAATGACTTTGGACTGCTTATTTTGAACTTTGCTTAAACCTTTATTGAAGGTAAAAAAAAAACTACATTTACTGTACAGTGTATCTGTGTGCTGTGTGTGTATTATTCAAACACTACTCTCAAATACGTCTCCCTGTATGCGCTCATTCTCCTAACGAGGAATTACCTCAACACTGATTATGGGCCCAGGCCATACCAGGCTAGGATAACTGAGAATTCGTATGAATGCACAGTACTGTATACAGACAGCTGTTTACTGTTTAATTGTGGGTTACTATCCTGGTAAACATGGCACAAGACACTTCAACAAGTCTATCATTGATAACCCGGTTGGATAGAACGAACTATGTTTCCTGGTCTATGAAGTGCAGTTTATTTCTGTGTAGAGAAGGTTTATGGAATGCAGTTCAACATCCACCGGATGTAAATGCTTGGGTTCCAGATAATGAGGATGATGCCAAGAAGATTGCTGACTTTAAACACAACAACGAATGAGCTCTTTGTATAATTGAACTAACACTGAGTGACCAGCAGCTGGTCATTATTTATGGAGGAGAGTCTGCTGCTAAGTGTTGGAAGAATTTGAAGAAGATTTATGTTCGTCACCATGTAGGTGCACACGTACATCTTACACGTAAACTGTTTAGAGCACATCCTCTGAAAGGTGGAGATATGTTAGCTCATTTAAACTTCATGAAAAGAACTTTTGAAGAGCTACATGAAAAAGAACTGATATTTTCAGAGCTGCATCGAGTTTACATCATTCTTTCCTCATTGGATGAAAGTTATGATGATTATTTATCTTCACTGGAAGTCCTGCCCAGAGACAAACTGACATTGACTGACATAACTGGAAGATTGTTAGAAGAAGCAAGAAGATGGCTAGATAGGGACCAACTGAGGAAGGAACAACCACAAGAAGATAATTAGTCTTCAATTGCCTATACTGTTAGGAAATGTTTTTCTTGTGGGGCTAGGGGACATATAGCTAGATTCTGTAAGAAGGGAAAACAACAGAATACTGATAAACACCAGAAGGCCAAGAAGAATGTTAGTTTAGCTATGTCTAGCAATTCAACTGTAAACCATGATTTGTGGGTTGTTGATAGTGGAGCATCGCAGTGCATTACTAAAGATAGAAAAAAGTTTGTAAAGATGTCTACAAATAAACAACATGTATTATTGGCAAATGAATGGAAGATGAAAGCATCTGGTGAAGGTACTGCATATTGTTCTTGTACAAACGAACATTTAACCATGTTATATGTACCTAAATTGAAATTTAATTTATTATCAGTAAGGGCTTTAAATAATATTGGTTATATAGTAACCTTTAAGGGAGATAACTGTATAAGAGAGAAAGAGAGTGAAAGGGTTACTGCTATTTTAGAGAATGATTTATATGTGATACATGATGACCAATTGCAGATGGCTAACTCAGTTTATAACAATGTTAAGCCAAATGATGAATGTATATATTTAATGCATCGACATCTGGGGCACATTAATTTCAAAATGCTCAAACAAACTGTCAACTTGTCAGAGGGAGTAAAATTGAAACCCTGTAGCAAGTATTTAAGTTGTAATGCTTGTAGCCAAGAGAAGAGTAAGGTTACTCCTGCAAACAGACTGAATGGGCTTAAGACCAAAGAACCTTTGGAGGTTGTTTTTGCTGACATAATTGGTCCTAAGAAACCTAGTTTAGGGGGGGCCTGCTATATTTTGAGAATTATGGACCATTACTCCTGAAACAGTTTCTGCTATCTTATGAAAAACAAAACAGAAACATTCCAACATTTCTTTAACTGGCTAAGGTTTGCTGAGAGAAAAATGAAAAGTAAAGTAATTAGTTTAGTTCCTGATAGCGGGACTGAGTTTATTAACAAAAGATTCCAAACAATGTTGAAATTGGCTGGTGTTGAGCATAAACAGTCTGCACCTTACAGACCACAACATTACTCGTTTGTAGAACGAAGAGGGCAAACATTACAAGCCAAGGCTTGCACTATGTTATCTGATTCAGGTTTACTTGAAACACTGTGGGGTGAAGCAATAAAGTGTAGTAACCATGTTTTAAACAATGTAGTGAATACAACAACTGGAGAATTGCCATTCACTCGTTGGCATGGCAGAAAACCAAATTTAAGTTACCTACACACATTTGGAGCTCCAGCATGGGTGCATATTCCCTCACAAGTAAGACTGAAAGGGCAACATAGAGCTAAGAAGTCATTTTTTTGTGGGTTATGAGGTCAATCATAGATCATTTAGATTTTGGGATCAAGGCACAGCTCATGTTTATTGTAGTGCTAGTGCAAAATTTCTTGAGCACTTTGGGTGGGATAAACTGGAACAGGAATCCAGCAATGATATTATTATTGACACCCAAATAGTCCCTAAAGATAAAATCAGTAAACCACAAATAACCATTAAAGAGGAAGAACAGGAGGAAGTAGAACAGGCACAGGAGGAAGTAGAAGAACAGGAGCAGGTGGCACAGGTGAATCCACCAGTTAGCCCTGTATTACCAAGATGTTCAACCTGAGTAACACGACCACCTGATAGATATCAGGCTAGTGTTGCATGCCAAGTGAATACAGTTCCAAGTAATTATAGTGAACTAAAACTATCCTGCTAAGGATCAGGCTGCTTGGCAGAAAGCAATGGATAAGGATAAGAATCATTAAAAAAGTTGGAGGTACACGAAAATGTTAAGTTACCACCAGGTAAACATGCCATAGGATGTAAATGGATTTAGAAAGTAAAGACAGTTGTGGATGAGACTGTTACCCATAAAGCCAGGTTAGTAGCACAAGGGTTCAATCAGAGAGCAAATGACTACGATGAGGTTGTTTGCACCTAGTCTGAAGGCTGCTACATTAAGGGCAGCATTAGTGTGGGCAGCTAAGAAAAAATACATTATAGATCATTTGGATGTAGAGACGGCATAACTGCATGCACTGTTGCAACAAATTATTTATTTAAAGAAACCTTTTGGTCTCAAAAATGATAATACTGATAATAATGATTGCTGGAAATTGAAAAAAGAGTCTTTTTGACATGAAGCAATCAGGATATGAGTGGAACCAATGTATAGTTAAAGAATTAACTAAGATAGGTTTTGTAGCTGGCATGGCTGATCCATGTTTGTTTAAAAGAGAAAGTAATGGTGTAATTTCATTGTTGCTGTTATTTACTGATGACATAGCATTAATCACCAAAAACTGAACAAGAAGCTACTGAGATAATTTCACTATTAGAAAAGAAATTTAAGATAAAACAGTTAGGAGAAATCAAACAAATCAAATCAAATCAAAATCAAATCTTGGTTTAAAGATAGATAAAACTAGAGGAGGATACAAAATCTCACAGGCAGATAAAGTTAACCAATTACTAAAAAGTTTTAAAATGGAACTTTGTAAACCGGCTAAAACACCGATGAGCCAGGAGTTTAGCCATAGTGATGTTCAAAGTCCTATTTTTGATAAGAACATTTATCAGTCCTTGATTGGTAGTTTATCTTATCTCAGTAATTGGTCAAGGCCAGATATTGCATACATTGTTAATCAATTAGTGAGATTTAACACTGAGCCAACTTAAAGGCACTGGCAAGCTGCTAAACGTGTGTTAAGATATCTGAAACAGACAATGCATTATGCATTGTATTTGGAGCCAAAAGGTGAGCTGAATTTGACTGCATATGCTGATGCAAGTTTTGCTACAGACATAAACACATGAAAATCTACATCGGATACTGCTGTATTATTGGGAAAAGCATTGATTGGATGGAGATCAATTAGACAGAAATATCTAAGTTTGTCAACAGTGGAGGCTGAATTCTCATGGTTGTCTTTACTATGTACAGATTTAGTTTTGTATAAACAACTACTAATTGACATGGGAATTGATGTAACAGATTCTATTGTTGTTTCCGAAGATAACCAATCAGCAATACAGATGGCTTCAAATATTGCTGTGAAGACAAGAATGAAACAAACAGATTTAAGATATTTAAATGTGAGGCAATGTGTGCAAAGTAAAATGATTAATCTGGAATACTGTATATCAGAAAACAATATAGCAGATCATTTTACAAAGGCCCAAGGCTCTATAAAGCATAAGGCTTGCTGCGAGAATTATGGACTTAGAATGTAAGGTTGTATATATTGTCCTACCCAAAAGGGGAGAATGTTAGGAATGAAAGTCACCTAATAGGTATTTGGGTTGGAAATCTATAAACCAGGATAGACATTTTAGTACTGTGTCTTTAAGAAAATGCAAAAAATTGTGATTGGGTGTGGTTTCTCAAACGGCCATAAGATGGAGCCAGAAACTTGGGTTGTCTTAGTCTTAGTTTCAGAGGAAGTCTCAGTGAGTCTCTGTTTCCTTCTGTTGGAGAGTTTTGCTGTTCCTACTAATTGACTGATATTTTTTGGATTTGATTTAAGTCTGATACTGAACTGTTTTTGATACTGGAATTTGTTATTAGATTATCCCTGACTGAAAACTGACTGGTTTTACCTGTGAATGACTTTGGACTGCTTATTTTGAACTTTGCTTAAACCTTTATTGAAAGTGAAAAACCTACATTTACTGTACAGTGTATCTCTCAAATAGAGATATTTGTGTGTATTACTCTCAAATACGTCTCCCTGTATGCTCTCATTCTCCTAACGGGGAATTACCTCAACAGTGTCAAATATGTGAAGGATATAAGGTGTGTCAACATGATATCACAGACAGTCATATGACAGCATCTTTGCAAAATTGCGTTTATTTTCAAAATTCACCAGACATCTTCTAAAGACTAATTTTCAGAAACTATTTTTTTCACTGAAGTTCTCTTTCAGTGCTATATTCTATCACACAGGCAAAAAACACAAATTCATAATGGTAGGGTATTTGTAAATGTATGAATACATTCCTTTTATTGAAGAAACTTCTGATATAATTTATTAACTGATGAATAAACCATTTAGGAATGCTTTCTATGTGTGGCTCTGGCTGTGTGTTTGTGGTTTTTTAAAACTCTTTTTAAAAGTATTCTAACAAATCCCATGGCTTGTTTGTAGTCTAAACCGTGTGTAATTCCTAGATCCTGTGTTTGACAAGAATGCTGTTTTCCTGCCAAGTAATTCTGTGAATTGGAGAAAACTTTTTTATTCCCATATTAGAACAGAAGGAACAGGCTGAAGATTTCCTGCTGAAAAGCATGGAAATCTTTTAAAATTAGGTCTTGTTTGAGAGAAGCTGCTTGCCTGGTGAATTTAACTTTTTTGGTAATGCTTCTTTCTTCTGTGATATTCAATTATCACTTACTTTGGCCTCAAATTATTTTCTTTCTTACACATCTCTTCTTTGTGCAAATATCTGTCCTTTTTAAAAAAAGCGGATCAATTTTATTATTTTGGCTGTTTCTGTTGGAAGGATGAAAGGGAATGAATGTGTGTGTGTTTTATAAACTTGTACATATAAATGATTTGAGTGGATGACGAAAAATGGTTGGTATATACCAATCAAATAATTTTGTAAATGTATCTTATTTTATAGGCTAATAATTTTATTAGTAATTAATTCTAATTGTCTCTCTCCTCTACCCTCCCTATCCTGTTTTTACTCTTCTTTTGGGGTGCTTAAATTCAGCATTGTTTTCTTTTCATGTAAACATTTTAAATCTTGTGAATGTCTGCTGCAGAATTATTTTAGGATAATGCACGGATTAACATAAATTTCCTTCCTTCCTTCCTTCCTTCCTTCCTTCCTTCCTTCCTTCCTTCTTCCACACCTTCTCTCTTTCCAGTGTCATACAAATTATATTCCTGTTTGTGGTTCAAATGGAGACACCTATCAAAATGAATGCTTTCTTAGAAGAGCTGCTTGCAAGCATCAAAAAGATATAACAGTGGTTGCCAGAGGGTCATGTTACTCAGGTGAGTTTGTATCTTGATGTCATAATGTACATTTCATTAGTTGCTTGCCTTATGCCTCTCTCTTTCAGTTGCCTATGTCAGTATCTGAAAGTTTTGTATTTAGCTATACTGTTCCAGTGGTTGGAGCAATGAAACCTGCTTCAGTTTGGCCAAAATGAGTTTGGAAGAAAATACGCAGTGGGTTTTTCTTCTATTTTTGAGGGCTCATCAATTAAAATTTTAGAGGCTTAAAGATTTTGCAATGTAGATATTGAAAATACTGGTATGTATTCTAATACAGTGGTCACCAACGGGTAGGCCGGGGACCACTGGTAGTCTGTCAGAAAATTTTGGTGGTCCCCCCAAGCACTCCCCCCCCAAATCAATTAATCCAGACTACATGGGAACACAAGCCTGCATTGCCTACATGGCCCGCCCACCTGCTGTCGTCCACCCTTCGGCCAAGAGCAAACCTTACCTTGAGTAGAGCCATGTGAGCTAGAACTGGAAAGTAAGACCAATGGTGGGGGAGGGAAATCTGTCCCGTAATATGAGACCGACTTTCCCATGGCTTGCTGACATTGGTGGGAAAGTCAGTCCCATATTCCAGAGCTGCAGTAGTCACAAGACTTGCCCTTTGGTCATCCTGGAGTAGCTCCTCCAGTCCATGGCAGGGCAGTGCACCCGGGTAGAGGAGCAGCTGCTCCGGGATGACCAAAGGGCCAGTCCTGTAACTACTGCATCTCTGAAATATGGAACTGACTTTCCCACCAATGTCAGCAAGCCACCATCAGTCAAAATTCATATTAGTAGTCTATGGGATTTAAAATTATGAGTTTGGTGGTCCCTGAGTTCCAAAAGGTTGGCGACTCCTGCTCTAATATATATAACTTTTTACTCTGAAATGCTTTGGAATTTCAAAGAGCAGCAGGGATTTGATTGCTGTTCTCTTATAGAAAAGTGGCAAAGGTCCCATTATTAACTTATAGCTATTTAACATTTGATACATTGTTAAAATTGCTAAAACAATCATAATCTAAGTTATGGAATAAGAGAAAACTGAAGAAAACATTTTAGTTTTATGCAGAAGTGGTGTTGGAATATTACTAGACATGCATTAAATTTAATGCAAAGTGCAGCTCATTTTATTCATATTTTTGATCTTGTTTGCTGTCTCAATATTTTATTTATTACAGTGGTACTTTTTATATGTGCGCTATCTGTAAATGTTAGATATGCTAACTGTTGATTTTTGGAGGAGTGTATAAATGTTCAGGATGTTAGATATTCCTTGTATATGAAAGTAATCGGTTTTGACAATATAGTAAGCAATACTTCTAGTCATGCAAAATATGTATATTAAAAAAATCTTCATTATGAAATTATTTATAGAGAAAAAACATAGAGAGGAGAGAGTAAGTTAAATATGTTTCATTTATTGATCTGACTGGAGAATAATCTGGAGCAGGGGTGTCAAACTCAAGGCTCACAGGCTGAATCTGGCCCATTGGGTGCTTAGATCTGGCCCACGTGGCTGCCCTGGAAACAACAAAGGACTATCCCATGGTGCCTCTGCCAGTGAAAACGGAGTTTGGGAGGGCCTCAGGTAGCCCTCTGAAAATCCGTTTTCATTGGCAGAGGTTTGCAGGTAGCTGTCTCAGCCAAAAACAGAGTTTGGGAGGGCTACGGGTGGCTCTCCTGAACTCAAAGGGTTGCAGGAAACTTATCACAGCCGAATATGGAGCTCGGGAGCCCATTTTCACTGGCAGAGTGCTCAGGCCACCACAGGCGCTCCCGACATGAGTGACGTAAAGTTCGCCATGCCCACCTTGGCCCCCAAAAGTCAAACAAATTTGATGTGGCCCTCAATGAAATCAAATTTGACACTCATGATCTAGAGGAGAATTTGTATGTATAAAATATTAGTCAAAGTCATTTTCAATTATTTTATTGCATTTAAGTTTACTGATCAATTATTATTGCAGAAATGATGACATTTCATTAAAATATGTATTATTTGTGTAAATATTTAGCAGTGTTAAATCCTTTTAAATTGTTATAGGTTTTAGTGTTAGCTATATTCAGTATTTAATTTATGCATGGTTGCAAGTTGACTTAGAGTATCTGGTTAAAGTTAAAACTTGGCTTTATTTGTATTTTTGGTTGAACTATCACTATCTTTGATTACAAAATAAAATAAAATATTTTCCTATCTATTTTTCATACTGCTTTCATCTTCTTGTGAAATAAATTATAGATAATGTATGATTAATTTGAGCACCTTTTGAGATGAGAATAAATCAATAGGCTAATGTACTTATTATGATAAAAATGCATTTTAATTGATCTCAACAAAATAAACATTATAAAGAGTCTCTTATATTAGAGAATATAATAAAAACATTGTTGTCCCTTCCCACAGTGGATTAGGGCAAGATAAATCAAGCTATTTAATTGGGGTAGAAGGAAGACTGAAATCTGGTGAGTTGTAATTGAAGCCAAGAGGAAATGGGTGTCTACCAGCCTTTCTATTCCCAAAACTAGTTTAAATTGTTATTTTAATTTTTGAATCGGAAATACACTAATTGGCTGGCATCCATATACTAATGGGATGAACCAACTAGGCACACAGTCTCTGATATCCTCCCATGAGTATCATTAATGTATGCTATTTGAATACAAGTCTTTATTTTTCTTTCCTTTTCTTTCTCTGGCAAAGTTGAGTACTTTTGTTAAGCTGCTTTGTTTGCTTCATTTGCATTTTGGATGATAAAATAGAATGGATCAAATTCAAATAATATAATTACCTAAAGGGAGAGTAAAATCATGCTCACAGTTTATTGTAGCTCTTTATTGACTGTGTAGAAGTGTCAGCCAGATTTTGTTCAGCTGGGTGCCATCTAATGGGCTGCATTGACTGAGAGATTGAAAGGATATTTTATAGACAATATTCTTCAAAACGCTAGACAGTCTCTCTTCTTTCCTTCCGTGATATTATAACTTGGGTTAGCATTCTTTGGAGAGGATGAAAACCATGACACAAGCTTGTCTGAAGTCATAGGCATCAAAAATTATGATCCTTTGTAATAGCTACAATTGGCTGGTATCTTAGAAGATCTTCAAATTGAAAACATAGGGATTTTATGAACCTTATATATGAACAATGAAGTCTCGATGTGTACTGTTAATTTTGTGAGATTTGACCTTTTTTTTAGTTAATTTGTTTTTAAATTTTTCAGTAGTTCATGGAAATTAAGGGAAATTAAGTCTTTTTTCTCACCTCTTTGCCTTTTTTGGGAGTTTACAATTTTTCTTTCTTTTCTTGTCTGTTTATATCATAAGCAAACAGCAAAGGTAATGATAGAGGGAGAATTGACAGACTATTGATATAAGAAAAGGAACAAGACAAGGATGCCCACTGTCACCCTTGTTGTTTGTGTTAACCTTGGAAGTGTTAAACAGAAATATTAGAGAAGAAAAGGATATAAAAGGGATAAAAATTAAAAAGGAAGAATTTAAATTGCAAGCATTCGCAGATGACTTGGTTTTCATCTTAGAAGAACCACTAGAAACAGCATCAAAATTGATAGAAAAGATAGAGACATATGGAAAGATGGCTGGTTTGAAAATAAATAAAGATAAGACAAAGATTCTGACAAAGAACATGTTATCAAGACTAAAGGAAGAATTAGAAGACCTATTGAAAATCCAGGTCACGAATAAGATCAAATACTTGGGGATATATTTGACAGCAAGAAGCAGTACTCTAAAAGAGAATAATTATATTAAACTTAAGCAGCAGATAGCGCTAGATCTGGCGAAATGGAAAAATTTACAACTGTCACTAATAGGGAAAACATCAACAATCAAGATGAATATAATACCCAGAATTTTATATTTGTTCCAAACAATTCCAATTAGGCTTGGAAAAGATTATTTTGAATCTTTATTATTGAAATAAAATTGTGTTGAAATATATATGGCAAGGTAAGAAGGCGAGAATAAAGTTAAAACTTTTGCAATACACTAAAAGAAGAGGAGGATTTGGCTTGCCTCATTGGGAATTGATGTGGGTAAAGGAATGGATAACATTAAGAAATACTAGATTGTTGAAATTAGAAGTACATGATTTATTGTTGGGGTGGCATGCTTTTTTATTGTATAAAGGAACGAAAACACAGGGGTACTTTAGAAGACATTATATACGGGAGTCTCTGTGGTTAAATTGGGAGAAGACTAAAAGACAATGAATGTTATTTGAAAATTCCAGTCTGGTTATTGACTGTTGAAGCATTTTCTTATCCTATAATATACAAAAAGGAACAAACAGATATGGTGAAATATTGAATGAAAAAGATAAACTTAAATCTATACAAAAACTAGAGGAACAAGGTATAAAGATGAATTGGTTTTCATATGCGCAAATACATTCAAGGTATGATAAAGATTCCAAAACAGAAGGTTTCCATGATAAACTGACTGACTTAGATAAGATTTTGACAGGTACTGATGAAAAGGTGATTAAAAAATTATATGGATATTTATTAGAAATTAAATTAGAAGAAGAACAAATTAAAGAAACTATGATTGCTTGGGGGAAGAATTTTGGATATGGGATTGATTTAGAGAAATGGCAAAAATTGTGGTCTCAAAATTATAAAATGACAATGTCAACAGCATATAAAGAAAATTTGTATAAGATGTTTTACAGGTGGCACTTTCCCTCAACAAGATTAGCAAGAATGTTTAAGAATAAGTCCGAAAAGTGTTGGAAATGTCATCAGACACCTGGCTCATATTACCATATGTGGTGGACATGTTCGGACGCTAAAAAATATTGGACTAAAATCCACATGTGGCTGGAAAAAATGACAAATAAGCATATAGACTTGAAACCAGAGATTTTTTTATTGGGAATTTTGCCTGAAATATATTGTAAAGATTTGAAATACCTGATTGTAAATGTATTAACAGCGGCTAGGATTGTATTTGCTAAAAACTGGAAAAATGAGAAGACACCATCACAGGAGGAAATCATTAAGAAAACATTGGAATGTGCTAAAATGAGTAGATTGACATTTGAAATTAGAGAGCAAGATGACAAACAATTTTATAAAATTTGGGATCTATTCTATCAATGGTTAGATAACAAAACATAGTCATGAAACATGTAGATTTTTAGAAAATAATAAATATATAAAGATGTATTTTCTTTTTTTTAAATTATATGTACAAAATGATTCTAGGGTAGATCTGGGAGGATAATACGAATTGTTATAAAATAAACTTAAGTAAAATATGATTATTTTATAAAACATGAATGAATAAAAGTATAGTCAAATGATTGATTAATAAAGATATTAATGTACTTGATGTTTGATTGAAAGTATGAGGGGATATATAATGTAATTGTAATTGAAGACTACGAAATGGTAGCACAAAACAAGTTGTAAACCAACTGGCACACTGTATATATATATATATGGAAGATGGCTTAATGTTTTTATGTTTTGTTTGTTTATGTTTGTTTTAAAACCAATTAAAAATTATTTAAATTTTTTTTTAAATAATAATAATAATAATAATAAGAAATATAGACAAAATTAGTTGGAACATCCCACCTATAAAAGGTGATGAATGAAAATTATTTAAAATGTTGTTTAGTACTGTTTTCTTGTTTGATAGTTGTGTTCATGCAGGCAATATTTTTCCTAAAGGCCGTGTCACACTGCCCAACGGATGCAAAACGGACACAACGGAAGAGAAAAATGTTACATCTGTTGTATCCGCGCTCAAAAGGGGTGAAAATTTGCATAATTGGAGCGGACAACACGGACGCGGGAAGGACGCAGGGCGGATGTAAAGCGGATGTGGAACGGAAGCCCAGCGGATGGCGCATCCGCAGGGCTTCCGGGGGGCCTCAGCGAAGCGGACATGGAACGGAAAAAGCGGATGCAGAACGGATGCACAGCAGATGAAGCGGATGCACAGCGGAAGCCTAGCGGATGCACAGCGGAAGCCTAATGGATGCACAGCGTTAATTGTGCATGCGGGGGGGATGCATTGCGCAAGCCCCCCGGATATAAAGGGAAGCAGCTCGCACGTCTAGCATTCCGAGGAAAGACCTGCTGCTGGACACTTCGAGTTCCTTGCCTGCATGTCTGCCTGCAAGCCTTGCTGCCAGTCTGCCTCCAAGCCTGCCTCCTAGCCTGCCTCCCAGCCTCCTGGGCAGCCCCCCTTCCAGCCTTGCTGACAGCCTGCCTTCCAGCCTCCCTGCCAGCCTTGCTGCCAGCCTGCCTTCCAGCCTCCCTGCCAGCATTGCTGCCAGCCTGCCTTCCAGCCTCCCTGCCAGCCAGTCTGTCTGCCAGCCTTCCTGCCAGGCTTCCTCACAGGCTTCCTGTCAGCCTTCCTGCCAGCCTTGGTGCCTGCAAGCCTTCCTGCCAGCCTCCCTGCCATCCAGCAACCCCACAACCATGGGGAAGAAGCGAAAGTCTCAGCAACCTGCTGCCATCCCTGGCAAGAGGGACAGGGCCACCCTCCCGCCCCATGTCCCTGACTCTGTTTCTGCTGGGGCTTCTGCTGCTTGGGCTCCCTCTTCTGTTGCTGGAGCTTCTGCTGTAGCTGCTCCTGGCAGTGGTGCTTCTGCTGCGTACTCTGCTGAAGCTGCTCCTGGTCCTGCTGGTCCTGCTCGTTCTGCTCGTGCTCCTGGTCTTGCTGACTCTGCTGCTGGTTCTTACTCTGCTGCTGCTCATCCTGGTCTTGCTGCTGCTGCTGCTGCTGCTGATGATGATGATGATGATGATCCTGCTGCTGCTGCTGCTGCTTATGATCCTGCTGGTGATTATGCTGCTGCTGCTGCTGCTGATGCTGATGATGATCCTGCTGGTGAGGATGATGATGATGATGATGATGATGATGATGATGCTGTTGGTGTGGAGGAGCAGCCCATACAACCTCAAAGTCCCTCTGATGAGGGCCCATATGGCCCTGCCAGAGGGAGGAAGAGGCAGACGCGTGATAGGGAGAGGAGGCAATACTTCATTGAGGAGGAACACGGGGATGAGGTGCTGGAGTGGCTGAGAGAGAACGACTATCTGTGGCGGAAGGGACACCGGCTGTACAGGGACATCAAGCGGAAGCAGGCTGCTTGGAGAGAGAGGGCGGAGAGTCTGGGCTACACATCGGATGTGCTCCTCGGCTGGTGGAAGCACATGCACACCTGGTACGGGAAGTTGCACCGCAAAAAATCTGGCCAGGCCAGGGTTAAGCTGACGGACAGAGAGACCTACGTCATGGCCAAGTGCAGCTTCCTGGAGGGTGAGGTCCACCACCGAGGAGCACCAGGAGCCCAAATCTCTACCCTCTCTCTCCGGCAGCCTGCTGGGAGCCAGTCCTCTGGCGGCCGAGAGTCAGTCCCTGTCTCCATGCAGGTATCTGTGGAGCGTGCCCCGGCGGAGAACCCCCGGGCAGGTGTTGAAAGCATGGTGGAGAGCAAGGAGGATTCCCTGGTGCGGTGGGAGAAAGGAGACATCGAGTTCACTGCTGCCGAAGCTGCATCCACCCACACCTCCGCCACCACAGTAAGGCAGAGAGCCGGACCGCAGGAGGGGCAGAGCCACAAGGTCCTGGTGGAGATCAGGGACACCATCCGCACCAGCATAGGTCTCGTCTCTCAGCTGGTCCCCATCGAATCCTCCTCCTCCAACTGCAAGCCCTTCCTCAATTATGTGAACCAGACCCTCAAGAAGATGCCGGATCCCCAGTACCAGGTGATGAAGGAGAGGATCACCACGCTGCTTAACAACCCTCCAGACCCAGAGGCACCTGCTCCTACCCAGTCCAGGTCTGCTCCTCCACCCCATGTGATGTCCCTCCCATACCAAGGCTTCCCACACCCCCTCACCTACCAGGGCTACAGCTACCCCGAGGTCCAGCAGCACAGACAACAGCCCTTACAGATGCAAGCACAGAGTCATCGGGCGACACCGCTGCCACCGGTTCCAATGATGCCACCGATGCCAACCTCGACAGTCCTCACCCCACTGCAGAGCAGGCAGCCCCACTACAGTACTCCTTCCTCCATCCCACAGCCAAGCCTGGCCTCAGTACATCTGTCCCCAGTACTGGGGCTGACACCCCATGGCATGGAGGAAGGACCTCTCAGCATCGCGGGGCTGAGCCAGCTGTCCGACACCTTCCTCAACACACTGTCCCCTGTTGTCCTCTCGGGGCTAGGCACTCCAATAACACCTCAGACCAGCACTGCAGCAGCATCCACCTCCACAGCACCTGCTCCCTAAAATCTTAGCCTGGGCACACACCTGTGAGTGACCAAGAGGAGTGCCAGAGACTGGCTGCCTGGATATTTGTGGACTTTATTTGGACACTTGACTTGGGTCATGTTTATTTTACAGCTTGTTGTTCAATAAAGTTTATCTTTGTTTCACACACTTGCTTCATTAATTTTTTTCTATAAAGTCCAGGTGAAAACTTTTAGAAATGGTTTAGCCTTTGCATGCTTGTGGGATGGGTTAAGATAGCAGTGGGATGGGAAGGGATACCTGTGGGATGGGAAGGGATACCTGTGGGATGGGAAGGGATACCTGTG
>BLBF01000031.1:12478789-12504929 GCA_015471245.1 Laticauda colubrina | reverse complement strand
CTGTGGGATGGGTTAAGATAGCTGTGGGATGGGAAGGGATACCTGTGGAATGAGCAGGGATACCTTTGGGATAGGTAATAGCTGTGGGATAGATAAACCTCCAGTGCAAGCATAGTGGGACTGTATAGTCCACCCTCCCAAGTGCCACCCCTACGGCCCTTTATTATCAATAATAATGTAATAATTATCCACACATGTCAACATAAACACAACTCTTTATTAAACGCCCTGTTCATTGTAGGCCAAAAAAATATACATGGCCCAATCTCATCCATGTGATGAGACAGTCTAAAGGAAGCATCCATTAAGCATCTATCATCCTGTCTTGCCACTCCACCGCTCCAGCTGGGGAGTTGCACCAGTGTTTCAGGAGGTTGCGCTGCTTCTTCGCCTAACGTGAGGCTCTGTTGGGCCCTTGCACATCCTCAGTGTCGATCAGGTTTCGCCCTTGCCTCCATTCCCCAGGCTCCATGTCCCCATTGCCTTGCTGGAGGTCCACGAGCCTGTTCTGCAAGACTGGGTAGCGGGTGCGCATGAGATTGTGCAGGATGCAGCAAGCTTCCACGATCCTCCTCATGGTCTCTGGGCGATGCTGCATGTTGGTGAGAAGTGCCTGGAACCTGTTGGCCAGGATGCCAAAGGCGTTCTCCACCACCCGCCTTGCCCTGGACAGCCTGTAGTTGAAGATCCTCTCTTCTTGTGTGAGGCATCTGGAGGTGTAGGGCTTCATGAGGTAGGTTGTGAGGGAGAAGGCGTCATCCCTTACGATGAAGTAGGGCACATCTTGCGTGTCGTTGGGCAGCGGGTCTGGATCTGGGTAGCCCACCATGAGGTTGCGTTCCAGCCCCTCCTTGAGGTAACTGTCGTTGTATACCTGGGCATCTGAAGATGAGCCATTGCCTGAAACATCGATGTACATGAACTTGTAGTCAGCATCGACCATGGCAAAGAGGATGATGCTGAAGAAGCCCTTGTAGTTGTGATAAGTGGACCCAAAGTTGGCTGGAGCTTTGCAGGCCACGTGCTTGCTATCGATGGCTCCAACGGTGTGTGGGAAGTTCCACTTCTGATACCACTGCTCTGCAACTTTCTTCCATCCTTCTTAAGTGGAGGGATACTGGAGGAGCTCCTCCTTGTATTCTTCGATGATGGCCTGCACCACTTCTCTGACCACAAAGCTGATGGTGCTGGGTGGCACCCTCCAGCTGTACTGCATGCTCCTGTAGGTGGTCCCTGAGGCCAGGTGGCGCAGAGTGAGTGCCACCTTGAGCCCAGGTTCCAGGCTGGGTGGGAAGTTGGTTTTTGCCTTGGTCAACCTGGGTGTCAGGCGCTGCACAACTTCGTCAAACATGGCTGGAGGCATCCTCATGAAGTTCTGGAACGCCTGAGGGTCTTTGCTCCTGAGCTCCACCATCAGCTTGTCGTAAAGTACGTACTGCGCTCTTCTGGCGAACCATCTTCGGAGCCAGACTTTTTTGGGGTGCCTCCTTTTCTTCCCGTAGTACTGTTCACAGAGACTGTAGATGGTTTCGCAGTGTTGCAGAAGGATGTTGGCTGCCGAAAGGATTTTTTCACAATCCACGGTGGACATGACTGGATGCTGTGGAAGAGGAAGAGGCAGACGAAGGCTGCAGAGGTCTGCACCGCTGGACTGCTGGTCTGAAAGTGCGAAGCAGGCGAGTTGCTCCCCCTTTTTATAGGCAGTATAGGTTTCCGCTAGGCATCCTCTAGGCATCCTCTAGGCATCCTCTAGACATCCTTAATTTCCCAGATAGATCCTCTCTGCGAATGTTTTTTCCGCTTTAAACGCTTTGTTTCCGTTCTGCATCCGTTCTGCATCCGTTCCGTGTCCGTTCCGCTTCCTCCCTGCGTCCGGGTGGATGCGAGTTGTGCGGATACGCAGCGGATGCCTAGCGGATATAGCGGATGTGTAAAGGATGCGTAGCGGATGCAGAACAGATGAACTGGATACATTTTCTGCGCAAAAGTTTTAGGCAGCCTAAAACTTTTGGAGTGGATGAAACGTCCATAAACGGATGCCGGACGGATCGAGAGGAACCCAAACGGAGGCAGTGAGTACATCGCGTTTTCGAACGGATGGCAAGCTTTTTTGTCCGTTTTACTTCCTCTTTGCATCCGTTGGTGCAGTGTGACACGGGCTTAAGATGTTAAGAGAGATAGTTTTATTGTTCTTGTTATTTACTTTATTTAACTATTATTGTAATTACCTTATGAGTTCACAACATTTAGAATATTTTATTATCACAACACTTTTACTGTTAAAGCAAAATTCATTAGTACCTGTGACTTCTCGTTGAAAGTTGCTCCATTGCCTCAAGTACATGTGAGTTATGAGATTGTAATAATGCTCTTGGGAACTTTTTTTATATTCTTGTGCTTATCGGAAAAGATGGAAATTTTGCAAAGGTTTAACTGTGACAGAAATTATAAAAAAGGGAAATGCATGATATAACCAAAAACAACTAAATATTCCATGATACCTTAAAGTTACAATGCAAAAAATATGACTTGGTTGATGGTTGCTAGTTCTATGGTCCCAGCATAGATAGACAAAAAAATTGGCTCTTGGGGGAAAAAATGGAAATGTGAGGGGAAATAACAAGTTGCGATGTAAGACAATCATTTCTCTCTTTATAAATTTTCAACACCCACCCTGAATCGGCTTTGTTTTTGTGCATTTTTATGGTGTAGCACTGAGGAACATGCCATGCAAAGCTGCTATGCCCTCAAGATAACAGAACCTGCATAACCCATCTTGAAACCTAGCATATTTTTGATAGTTGGAAGTTGTAGTAAAACCATCTAAAATGGCAAATGAATGTTTTTGACTACAACTTGGGGGTCAAATTGTTATGAGTTACTTTTCCATTCTTGATCAAAAGTTTTTTCTAGGAGATTAGGAAGGTAAAATTAAAATTAAGATTTGGTTTCAAAAGCATTTGAAAACAAAAATAGAAAGGTTTTAAAATACAAATGTGACTTGGATACATCCCATTATTGTGGAAAATGTATACCGGTAGTCGTTGACTTATGATGTTAAGTGAGTCCAGAATTACAGTTGTAAGTTGTGGCAGTCATTAAGCAGGTCACCACAATCTTTTTGGTTGCAGTCATTAAGCAAATCTGCTGTTGTTAAGTGAACATGGCAATTGTTAAATGAACCCATTTTCTTCAATGGGTGTTTTTTTTCCATGCAAACTAGAAGTAAACTGAAAACTGACCAAAAAAAATGACAAAAATTGTGATGTGACTGCAGGAAACTACAAATGCCATAACTGCGAAATGGTTGCCAAGTGCACAATATGTGATCGCATGACCATGGAGAGGGCATAGTTGTCAGTATTTCTGAACAAGACTGTAAGTAGCTCTGAAGAGGTCTGCTGTAACTTCCAGTAGTCACAAAGTGTGAACAATCCTCACTGAGGATTACTTGTACTCCAACTTTTTAGACTCAAATCTTATTTTGAAATCCTAAATAAGTTAGGGATCCTATGTAGTAACTTCACAGTATAGAACAATTACAATAACTCTTGCTGATGGTAAGAAATTTGTGTCAGCAGAGGGAGCTTGTGATCCTATTGTGTGAATCTGTGATTTGCTCCTGGTTATTATATTCCAGTATACTTAAGGTGCATGGATGCTTTCCAATTGTTTCTGTATTACAAGTATTATAATACTTGTTTCTATATTATAATAGCTTCCCACATAATACCTTTAGCTAAAATACCCCCTTTTTTCTTACTAAGTTCCAGTAATTTACTAAACAATTTCATTACTTAACAACATTAGTAATTCCACATTTAATTGTAGAAGTTATGTCTTACAATGTTTTCACATTCTGAGTTCAAACAGACCTTGCTACAAGGATGCCGACTAAATAGATACAGAAGAAGTAAAGCCTTTCTATTTCTTTCAATGCTGTGCATTTTTCAACTTACCAACAGTAACCCAAATAATTGTTCCCTGGATTGATTTTTGCTAAAGCTGGCTTTCATAATGGAACTGAATTTCCTCTGTCAGAAAGTTGTGTTCATAAGAAAGTGCAGTCTTCTGGTTTTCTTATAATCACTGTTCAACTGGAAAAACCCAACTATTAGTTATTTGTATAATTAAAAGTAAACTTTTTAATTTAATAATAGATATACATTTGGTTCTCTTTTTTGTTTTTTACCAAAGAAAAGGCCAAGACCACACTTAACTTCAAATCAGTACCCCACATTTTGAAGTAGTTAACTCTTATTATGGACTTAGAGCATCTAAATTTTGTAACATGCACTTAAACTTCAAAAATGCATTGATAACAACATTATTGGGGAGTAAGGTGTGGGGGGAGCAGTGGCAGCATTGGTTTTATTTTTTATCATGAGTAATTAAGAATTGCTAGGTGACTACTGAGAGGAAGATTTTAACCCACCCTCCTTTTGCTATTCAATTCCATACCTAAGACATTAAGGCCAAACCAGAAGCAGGAGTTAAACTTTCTGAATGAAATGGAATACTATTTTTTACTTCTTTATTAAACAAATGCATATGGCAGCTATGTAACCAGTGTTATTCTGTGTATCAAGCAAAAATTAAGAATACAATACAATTATCAAAATAAATTGGGGTGAAAAATCAAAATCAAAATTGAGACCAGGGGTGTGATTCTACTGGTTCGGACTGGTTCTATAGAACCAGTTGTTACGATTTTGCGCAGTTTGGAGAACTGGCAAAATGTGCCCCTGGCTGGTCCCAGCCCTTCCCACCCAGTCAGTCATTATTGTGCATGTGCAACATTGCGTGCATGCCCGGCATCACTGACTTCATTCTCCCCTGCCCAGTCACTCCTTAAGGTATTTCTTTTTTTCCCCTCTCCTGACGACCAGCTGTGCCAGGATCCCCCTCACTGTCTTACTGCTTCACCTAGGAGACTTCCCTGAGACCCAGGAGGCCCAAAAACAGAGCATGAGGGGGGTGTTCTGGAGCCCTCCTGCACTCCCCCCCCAGGAGGCTTCCCTGAGACCCAGGAGGCAAAACAAAAACAAAAACCTGGGCAGGGGGTACTGCAACCAAAAAAAAAAAAAAGAAGCCATGCCCACCCAGTCACATGGCCATGTCCATCTAGCCATGCTCACCTAGCCATGCTCACCTAGCAACAGCCGCAGAACCGGTTGTTAAAAAATTTGAATCCCACCCCTGGTTGAAACCATTATAAAGATATCATTGCAAACATATTATACACAGAGGGAAACATATCAGAGCTCCATTAATATCCTGGTCCAAGTCTTTTAAAAGCCAGGTCTTCTAAAACACCAGTTTAACAAGGCCATCTGTATCCTCAGGGGATGATGGCACCATAACAGAAAAATTGGGCTTCCTAGAGCCCATCAGGCGACATAGCTTCATCAAGAGGTAGTCTAGTAGGTAACTTGGCCCCTAGAGGGCTTTAAAGATGACAACTGACACATTGAACTATATCTAAAAGCCTATAATATATATATTCATATAGGCATACATTTTTGCTTTTCAGTATTGTTATTAGAGGCATGTTTGGCCAGGAGTCATTGGCTTTCATTTGCAAATTGCTAATGAGAATGTGTGTATGTGTGTGTATGTGTACACCCACACACACAACATGCCATTGCCTATGCCTTTTCCCTATGTGCATGCTGTGTGTTTATGTCACATGCCTTGCAAAGAGCATATAAACTGTGGAAGGAATACGTAGATCATTCGATCACTGGGCAGCCCCCAAGCATGTCTTCCCTCCATCTTAATTGTTCAGAAAGGTGCAACTCTTTTCCCACCACTCTTTATATATTAAATTTGTATTCTTCCTTGAAAGCTATATCACACCAAGGTTGCTTGCAGTGAGACATGGTTAAAAAGAATAAAACAACACAATTAAAATGAAGCGAAAATTTAAAAAGTACAATTACAACCAATCCAGTTAACTAATAAATAGCCAAAAAAAAAAAAAAAAAGATGGGTTTTGACCATTTCCCCAAACATTGGGAAATTGGGACCAAACTCACCTTCATGGTAAGAACAGTCTGTAACCTTGAGAACACACAGGAGAAGCACCACAGGCTTTTGGCAATGAGGGAATCTTTCAAAGGGTCTCTTGCTGATCTAAAGGGCCTGTCACATAGGCCGACGGATGCAAAAAGTATGTAAAAAGGACACAGCGGACGAGAAAATGTTCCATCCGTTGTTATCCGCTCTCAAAAGTGCCCCAAATTTGCATAAACAGCGGACAACAACGGAAAGGAATGGACGGAGAGAGGACGTAGCGAGGATGTAAAGCGGATGCTCCACGGAAGCCTAGCGGATGGAAGCGGATGGAAGCAGATGGCACATCCGCAGGGCTTCCGGGGGAGCACAATGAAGCGGACGCACAGCGGAAGGAGCGGATGCAGAGCGGATGCCTCACGGATGACGCGGATGCAGAGCGGATGCCTAGCGGATGCAAAGCATTCACTGCACATGCGGGGAGGATGCATTGCGTCAGCCCCACGGATATAAAAGGATGCAGCTCGCAAGTAGGTCACCATTCAGAGGAAAGACCTGCTGCCAGACACATCTCCAGCCAACAACCATGGGGAAGAAGAGGAAGCCTGTGCCATCTTCTGCCAGCCCTGGCAAGAAGGACAGGGCCACCATCCCACCCCCTGGCGCTGACTCTGCTTCTGCTGGGGCTTCTGCTGCTCGGGGTGACTCTGCTGGTGCTGGGGCTTCTGCTGGTACTGCTCCTGGTGCTGGGGCTTCTGCTGGTGCTTACTCTGCTGGTGCTGCTCCTGGTCCTGGTGCTTCTACTGGTGCTTACTCTGCTGGTGCTGCTCCTGGTGCTTCTGCTGGTGCTTACTTTGCTGGTGCTGCTCCTGGTCCTGGTGCTTCTGCTGGTGCTTACTCTGCTGGTGCTGCTCCTGGTCCTGGTGCTTCTGCTGGTGCTTCTGCTGGTGCTGACTCTGCTGCTGCTTCTGCTGGTGCTTCTGCTGGTGCTTACTCTGCTGGTGCTGCTGGTGCTACTGGTCCTGCTGGTGCTGCTTTTGCTGCTGCTGTTGTTGCTGCTGCTGGTGGTGGTGGTGTGGTGGACCAGCCCCTAGAACCTCAAAGCCCTTCTGATGAGGGCCCAGAAGGCCCTGCAGAGGGAGGAAGAGGCAATCGCGCGATAGGGAGAGGAGGCAGTACTCCATCGAAGAGGAACATGAGGATGAGGTGCTCGAATGGCTGAGGGAGAACGAGTACCTCTGGCGGAAGGGACACAGGCTCTATCGAGACACCAAGTGGAAGCAGGCGGCTTGGAGAGAGAAGGTGGAGAGCCTGGGCTACACTTCGGAGATCCTCCTAGGGTGGTGGAAGCACATGCACACCTGGTACGGGAAGCTGCACCTCAAGAAGTCTGGTCAGGCCGCGGTCAAGCTCACCGACCGGGAGACCTACGTGATGGCCAAGTGCAGCTTCTTGGAGGTTGAGGTCCGCCACCAAGGAGCAGCCCCTCTGTCTACCCTCTCTCTCTCAGGCAGCCCACAGAGAGCCAGTCCTCTTCTGGCCAAGAGTCAGCTCCTGTGTCCAGGCAGGTATCTGTGGAGCGCCCCATGACAGAGACCCCCCCGACAGCTGCAATCCCCATGGCGGAGCGCGTGGAGGATCCCCTGACGCAGTGGGAGCAAGGAGAGGGCGCTGACACCAGAGACCAACCCACACCCACACCCAGCTCCACCTCCACAGAAAGCAGGCAGAGAGGCAGACCGGAGGGGCAGAACCACACTGTCCTGCTGGAGATCAGGGACACCATCAAAAGCAGCATAGATCTCCTCTCTCAGCTGGTACACACTGACTCCTCATCCTCCAACCGAAAGCCCTTCCTCATCTATGTCAACCAGACCCTCATGGACATGTCCGAATCACAGTACCAGGTGATAAAGGAGAGGATCACCGGTCTTCTGCACAACCTTCCAGGTCCAGCTGAACCTGCTCCGACCCAGTCCAGTTCTGCTCCTCCACCCCAGGTGATGTCACAGCCCTTCCAAGGCTTTCCACAGGCCCTCACCTACCAAGGCTACGGCTACCAGGAGTTCCAGCAGCACAGGCAGCCCTTCCCAGTCCAGGCACAGGTACATCATACGCCACCGATGCCACCGACGCCACAGATGCCACAGATGCCACCCATGCCACATATGCCACCCACGCCACATATGCCACCCATGCCTCACCTCGCTCAGCTGCAGACCAGATAGCCCCACTACACTTCTCCTTCCTCCACACCACAGCCAAGCCCGGCCTCAGAACATCTGTCATCGGTCTTGGGACTGACACCCCATGTCATGGAGGAAGGGGCTCTCAACATCACAGGACTGAGCCAGCTCTCTGACAGCTTCCTACACACACCATCCCCTGTTGTCCTCTCGGGGCCAGGCACCCCAATGGTGCCTCAGACCAGCACTCCAGCAGCAGCCACCTCCACAGCACCAGGACCCTTCACCCCTGAGACGATGGGCACGCCTCAGAGTGACTGAGAAGAGTGCCAGAGACTGGGTTGCTACCTGTTGACTTTATCTTTGCTTGGGACACTTTATTTGGGTCATTTTGCTTTTACAGTTTGTTATTAATAAAGTTTATCTTTGCTTCACACACTTGCTTCAGTTCTTTTAGTAAATAAAGTCTTGGTGGAAACTTTTAGAAATGGTTTAAGCCTTTGCATGCTTGTGGGATGGGTAAGGATAGCAGTGGGATGGGCAGGGATACCTGTGGGATGGGTAATAGCTGTGGGATAAACCTCCAGTGCAAGCATAGTGGGACTGTATGGTCCACCCTCCCAGGTGCCACACCTATGGCCCTTTATTATCAATAACAATTTAATCATTCATCAACACATTTCAACATAAACACAACTCTTTATTAAACGCCCTGTTCATTGTAGGGCCACTCAACATACATGGCACAATCTCATCAGTGTGATGAGACAGGCTCAATGAAGTATCCATTAATCATCTATCATCCTGTCTTGCCACTCCACTGCTCCAGCTGGGGAGTTGCACCAGTGTTTCAGGAGGTTGCGCTGCTTCTTCCCTTCACGTGAAGCTCTGTTGGAGCCTTGCACATCCACAGTGTCTATCAGGTTTCACCCTTGCCTCCATTCACCAGGCTCCATGTCCCCATTGCCTTGTTGGCGGTCCATGAGCCTGTTCTGCAAGACTGGGTAGCGGGTGTGCATGAGATTCTGATACCACTGCTCTGCAACTTTCCTCCAGTCTTCTTCAGTGGAGGGGCACTGGAGGAGCTCCTCCAGGTATTCTTCGATGATGGCCTGCACCACTTCTCTGACCACAATGCTGATGGTGTTGTGTGGCACCCTCTAGGCGTAGTGCATGCTCCTGTACGTGGTCCCAGAGGCCAGGTTGCGCAGAGTCAGTGCCACCTTCAGCCCAGGTTCCAGGCTGGGCCGGAAGTTGGTGTTTGCCTTGGTCAACCTAGGTCTCAGCCGCTCCAGAACTTCGTCAAACATGGCTGGCAGCATCCTCATGAAGTTCTGGAATGCACGAGTGTCTTCGTTCCTCAGCTCCACCATCAGCTTGTTATACAGTCCATACTCGGCTCTTCTCCCGATCCATCTTCGGACCCAGACACTTCTTGGACGCCTCTTTTTCTTTCCATAGAACAGGTGAAAGAGCCTGTAGAGGGCTTCGCACTGTTGTAGAACGATGGCGGCTACCAAAAGGAGTGTGCAACGATCCATGGTGGAGATGACTGGATGCTGTCGAAGAGCAAGAGCAAGATGAAGGCTGAAGAGGTCTGCACAGCAGAGCTGCTGGACTGAAAGTGAGATCCAGGTGATTTCTCCCCCTTTTTGTAGGAAATATAGGTTTTCTGCTAGGTGTCTTTTTGCATCCTCCAGGCATCCTGCAGACATCCTAAACATCCGAGATACGTCCCCTGTACGAACGTTTTTTCCGTTTTAATGCTTTATATGCGAGCTGCATCTGCTTTCATCCTTTCTACGTGTGTGCTACTAACGCTGCGTGTCCATTCCGCGTCCGTTTCGCTTCCTCCCTGTGTCCGTTTTCTGCTGGAGCGGATGTGAGTTGCGCGGATGTGCAGCAGATGCCTAGCGGATATAGCGGACGCGTAACGGATGATGACAAACATATAACGGATGTTCACCGTATGCATAGCGGATGTAGAACGGACACGTTGGATACTTTATCTGCTCAAAACGTTTTGTGCAGCTCAAAACTTTTTGAGCAGATGAAATCTCAGTAGAGGGATGCTGGACGGATAGAGAGTATGAAAAACAGACGCAGTGAGTACAGAACGGATGCATCGCGTTAACCAACAGATGGCAAGTGTTTCTCTCCATTTTACATCCTCTTTCCATCCGTTGGTGCTGTGTGACATGGGCTTAAATAACAGGTTCCTGACTTGGGTATAATACTGGTGTTAACTGCTGAACTGAAAGATCTATCTCCACCAGTACAAAACAGCTTTTAGTCAGACAAGCTACAAAATTTAGCTATGTATGAGAACGTGTCACCACATTTTACATTTTAATGCACAAAACATGTTACATCCATTTTGGAAAAGGGATTCTGAGAAAATGCTTTGCAAATATCTGTTATGCTACAGAGGCTCTTTACAAAAGCTATATCAGATCTAAAACTGTACAGTGTTGGAAATCTTTCTAAGCATCCCACACTGTTTTTATATTCGAACTGGAGCTGCTTTGTGCTTTCTGCCAAGGAGGAACAAATGACTCTGTCATAAGCAATCAGAATGAACTTTGCAAACACTTTCCTGGGATTTGTAGGAAAAAGCCTCCCTCTGTCTCCTGCCAAGCAATAGTTTAAAGGCCTATCTTCAACAGTCCTGCTCTGGGCAATTAGGTAGAAACTTTGCTGTTGACATTGAGACTGGAGGCTAATTGCCAGCAGGCATGCAGTAGATTGGAGAGAGAAGGGATATAAAGAGGACAGGTAGCAGATGGAAATGATGCTGCTAGAAGATTTACACTGGGGTTGTAAACTTGCATCTGGGATGAGTAATTTCAGATGGCAGGTGGGGCACATAGAACTAGATGTTCTTTCAATTCAGAGAAAATGAGCAGCTGAGGAGAAGAATACATGTCAAATGTCTTTTCTTGAATCCTGCTTTTGGTGTACAGCTTTTTTTTTTTAATGGGTGAATGTTGGATTCCATGAGCTACTGCACCAGCCTGAATGCCACAGGCGATATGTTTTTCAATGCCTTACTAGTCCTGACAGCTTGTTTATTTGTTTAAATTATTAACAGCTGCAGGGCGAATAGTTTTCATCTTTTCCTCTTCTGATGGAATCCTGAATCCATGCTGCTTTTAACCTCAGGAAAAAAAAACCTCACTGGATATTTTCCAGCCATCCTTTGCAATGATATTACACCCTAGAATGTTGTGTCAACATGAGCATTTCAAAATTTTTAATGTCCAGTCTCCACTATAGAGTGAACCATGGGACTCTTGTTTATTGATTGTAATTTGCAATTCAAATTTTAGGTTGGAAGAAGAGGCTTACTTACGGAAGTTTTTTGCATATGGAAAAAACTGAATTGGCTGTGCAGATTCTTTCCTTTCTTCTTTCTCGAATTTAAAACATTGAATTGACCCTTGTTTCATCGGTTAATCAGCCAAATTTAGTATCATTTAAAAATACAGGTGCAAATCATGTTTAATTATAGGTACTTAATTTAGCTATGAAAGCAAATGTCTGGAACTGATCTTTCCTACAAAGAATTTTTGTCAAAAGGACTGTAGCATTTCAGTAGTGTTGCAGAATTATTATTATTTTTTTTTTTGGGGGGGGGGGGAATGAAGAACATCTTTATCCAAAGAAGACAACTTTGAAAAAAGTGTATTTTTTAAAAAAAATAAAGAATGATTATGTTTTAAGGATGACAGAATGATTTTGGAAAAAATAAACCTATTCAGTGAATGGTAACAGAAGGGAGCTGAACTTTATTAGGCATTTGAGCTCCACCTATATAGAAGATTCTTCAGGATAGGTAAATGCTCTTTGCTTGATATAAAATATGTTCTTAAACTTGGTAGCAGTTCAACAAGGTATCTGCAGCCCATCCATAACTTAAGCTGAAAGTGACCAAAACTAGACTTCTCTGCATTCTATTTGTTGCCTTGCTTTTTCTTGCACATGGCTTTAAACCTACTTAGGCTACCATCCTGTCTCTCACAGTGACTAAACAAATAGGTCTGATGGATCCTACAAGAACATCAGATCAATAACTCTTCTCCGCTGTGGTTTTCTGGGAAGTGGTATTTAGAGGCTTGCTATCTCTGAGGCTGATGGGCTAGGATTAGATTCCCAGAATTCCCAGGGGCATGACTAATACTACATCTTGACCAAAACATGAGCTTATGTGACCAAAACATGAGTTTATGAAGTCTTTTGAGGGTAATTAAAGCAGCTCTCCTTTTTTTGCAGAGGAGTAGCCTTTTTAGTCTGTAATAGCCAAAACAACAACAACAACAAAATCCACAGGGGTCTTTTGATTCTTGAAAAACTATCAAATTTATTATTCGATCAAGGGTTTCCCTTATTTGTTTTTAGATATAAGAAAACAAGCCTGATAAAGCAGGGGGGAAGAACCTGAAGATTTCATTCATCATCTTTACTCATAATTTTCAAGCTGAGGTGAAGATGATGTAAACTAAGAGTTTTAAATTGTTTTCATTGATTTTCAAAAGAAAACTGGAATTGATTCACATTAAAGTAATCAAGTTTAATACATAAGAACATTTTCTGTGATACATTTGCTCTGGAGGATTTATCTGCAGTGCTTGTTAAAGGTCTCCTATCTCCTCCACTTATAAGCTTCCATTTTAGGTAATTGTTTGAAGAAAAAAAGGAGATGAGGAAAGTCTGTGCCATTTCCATTACTTCAATGCCTGAGTTGCACCAACAAACCTTCATTGAATAGCTAAGTTTAATTCATAATATTCCAGAAACAATTTGTACAGTAATTTTGACAATAAAAGTAGTTTGGGCAATGGTGTTGGATGATTTATTGTCATTGTGTGCAGCTTAATTAAGTTATTTGATATGAACTACCTTTCCTTCAGATGTGGAGCTTTTTTTGTGTTTCTTACTTCATTAATAGATCACTGTTGTACTTCTCTCTTGTGCTTTTTGCAAATAGCTGCCTCATTTTCATTTCCATAACACTAAATGCAGGGTAGAGTATTTCTAGAAGGTATTATTTACAATGGCAGAAAAATTCTAAAGGGGGGAGGATTAAGGTTATAAACGGAAAGAAGGAAAAAATAAAATGAGAACAGTTCTCTGGACAACTTGCATTAAGTCACTGCTGGGTTGATAAAAGTTTCAGGAAATAAATTGCAGTCATTTTGCTAGCTAGTTAATGTTAAACTCTCCTCCTTTTTGTTATGGGAGAAAAAAATTGTTCACCACTGACAGAGCTGTTTTGAAGGATATATGTGTCTCATGTATTGGGGTATTGAACTGTGTCACACAAACAAAACAGCTCTTTATCTGAGGACATTATATTTATTCCATTGGATACATACTACAGTATCTATTAGTCTTGTCCCCATTATATCTATGGTTTGGTACCACAGTATTTTACAGGAGGGAACTGATTTCAAAGTTGTTCTGTCTCTATTATACTGCTCCATTTCTCCCTTTTGACTTGAAGCTAAAGGCTCTGTCACACTGCCCAACGGATGCAAAACAGACACAACGGACGAGAAAAATGTTCCATCCGTTGTTATCCGCTCTCAGAAGGGGCAAAAATTTGCATAACCGGAGCGGATAACACGGACGCGGGGAGGATGCAGGGCGGATGGAAAGCGGATGCGGAACGGAAGCCCAGCGGATGGAAGCGGATGGGAGCAGATGGCACATCTGCTAGGCTTCCGGGGAACCTCAGCAAAGTGGATGCGGAACGGATACAGCGGATGCAGAGTGGATGCACAGTGGATGAAGCGGATGCACAGCGGATGCACAGCGGAAGCCTAGCGGATGCCGAGCGTTAATTGCGCATGCGGGGAGGATGCATTGCATCAGCCCTGTGGATATAACGGAAGCAGCTCAGAAGCAGGTCACCATTCAGAGGAAAGACCTGCTTCCAGACACATCGACTGCCTTGCCTGTCCTGCCTGCATGTCTGCCTGCAAGCCTTGCTGCCAGCCTCCCTGCCAGCCTTGCTGTCTGCCTGTCTGCCAGCCTCCCTGCCAGCCTTGCTGTCTGCCTGTCTGCCAGCCTCCCTGCCAGCCTTGCTGTCTGCCTGCCTGCCAGCCTTGGTGCCTGCCTCCCTGCCAGCCTTCCTGCCAGCCTTGGTTCCTGCCAGCCTCCCTGCCAGCCAGCAACCCCACAACAATGCTGAACCACAGCAAGCCTCAGCCATCTGCTGCCAGCCCTTGCAAGAAGGACAGGGCTACCATCCCGCCCCCTGGCCCTCACTCGGGTTCTGCTGGGGCTTCTGCAGCGCGGGCTCGCTCTTCTGGGGCTGGGGCTTCTGCTGCTTCTGCTTTTGGAGGAGCTGATGACAAGCACTCCAGCACCAGCCACCTCCACAGCACCTGGACCCTTCACCCCTGAGACTGAGCGACCAAGAGGAGTGCCAGAGACTCATTTTTATTTTATAGCCTGTTGTTAATAAAGTCCATTTTTGATTCATACACTTGCTTCGTTTCTTTTTTTTAATAAAGTCTTGGTGGAAACTTTTAGAAATGGTTTAAGCCTTTGCATGCTTGTGGGATGGGTTAAGATAGCAGTGGGTTGGACAGGGATACCTTTGGGGTGGGTAATAACTGTGGGGATAGATAAACCTCCAGTGTAAGCATAGTGGGACTGTATGGTCCACCCTCCCAGGTGCCACACCTATGGCCCTTTATTATCAATAATAATTTAATCAATCATCCACACATGTCAACATAAACACAACTCTTTATTAAATGCCCTGTTCATTGTAGGCCCACCCAACATACATGGCCCAATCTCATCCATGTGATGAGACAGGCTGAAGGAAGCATCCATTAATCATCTATCATCCTGTCTTGCCACTCCACTGCTCCAGCTGGGGAGTTGCACCAGTGTTTCAGGAGGTTGCACTGCTTCTTCCCTTCACGTGAGGCTCTGTTGTGGCCTTGCACATCCTGAGTGTCTATCAGGTTTCGTCCTTGCCTCCATTCCCCAGGCTCCATGTCCCCATTGCCTTGTTGGAGGTCCACGAGCCTGTTCTGCAAGACTGGGGAGCGGGTGCGCATGAGATTGTGCAGGATGCAGCAAGCTTCCATGATCCTCCTCACGGTCTCTGGGTGATGCTGCATGGTGGTGAGAAGTACCTGGAACCTGTTGGCCAGGATGCCAAAGGTGTTCTCCACCACCCGCCTTGCCCTGGACAGCCTGTAGTTGAAGATCCTCTCTTCACGGGTGAGGAGTCTGGAAGTGTAGGGCTTCATGAGGTAGATTGTGAGGGAGAAGGCATCATCCCCCACGATGAAGTAGGGCACATCTTGTGTGTCGTTGGGCAGGGTTCTGGTTCTGGGAAGCCCACGATGAGGTTGCATTCCAGCTCCTCCTTGAGGTGACTGGCGTTGTATACCTGGGCATCTGAAGATGAGCCGTTGCCTGAAGCATTGATGTACATGAACTTGTAGTCAGCATTGACCATGGCAAAGAGGATGATGCTGAAGAAGCCCTTGTAATTGAAATAAGTGGACCCCAACTTGGCTGGAGATTTGCAGGCCACGTGCTTGCCATCTATGGCTCCAACGGTGTGTGGTAAGTTCCACTTCTGATACCACTGCTCTGCAACTTTCTTCCATCCTGCTTCAGTGGAGGGGCACTGGAGGAGCTCCTCCTTGTATTCTTCGATGATGGCCTGCACCACTTCTCTGACCACAATGCTGATGGTGTTGGGTGGCACCCTCCAGCTGTACTGCATGCTGCTGTAGGTGGTCCCTGAGGCCAGGTGGTGCAGAGTGAGTGCCACCTTGAGCCCAGGTTCCATGCTGGGCCGGCAGTTGGTGTTTGCCTTGGTCAACCTGGGTGTAAGGCGCTGCACAACTTCGTCAAACATGGCTGGAGGCATCCTCATGAAGTTCTGGAATGCCCGAATGTCTTCATTCCTGAGCTCCACCATCAGCTTGTTGTGCAGTCCGTCCTCTGCTCTTCTGGCGAACCATCTTCGGACCCAGAGGCTTCTTGGCCACCTCTTTTTCTTCCCGTAGTAGAGTTCACAGACCCTGTAGATGGCTTCGCACTGTTGCAGAAGGATGGTGGCTGCCAAAAGGACTGTGTTACGATCCACGGTGGACATGACTGGATGCTGTGGAAGAGCAAGAGGCAGATGAAGGGTGCAGAGGTCCACACCGCAGGGCTGCTGTTCTGAAAGTGAGATCCAGATGTGTTGCTCCCCCTTTTTATCAGCAGTATAGGTGTCCCTTTGCATCCTCTAGGCATCCTCTAGGCAACCTGTAGACATGCTTAATATCCGAGATAGATCCCCTCTGCAGACTTTTTTCCGTTTTAAACGCTTTGTTTCCATGCTGCATCCGTTCTGCATCCGTTCTGCATCCATTCTGCATCCGTTCCGCTTCCTCCCTGCATCCGAGCGAATGTGAGTTGCGCGGATGCGGAACGGATGCCTAGCGGATATAGCGGATGCGTAACGGATGCAGAACGGATGCGTAGCAGATGCATAGCAGATGCAGAACGGACAAATTGGATACATTTTCCGCGCAAAAATTTTGTGCAGCTCAAAACTTTCTGAACAGATGAAACGTCAATAAACAGATGCTGGTCGGATAGAGAGGAAGCAAAACGGAGGCAGTGAGTACATCGCGTTTTCAAACGGATGGCAAGGTTTTTTGTCCGTTTTACATCCTCTTTGCATCCGTTGGTGCAGTGTAACATGGGCTTTTGTCAAAAACAAGTTTTTTTATTCTTTTCACCATGAAAATCAATCTTCTATTGGAATTTCTCACATACACATCCGAATGCTCACTGTTGTAAGGGGTTAAAATTTAATCAAATGGGAATGAATGGTTAAGAGAAAGCCCTGCCAAAGATTTTGGTTGCTGGAAGGGAAGGGTTGATTCTGGTTCATCTGGACTAAGTCAGAACTGCTCTGACCTCCAGCATCATATGTCCTGTTGAGCCTGCGATTCCTCTGTACATTTGATGCTACATCTGTTGAATAAGCCTCTGAATTGTGACATTGGCCGGCTATGAAATGGTAAGGAAGTTGTTGAAGTTGTTGAGTGCCTGCTTTTTGGAAGGGTGCAAAGGTAAACATCTGTGGAATTCCTATGAAGTAACTTGTTAATGTGCTTTATTTTCTGTATTTAGAAAAATCACATGGCTGCCCTTCTTATATATGAATTCTGGGCAGCTAAGAACAAAAACAATATTTAAAAATCACTATAAATCAGACAAAAATAATTAAAACAATCATAATGCCATGACCAAATAGTATTCAATTACACAGATCACGTCTATAATTTAGTGTTTTTAATTAGCCAGTTATATTATTGTAAAAGAGCTGAAAGGGAATAAAAACTGAGCCTTAAGAATGCTTAATTACAGTCTGCACTTTCCATCCTTCACATGTACATGTTTTACTCCTACAACAGCTTATAGCCTCTTCTTTTGGTAAATCATGCCAAGATGTCTTTCATTATCAGTTCCTCCCATTCCACTCCCTTACCTCCACCTTTTAAATAAGTTAGAGAGAGAAATGAATGTATATTGTAATTACAAAAGTATAGTGCTAGTTACAACTGAAGGTGACTTCTGAGTTTGGAAAAAAATGAAGAGTTCTTTGTCTATATGCAATTCTGTTTTCTCTAGAATACATTTCTAAATGTACAATAAAAAGGAAAAAGTGCTATCCTGAATAATAGTCTCTCTCACTCTCTCTGTGTCTGTCTGTCTCTATCTCTGTCTCCAGATAATGGCTCTGGATCAGGAGAAGGAGGTAAGTATTGATTCTTTTTTCCATTTGAATGCTGAAATCTAGTTTGAAATGTTTGAGAGTTTATTGGCAACAGTATAAGTTTATTTTCTTTTGCACAAATTTCCTAGAATCTCATTTTTCTAAAACCCCTCACTTTCCTCGGAAAGAATGATTAAAAGAGAGCACTTTTAAATAAGGGATTAAGTGCATGCTAAAAGCATTTTGGTTAAAATTATAAGAGTTAACATATTTTATGTGGACCCTTTGATATTTGACAAAGATGGACTTTAATTGTAGAGAATATACATGTGTAGCTCAGGGTTGAATTGTTGGGTCTTAGTGTTGTCTGGGCATAGAAAACTCTTCAAGAAATTCAACAGATAGGCACATTTAAGTGAGTGAATAAGTAAATATATTTATTAATAAGTAAATTCAGTCTATGAGCACATGTTAAAAAAAATCCAATTTCAAAACCTGCCAGAGGGACTGAGGGGAGTAAGACTAAGAGAGTTCAACTGAACATTTCAGAATTAGAAACAATTGCATAGTTTGATTTGGATAATAGTCCTTATGTTTCCATATAAATTTTGAGTGAAAGTTTTTGTTAGAAATTTGCTTTATATTGTTGTTGTCTTGGTGCATGTTACACATTACTAGAGTATTGTGATAGAAAGTATTCAAATGGTAATAAATCAATATGTGGTATTAGTTAACTTGGTAATGCATTAACTTCAAAATAGTATAGGCAGGATTTATACTTTATTTGTCTGGTGAATATTTTTTGGGGGGATGGAACATTCAAAAAACCCATGAAATTTAGTTGAAATTTGAGCTCTAGCATCCTCATTTCAAACAGCTCTCAGGTGGTAGGGCTGGAAAATACATTTGCCTATTGTGGAAAACTTATGCAAAATCAACAAATATTCCAAATTACGAAGCCATTATTTCCCAACTCTGGTTCCTTTCCAACCACTCTTCCTGGAGTGATGGAGTTGAAATCAAAGTCAGCTGGACCAGATTGGGGAAAGTTCCTTGAAAGAGTTGAATGCTTAACTATATACATATGTGTATACTGTGTGTCTTTTATCTTGGAATACTGTTCTCCCAGGAACAGCCTTCAGCTGCAGAGAATCAAGTCCAAAATGTGGTCAACAAAAACTGTAACTATAAGTTCAATCAAGGCAAGATGAGATAATTAGTCTGGCAGGGCAGGAGAAGGAATTCCAGACATGAATGAATGGCCATAATTCAACACAGTTGGGAGGATGCCAGGAACACAGATAACCAAAGTCAACACAAGATAAACTCATGTTGTTCCCAGCAGACTCCACACTCAGCATGTATCTCTTTTAAACTATCTTCCCAGGTGTGGTTAATGAATCAGGGCCCTTTCCTCCCCCATAAGCCACTCAACCCACGCTGCTCTCTTCTCCATTCCTCCATGCATGCCCTCAGATGAAGAGGGGGTGGGCCTGGGTCTTCCTCTGAACTCCCTCTCCCTTGTCTTTCCCCTGCTCTGCCCAGCTGGACTTTGCCCTTTCCCAGTTTCCTCCACTGCCACAGAGCCACACTTTCACTCCCTGTCAGCTGTTCGTCTTCCTCCTTGGATTCAGACTCCAATAAGGGCATGACACTATGTGAAACAGCAAGGTGAGACTGTTAAATCATAGCCCAAAGATGAGACAAAATTAGAATCATAAGTGCGGGGATGTGTGTGTTAAACTGATCTGGTAATACTAAATAACAAATAAAATGAAGTTCACATTCAGTTTAAATTTAGCAGCATAACATATTACATATGAATCAGTCTCCCGCAGACACACAGATTTGTGAAATGATATCAACATAGCTTCTTTCAGACTGTATTTTCTACTCATCTTGTCTTTTTTCCATCTTTCAACAGACACCTAAGAAATATATATCAGGCAACCCAGAGTTTTATTGGAACAAATAGCTGAGATGTGATCCAGCATTCCTATTCTATGTTTCTTAAGTAGAGTAATGGTTCATTGCTGGCAGTTTAATTCTTTATTCTTGTTATGTAATGCTAACCATAGTGTGTGTCTATTTACCTAAATAAACTTTAAATTAGATACTTAGAACTATCCCAGATTTAATTCAAGACAGATGGTAATTGATCAGTCTAAGCTTTTGAGCTGGTGAAATGTTGTGCTTGAAATACAAATAGTCATGTTAATTATTAAAATAATTTGTTTTGTGGAGTAGTTGATACTGTCTGAGAGTGGATATTTGCTTGTAGATGTTCAATCTAGGTGATATCAGTGCTAGTGGTTTTGGTTTTGCTCCCTATTTATACACTGCTCAAAAAAATAAAGTGAACACTTAAACAACACAATGTAACTCCAAGTCAATCACACTTTTGTGAAATCAAACTGTCTACTTAGGTAGCAACACTGATTGACAATCCATTTCACATGCTGTTGTGCAAATGGAATAGACAACAGGTGGAAAGCATAGGCAGTTAGCAAGACATCCCCAATAAAGGAGTGGTTCTTCAGGTGGTGACCACAGACCACTTCTCAGTTCCTATGCTTTCTGGCTGATGGTTTGGTCACTTTAGAATGCCGGCAGTGCTTTCACTCTAGTGGTAGCATGAGACGGAATCTACAACCTACACAAGTGGGCTCAGTAAGTGCAGCTCATCCAGGATGGCACATCAATGCGAGCTGTGGCAAGAAGGTTTGCTGTGTGTGTCAGCGTCGTGTCCAGAGGATGGAGGTGCTACCAGAAGACAGGCCAGTACATCAGGAGACATGGAGGAGGCCGTAGGAGGGCAACAACCCAGCATCAGGACCGCTACCTCCGCCTTTGTGCAAGGAGGGACAGGAGGAGCACTGCCAGAGCCCTGCAAAATGAGCTCCAGCGGGCCACAAATGTGCATGTGGCTGCTCAAACGGTTAGAAACAGACTCCATGAGGGTGGTATGAGGGCCCAACATCCATAGGTGAGGGTTGTGCTTACAGCCCAACACCGTGCAGGACGTTTGGCATTTGCCAGAGAACACCAAGACTGGCAAATTCACCACTGGCGTCCTGTGCTCTTCACAGATGAAAACAGGTTCACACTGAGCACATGTAACAGACATGATAGGGTCTGGAGACGCCGTGGAGAATGTTCTGCTGTCTGCAACATCCTCCAGCATGACTGGTTTGGCAGTGGGTCAGTAATGGTGTGGGGTGGCATTTCTTTAGGAGGCTGCACAGCCCTCCATGTGCTCGCCAGATGTAGCCTGACTGCCATTAGGTACCGAGATGAGATCCTCAGATCCCTTGTGAGACCATATGCTGGTGCAGTTGGCCCTGGGTTCCTCCTAATGCACAACAATGCTTGACCTCATGTGGCTGGAGTGTGTCAGCAGTTCCTGAAAGATGAAGGCATTGATGCTATGGACTGGCCCGCCCGTTCTCCAGATCTGAATCGAATTGAGCACATCTAGGACATCATGTCTTGCTCCATCCACCAAGAACACATTGCACCACAGACTGTCCAGGAGTTGGGGGATGTTTTAGTCCAAGGGTGGGAGGAGATCCCTCAGGAGACCATCTGCCACCTCATCAGGAGCATGCCCAGGTGTTGTAGGGAGGTCATATAGGCACATGGAGGCTACACACACTACTGAGCCTCATTTTGATTTGTTTTAAGGATATTACATAAAAGTTAATCAGCCTGTATCGTTTTTTTTTCACTTTAATTTTGAGTGTAACTCCACATCCAGACCTCCATGGGTTGCTAAATTTGATTTCCATTGATAATTTTTGTTGTCAGCACATTCAACTATGTAATGAACAAAGTATTTAATAAGAATATTTCATTCATTCAGATCTATGATGTCTTATTTTTGTGTTCCCTTTATTTTTTTGAGCAGTGTATATCCCGGTTGCCCAGCCAGTTTTGGAGGAGGTGTAGTTTTCTCCTTGATAGTTCTTTGATTAGGATATTGCTTTCTGCTTGGTTGTCTAGTGTTGACCCCTGCTTATCTGGATGTCAGCTGATAGAGAGGATGTTTGTTCTTGTTTCCTTCTTAGCTTTTTTTATAGTTTATAAATGTGGTTTATCTTCACTGATGACTGATTTGTTGCCATCAGCTTCCAATAATTCCCTTGTGTTTTTGGATTTAGCTTGGATTTAGATGTAGGACAAATATGCAAACCAATCAGAAGAATACCCATGGGATCAACACTTTTAGGACTAATAGCAGACCATAAGGCAATGCCTAGAAAATATAGCATTCTCATACATAATCGTGTGTATGGATCCAGCACATAGATCACAACTTTGTCATAAAAAGGAACAATAGAGAAGACATATAAAACAAACAATAACATCTTTAGAGGAATAACATTCACAAAGGAAGAAGAAGGCAACAACAATAATACACATCAGCAAATGAAACAATGGTAAATTAAATGCATAAAAAAACAACTAACATTTACCAAGTGTTCCATTACTAAAGTAACAATATAGCCTCCCTTAATCTGTAAGAACATTACTTAAATTAGTACAAACACACTGTAGCAACCCAGAAGCCTGAAAAAGGAAACAGACTGCCTATTTATTTATTAAATTTATATGCTGCCCATTTTCCTAACAAGGCGATTAGGTGACTTACAGTCCATAAAAAGATAAAGAGAAAAAGAATTGAAAATTTAAAAACTATGCAAAGAACTAGAACCAAGGAGATGGGTGGAGAGGCCTATACAACAGCTTCTAACAAAATGAATACCCACATATTTCTATCAACAAGTACCAAGACATGACCCTTTACAACACAACCAAAGCAAGCTATGAAAATATTAACACTACCATACATCAAAAATATTTCAGAAATAATCAACAGATTGATCTAGACTCCAGGGAGTCATCTAAACATTACATTATAAAGACTGTAATCAGTCACTATGTAGGACAGATAACAGAAGAGTAGCAGAACGTATCCCTGAACACAGTCAAAATATATGATGAAAATTCCTTAGTCTCATAACACATGGACAGACTTAAGCATAGTTTCAACTGGGAAATTGTGAGCATCCTAGACCAAGCTAACTTCAGAAACATTAGGGGATTCTCTATTTGACATTGAGACAAATCAGCTGTCAGTAAACACATGGGCATAAACATCCTTCTAAACAGACAGTTAAAAAGGTAAGAAGGAAAAAGACCAGAACACATCACTCTAACAGCCTATATTCAGATAAGCAAGGATCAACACCTGAACTACTATCCCACACCTCCATCAATACTGGTAGTGCAAGCTACTTACATAAACTGGGAATAAATCCCACACTCATTACTTCTGGTAATGTTACCTAGTTGGGTAATGAAATATTTGCAAGTACACAACCAAATTCAGAGAGCACCAAGAGCTGCACAATTCAGCCCTGAGCGACATATATCCTCTTCTATTGGATAATTTGTCTATGGAGATTCTGAGTCATCGAGGTCCCTTTGTTGTCCCAAAGGTGTTTTTTCAAGAGGCAACTGGACTTTCTGGTTTTACTTTTGGATTTTCTGAGGAAACTTCTTGGATAACAAGTGAAATGTCTTCAAAGAAAAACAAGAAAGTTCAGTTGCCTCTTGAAAAAGCACCTTTGGGACTACTGGATAATTTGTTTTGGATTCATCATTTTTAAAATCTAGTCATTGTAGAGAAACTGTGGCAGATTGCTTTTACTGATTAGTAAATTCATAAATGTCATGTCCTACACAGCTGACTGCCATCTGTCACACTTTGCATAACAATTCCTTGTGATTATTAGTGGATTAGATTTACATATTTCTATGAATATATATGTCATATAGTGAAAGATAGAAATATGTTTTAGACATTTTACACATTTGAAAAGGTGCATTTCGAAGTGATTTTCTAATTAGAAATACAACATTATGGTCCTCCCAAGTGAAACGTTGCACAATCTATTCGGAATTTATATAGAATAAAGCTTGAAAATCTGGATTAAAATTGTAAAGCTTCAGATTTTGCATTGCTATTCAATATAATTCACATAATTCTGCAAATATATATAGTTAGTTATAGTTGAAATTACAGTTATAGTTGTAGAGTTGGAAAGGACCATAAGAACAATCTAATTCAACTTTACAATGTGCAGGAAAATAATTAGATTATCCATGAGAAACATCTGTCTAGTCTCAACCAGAGTTGGAGAACCTATAACCTTCATGGTTCAATTGTTCTTCAATTGTTCTGCTATTGTCCACACATTTTAGTTAGAGAGTTTTTCCATATATATGTGTGTGTGCTGTTTAGCTTCCCTCGGGTATTATCCCTGTGAGACACACATCCATACAGAAGCCTGATGATGGCAGATGAGATTTTGCTGAAACGTTGCTACAACTTTAACAGCACTACAATGACGTGGGATAATACCCGAGGGAAGCTAAACAGCACACATGTAAGTACCCGCGAAAGCTTAAAAAAACATATATATCTATATCTATATCTATATATATCTATATATATCTATATATATCTATATCTATATACCTATATCTATCTATATATCTATATCTATATCTATCTATATCTATATCTATCTGTGTGTGTGTGTGTATGTGTGTGTGTGTGTGTGCTGTTCAGCTTCCTTCAGGTATTATCCCACGTCATTGTAGTGCTGTTAAAGTTGTAGCAACGTTTCAGCAGAATCTCATCTGCCATCATCAGGCTTCTGTATGGATGTGGCTCTCACAGCTTCTGGTTTCAAATTCGAGGCTGGTCTATTCTGATCGGCTAGGAGTCTGGGTCTGTGTTCACTGGACTTGGAGTTTGATTGATTGGTGTTCCTGGTTTCTTCTGTCTGTTTTGTGGCTTTGATTGGCTGGCAACATTCTGTTCCTGTGTTGGAGGCTTTCAGTGCAGCTTGGCTTCATGTGAAAGGACGGCTGCTATCCATTAGGAAGCTAGGTTTCACCTGGGTGCCTGGTGGGGGGGTGTTTGAATTGGAGGCATCAGAGGGAGTCTGTTTGTGCTCAGGGGTTTGTCTGTTTTGTGGTGTGGAGATCTTTCTATTTGAGAGTGCAGGCTTCCAAATGATTGACAGTCTGCTGGAATCATCTCTTCTATTCATGCTTTCAGGTCTTTTTTAAATCTCTATGGCTTCTCTGATGATTCTGTGGTTGGGGTTTTCTATAGTGGCTAGGGTTTTAGTGCCATTGAAGTTGATGTGACCTGTGGTTTTCATGTGTTGGACTGGTGAGGAGGTGTGTTCCAGCTATTTTACTGCATTTTTGTGTTCATCTAGGCGGGTACTTATTCTTCTATTGGTCTGTCCAATGTATGTGGCCGTGCATGATGTACAGGGAACTTCGTATATGCCTTGGTTTTCCAGGTCAATTTTGTCTTTGGGGTTTCTAAGGATGACTGCTATTTTTTTGTCTGTTTTGAAGGCAGTCTTGATGTGATGCCTGTGTAGTATCTTACTGATTTTATCTGTAGTACCTCTTATGTAGGGCAAGACAGTTGTTCCATAGCTCTGTTGGTCTTCTAGGTCTCTGTTATGTCTTGGTGTGTTTTTGTGGATCAAGTTGGTGATTTTGTTTTTTTGGAAGTCATTGGCTGTCAATACTTCAGTCAGGGTGCATAGTTCACTCTTTATATGTGCCTTATCTGCCAGGCGTTTGGTTCTGGTAATTAGCATGAATAGAAGAGATGATTCCAGCAGACTGTCAATCATTTGGAAACCTGCACTCTCAAATAGAAAGATCTCCACACCACAAAACAGACAAACACCTGAGCACAAACAGACTCCCTCTGATGCCTCCAACTCAAACACCCCCCCAACAGGCACCCAGGTGAAACCTAGCTTCCTAATGGATAGCAGCCATCCTTTCACACGAAGCCAAGCTGCACTGAAAGCCTCCAACACAGGAACAGAATGTTGCCAGCCAATCAAAGCCACAAAACAGACAGAAGAAACCAGAAACACCAATCAATCAAACTCCAAGTCCAGTGAACACAGACCCAGACTCCTAGCCAATCAGAACAGACCAGCCTCGAATTTGAAACCAGAAGCTGTGAGAGCCACATCCATACAGAAGCCTGATGATGACAGATGAGATTCTGCTGAAACGTTGCTACAACTTTAACAACACTACAATGACGTGGGATAATACCCGAAGGAAGCTGAACAGCACA
>BLBF01000031.1:12374350-12476850 GCA_015471245.1 Laticauda colubrina | reverse complement strand
GTAGCAACGTTTCAGCAGAATCTCATCTGCCATCATCAGGCTTCTTTATGGAGTTTGTATGTGGGTCAGGGTCTCACAGCCGTTGGTTTTAAATTTGAGGCTAGCCTATCCTGATTGGTTGGGAGTCTTGGTCTGTGTTTATTGGACTTGGAGTTTGTTTGATTGGTGTTTCTGGTTTCTTCTGTCTGTTTTGTGGCTTTGATTGGCTGGCAACACTGTGTTCCTGTATTGGAGGCTTTCAGTGCAGCTTGGCTTCGTGTGAAAGGACGGCTGTTATCTATCAGGAAGCTAGGTTTCGTCTGGGTGCCTGGTTGGGGTGTGTTTGAGCTGGAGGCATCAGAGGGAGTCTGTTTGTGCCCAGGTGTTTGTCTGGCTTGTGGTGGTGAGATCTTTCTATTTGAGAGTGCAGGCTTCCAAATGATTGACAATCTGGTGGAATCATCTCTTCTATTCATGCTTTCTGGTCTTTTTTCAATCTCTATGGCTTCTCTGATGATTTTGTCACTGGGGTTTTCTATAGTGGCTAGGATTTTGGTTCCCTTGAAGTTGATGTTATGACCTGTGGCTTTCATGTGTTGGACTAGTGAGGAGGTGTGTTCCAACTTTTTTACTGAATTTTTGTGTTCATCCAGGCCGGTACTTCTTCTTCTATTGGTCTGTCCAATGTATGTGGCCAGGCATGATGCACAGGGGACTTCGTATGTGCCTTGGTTTTCCAGGTCAATTTTATCTTTGGGGTTTCTAAGGATGGCTGCTATTTTTCTGTCTGTTTTGAAGGCAATCTTGATGTGATGCCTGTGTAGTATCTTATTGATTTTGTTTGTAGTTCGTCTTGTGTAGGGCAGGACAGCTGTTCCATAGGTCTGTTCATCTTCTAGGTCTCTATTATGTCTTAGTGTGTTTTTGTGGATCAAGCCAGTGATTTTGCTTTTGTTGGCTATCAGTACTTTAGTCAGGGTGCATAGTTCAGTCTTTATGTGTGTCTTGTCTGCCAGGTGTTTGGTTCTGGCGATTAGTGTTTTGGCCACAGAGTTTATCTGTGCTGGGTGGTGATGGGATTGGGCGCTGAGGTAGTGGTTTGGTGTGTGTTTTCTTCTGGTATATGGTGTGTCCTAGTGTGCCATCTGTGTTTTTGTAGATTAGTACATCTAGGAATGGTAGTTGTTTGTTTGTTTCCATTTCCATGGTGAACTTGATTTTGGGGTGTGTGCTGTTGAGGTATGTTAGAAAATTGTTTAGGTTTTCTTTTCCATGGGGCCAAATCACAAATGTGTCATCGATGTATCTTAACCATAGTTTGGGTTTGTGGGTGGCATAGCCAGGACTCTGGATTCGAATTCTTCCATGAACAGGTTTGCAAGGTTTGTGTTCTGCTTGATTGGTGTTTCTAATTTCTTCTGTCTGTTTTGTGGCTTTTTTTTTGTCTTGATTGGCTGGCAACATTGTGTTCCTGTATTGGAGGCTTTTAGTGCAGCTTGGCTCTGAGTAAATGGACAGCTATCATTTATTAGGAAGCTAGGTTTCATCTGGGTGCCTGGTTGGGGTGTGTTTGAGCTGGAGGTATCAAGGTTGATCTGTTTGTGCCTAGGTGTTTGCCTGGCTTGTGGTGTGGAGATTTTTTTGTTTGTGAGTGCAGGCTTCCAAATGATTGACAGTCTGATGGAGTCATCTCTTCTACTCTTTACTTCAGATTGAACATCAAAAGTTTCTTCAGTCCTCATTGGACATTACTTCTACTGTGTCTTCTTTCTGGCCATTCTTTGAACTTTCTAACATATTAATAACCTTTTGGAAAGACAATGCTCAGAATTGTCAGCTGTAATCGACGACTTCAGTGTTGAATAAAGAGAGGAATATACTGATTTCATGTATCTTTAATGCAGTGCTTCTATTGGAGCTTACAACTGTTTTAGCTCTTCTAAAAATTGCCCCATCCTGTATTTCAGAATGTTCAGTCCTCCTCAGATATTTTCTTTTCAAACCACAGTTCCCCATTTTGTATATGTGTCCTACATTTTTCTCTCCCTAAATATAATATTACTCAACATGCATAGTTATTTTCACTCCAGTTTTCAAAATTGTTCGTATCAATTATATTCTCTTTCAGTTATCTAGATCTTGGCTAGACCTCCCACTTTGTATAATTTGTAAATTTATATGCAATCAATTAATCTTACAATCCAGGTCATTCATTAATGTGTTGAATAATTCTGGCTCCAAGACTGATTCTTACAGGTTGTACTGGTGATTGCTCTTTAACTTGATGTAGAGCCATTCATGCTGAATGCAATTAATTCTGGATGCAGTTACCAGCCAGCTGTTGAGCCACCTTACTGCATTGTTATCCAAATCAGCAGCTTGTTAATGAGAACATCATGTGAATCTTTGTCAAAAACTTTGCTGAAATCAAGGTAGATTATATACACAGTGGTTCCTTTGTCCACTAGGGTAGCTACTCTATCCGAGGAGGAAACAAAATCTATCGCATATGATTTATTTTTTACAAAATCAAGATATTAGAACAGGTAATAAAGTAGGTATTTATAATAAACTCTAAGTTAATGCTGTGACTGCTAAGACCAGAGGTCTCCAAACTTGGCAACTTTAAGACTTGTGGACTTCAACTCCCAGAATTCTCCAGCCAGCATAGGGCTGGGAATTGAAGTCCACAAATCTTAAAATTGCCAAGTTTGGAGACCTCTGGTCTCAGCAATCACAGCATTAACTTAGAAATGATTATAAATAGCCTACTTTATTTCCTGTTGTAATATCTTTCTGGAGATGGTAGTTAGGTGCACTGTCTCACATTGTCTCCCTTTTATGAAAAGAGGAGCTACATCTGTTCTTCTCCAGTCCAATGGCACCTTTCCAGTTCGCCAGGACTCCTCAAGAACATGGATAAGGTTCTGCAGAGCTCTTCAGTTCCTTTGGAACTGAATACTATATACTATACTATACTATATATAGTATATATACTATATACGATACTATATACTATACTGAATACTATATACTATATAAAGTATACCAAGATGCATTTATTTCCTAAGGTTCTGGGGATCTGAAGCGAAGCATTTTTTTTCCCCACAACATTACTGATTTACATCCTTCCCAGTCATTCTTGCGACAGCTTTGACCTTTGACAAAGCTTTGTGCCTGAAGGTTTTTGTTTTATCTTTGGAATTCTTTTTCAGTGGTTTATTATTTAGTCCTGATATTGTGGCATTCTTGAGTTCCTAATTTTATTTATGAAGATATAGGGTGAACTGAGCTGAGAGTGTTTATCCAGCTTCTGGGAAATTATGCTCATTTATCAGAATGCTGGCCAATTACTGAAAAAAAGCCAGGAGTATCTGCCTTTTAATTATTTTAAAACTCAAACAGTGGTAATGTCCAATCTAGTTATATTAAATATTTTAAAAAATATTTTGCTTTCTCCTTTGAAACTCCCTATCTATCAAATATTTGCTGCAGACCAATTATTCATAAGATTTGTACCTACCACTTTGTACTGTTACTAACAGCAAAATGGAAATTTATGGTTGCATACAAGAGACATTCCATTTTTGAAATTAACTGCAGCTTCACATGAAAGAAAGAAGAGTATATGATCTTGTGGGGGTGGAGGAATAGAATTGATCATTTATCACTTGGAGTTAAATCAGAGTTTTTCAAATCTGGATATCTTTTAAGATGCCTGGACTTCAACTTTCCTGAATTCACCAACCAGCTTTATTGCTGAAGAATTTTGGAAGTTGAAGTTCAGACACTTAAAAGTTTCCAAGTCTGAGGAATTACTTGAGTTGGATGCTTGTTTCTACCAGTTACACATATAAACAAAATGACTTTTGTCTGTGAGTTGGTAAATACAATTTTGTGGATTCACATCTTTGCCTCAGATAACATGCAAAGTGTTGCTGCTTTTCCCATGAAAGCGGTTTTTTTTTAACTTTATATTCATGTATACTATTAAGCATAGAATATAGAATCAAGGCTGGAAGGGATCTCTGAGGTCTTCTAGTGCAACCCAAACATATATTGATGTTGTATTATAAATTCCTGGTTAAATAAATCAGAGACAGAATTTATCATGCATTTTTTCTTGCCATTTACTGACAAAACATTCTGTTTTTTCTAGTTTAACAAGCTTGTGTAAAAACAAAAAAACAAAAAAAATCCAACCCATCTTGATGAAATATTATTAATAGATAATGGCACAGGCAAAAAAACAGATCAGCAATCCTTTTTTATATTCTTATTCATGTTACGATAACATCTAATATAATTTTGTTATAGCCACTGTTGTGTCACAATAGTTTAAATGGATACATTATGCGTACATTTAAGAGCATCTCCTGAAAAGAAGTTGAACACTTAGCTCTCCCAATGAAACCAGTGACATTTAAAATAATTTAGTTTCGGCTCAGTTATGTGCTATATTATTATTACTAGCATAAGCAACTAAGTTAAAGGGTATGGGATTTACATAATTCTAAAAAAATAAGTCTGCTGTTATTTCAAGGTAATAACCTGACATTCATTATAAGTCTAGACATTTCAGCTGCAGTGGAGACACTTCAGTAAAACTTTTTACAGCCGTTCATCCCTAGGCCCTTTATGTTTTTATGAATTGTTGTTCTATCTAGACTGTTGCTATTTAAAATACTTAGATTCTGTCAGGACCATAGAATATAGAGCATGCATATTTTTATTTTTTTTTCCAGTGAATTCTAAATAGGATTTTTAAAAAGAATTTTTTTATCCCACCTTCAATAATTTACAAGTAATTCAAGGTGGCAAACTTTTACAATACTCCTTACTCCTATTTTCCCAACAACAAGCATTCTGCCAGGTGGATTGAACTGAGAGGGACTGACTGGACCAAAGTCAAGTCTTCAGGTTGGCTTTCATGCCTAAAGTGGGAGCAGAATTTGTTATAATGATGAGAAGTACAGCAAGTGATAGAATGCAGCTGGAATGACTAATATTATCTAATCCATGTCTACAGAGAAGTGTGGCATGTATAATATGAAAAATATTTTTCACTCTTTTAGAAATGTTCATTAAATGATACTCTGTTGATGTGGCTTTGTTTTAGAGTACGAAGGATCTGGAACGGACATTCATAGAAAACATTCCAAATGTGGAGTTTGCAAGTACAGAGCTGAGTGTGACGAAGATGCAGAAAATGTTGGGTAAGAGACTTTCCCCAGAGGCAAAAACTACCTTCCCCCAGTAATTAAGATGGCCACTGATATGAACTTAGCACAGTGCTTTCTTTTGAAGAATTCAGCCTATTTTCATCTCTAAAAAGCGTTTGATAGCAACAATTGTAGGAATATACAGTTGATGTATTTCTTGATGAAGTGATATTCTGTCTATATTACTGAAATATATTACTATATCACATTATAAGAAAGAATTAAACTCATTTTTAAATCACTGAACAATGAAATCAGGAAAAAGGGTTACTTAAAACTACCTATTATAGAATAGCATTGTATACACATACAACCTTTTTAAGTGTGTCTGACTATTTGAAAAATCACAACGGTTCTCTGATGCTTTGAAGTTGAAAGTTAAAAGGGACAGTATTTCTTATGTAAATCCATTTTCCTGGGATAAAATCACAAGTGAAATCCAGATTAAGGATGCTTCATGTAAATGTCTCTTCTGTCATAAGGTTGGTGCTAATGGTGATGGTTATGACATGTAATTCTCTGGGTTTAAATGTTATGGATTTATGCATTAATACTGTATATTCCTGGACTTCTGGTGGCGTTTCTGTCAAAGACAGACCAGAGACAGCAATTGTGCTTGGCTTTGATCTGTGCTTGCCCTGTTGGAGGGATCCCTGAGGGACCGAACGATCTGACCCACCTTGTAGGGGTGGTGGGAAGAGGGGGAGACCGCCAGCTGGGTTGAAGGGAGCCACATCTCCCCTCCCTGGCTTGGCATCTACTTCCCTAGAAGACAGGGAGAAGTGGCGGTTTAATGGCTGCCCTGAATACAGGAAGCTGCCAGGACTTAAGTTTGTGCTGGAGAGTGGAAGTGATGAGTGGCGTATAACTGGATAAAAGACTTTGAATACTTTTTTTTTTTGATAACCCCAAAAAGCAGAAAGAAAGAGTCCTCGTTTGAAAGAATTGTAGCGGTAAACAGGGAATAAGAGAAAAATATAAAGTAAAGGAAAAACAGAAATAAACAGAATTATGTAACAGAAATAAAAGAATTATGTGAAAACAGAGATTAAATTTGGACTAATATACAGAATTGGACATTAATTAGGCATTGGATATAATGCTGGATTTATTTGGAATGGATAAAATTTAATGTTAATACTATGGAAAAGAGAATTAAAAATTAAAAAACTTTGAAAAGAAAGTGACATATAGCACCACCTAATGGTTAAAGATTTTCCTCTTTTATGCTTTTATGGGAAATTACTGGCCGTATAAATATTTGAAAGAAAGAAGAAATGGAATAAAAGATTTATTAATACAACAAGAACCCTGGAAGCTTTTTTAAAAAGTGGGGACTACAGTAAAATATAAAGGAGTACAATATTTTGGGACTGCTGGAGGTTGACTGTGACAAAAAAACAGAAGAAAGAGAAAGTGAGAAAAATGGAGACTTTTGCAAGGGCTATAAGAGAAAAATTTGATCTTTAATAAAGAAATGGAAGAAATAAGCAAAGAATTTAAGTCAGAGCTGCAAACTGTGAGAGGTATGTTAAAAGAAAGAATGAGATTGCTGGATACAATGATTATTAAAGTAATAGCGTCACAGCTTGCAGAAGAACAAAGAAAGCCCAGAGGTGATGAGTTGGAAGAGGAGAACAACAGCCTAGAAGAATATGGAGAACAAGGACCATTGCCAAAGGATATAAAAGGATTTAAAATAGAGACACTGACAACAGAGACAACAAATAAAAGAGATAGGGTTCCCAAGACTAAGAAAAAGAAGAAGAAGGAATTATATAAGAAGAAACCCAAAAAAAGAGAACTGAAAAGGGTGAGGGGAAAACATGGCTGACAGACAGAGGGGAATAAAAATAATACTAGAAGGAAAAGAAAAGAAGAAAAGAAGGCAAACTTAGAAAAGAGAAAGCTGCTAAAATTAAAAGAAATAATAAAGCTGAGAAATTTAGAGATAAGGGTTAGGGATTTTATAAGGGGGATACCACATGGGAATGTATATTGGTACTCAGTTTAAAACTTGCTGGGAAATATTTTAGGACTATATATATGTATATATGTATGTATATGAATTATGCTTTCCTTTGGAGGATTAAAAACAGGAATGGAAATGAATTAAAATATACAGACAAACTTTGGCTAAGGGGAAAGAAAGAAAAACATGATTATGAATGATTAGAAGTAAAGTGAAGATAAAATGAGACATATTAAGAAGTTACTGTAGCAATTTTCAGGGGGGATATCTTAAAATATATACATTTTAAAATATACAGTGGATTATTTAATGGATATTAGAAGTGTATAATGAGAGTATTTTATTATGATTAAAGTAAGGGAATGGAAAACACCATGTGGATCCCAAATACATTGGCTTTATTTTACTTTTACTTTTTTTGGAATGTTTATTATATTTCAGCTTAGTGAAAATTAAGGATAATAATGATGTGTAATGTAAAATAAAATAGGTGGTAGTCTGAAAATGGAAATAATAGGGGATAAAGAATTGAAAACCTATGTGTGGATGAAATGATATTGATATTGAACTAATGAATTGTAATATGAAATGCAAATTTATTTAAAGATGAGTGAAATGGATAATGATATGAAATGATATTATATAAGATTAATGGAGATGAAAATATGACTTTGTACAAGTGTTATAATCATAATCCGGAATCATGTTGCTCATGTGAAGAGATGTGTAAAAATAAATAAAAAATAAAAAAGCTTTTAATTAAAAAAATGCTGTATATTCCTTAATTAACTGATCAGGTGTATTGCCTAGATCTTGATATAGCAACACATCCTTTCCCTGGGTTCTCATACTGGAAATAAGAGATGAAATTTGACCTTTCTATCAACTACTTCTTGAAAGGTTGTGTCTCTAGAAAGGTTTCTCTGGAGATTTCAGACTATCTGGAGCAGCCTGAAGGAGGAAGAAGGAATCAGTAGTTAGTGTCTGCAGTCTCTTGGAGATCTCTGTGAACAGAATAACTTATGGAATGGCCATACACACACATACATGCATACGCGTACACACACACACACACACACATCCACACATATACAAACACACAGATCTGCATATTCATGAGTGCATAGATGTGGAAGAAGTGAAATTTAAAGATAATTGCTTGCTGTGCCTGGCCCCAGTGATTGCTTTAAAAAAAAAAATCCAATTTGATGAAAAGCTCTGAGAATTAAAGGATGAATAATTTTATTCCAACTGCTTGCCTATCATTTCAGAACATCCATTTCCCAAAATCTATTGAAGCATTCAACCATTATGAGGGAGTCACCTCAAGTGGCATTCTGGGAAGTATTATTCATCCTAACTAGCGCAAACTTGTATTTTTCATTCCGAGAAGTAGTCTGCAATTAGACTGTCAGCTATTCCAGAACGCATTACATTCAGCACAGAGATACAAACAATCACACTTATTATCATTTCCCTCCTCTTTCCTTTAACTTTTATTGGGCTTATTAAGGAAAAGAAGTGACTTTTGAGCAGGTGGTTGTCATGAGCTGCACAACACAGTTGGAAAATTAACATTTGGATAGATTCAAGTGAGTACAGTGTGACATTACTGTGCAAAATATACAAATAAATCACACTGAGAAAATATCACTAAAATATCATTCTTCCTTGGTTTTCATTTCAGGTATAAATAAACAACAGATAATATAACTTCTGGGAGAAACAAATGAGGTTATATAAAACATTCCCAAATAGATTGTGTAAACATTCCCTTATAGATTGTGTAAACCCTCTCGAGTTACAGTATCTTAATGTGTATCTCTTAACAGCAAATCTGCTTGGCATAAATCACTATGTTGAGTGATGCTGAGAATCTGATTAGAGGGAAAGAGGACTAGCTTTAAAAGAGGCACAAATAATTCTTGCACTGGTTACTTCATCAGGAAGAAAAATAAGACAATTATTTTAGCTCCCTGCCATAACCACACAACAACACCCTTTTCATACAACTATATAGTTATACTCCCAACAACAATTGAGCACACAAAGTGGGAGAAATTATATATTGGCTTCATTGACTATCTACACTCAACATTTCCCACATAGGGAATGAACTCAAATAACAAATGTTGCCTACAGTGAATATTGTTTATTAGTCTGGTGTCTATGGTTTGGCTAGTTATTTCAGATAAAGAAATTGAGTTTTCCTGACTCTAATTCAGTTTTCCACTTAGTTTGTGAACTCAGACAAAATGTGCGGTCGAGAAGCTTTCGGTGGACGGCAGTGGAAGTGCTCCTTAAACTTTCTTCACCTTTTAGCCCTCCACTTAGAATTCTACACTTGGATCTGGAGCCTAGTATCAGTAAATACTAGATAAATACTAATAATAAAAGATTCCTTACCTTTATGAAGTATTTAGTTTGAAGTTCTGAGAATAGCAGAAAAGAGACTAAATATGACATTTCAAGCATCAGATCTCTCTGGCCCCCCCCCTTTTTTTTTTATCCAGACGTTCCCCCAATGCTTATTTCTTCTCTTTCTTACTTCTTTGGATGGATCATCTGTCCTCTATCTAGGGTTAGCAAGATGTGGAAGTAACAGCTAAAATGTTCATACATACTACTTTTGATTTCCATATTAGAACAAGACAGTTAAATTTATCATAACTTGAAACACTACAGGTAATCCTCAATTTTTAACCAAAACTGAGCCCAAAATATATGTTGCTAAGCGAGACATTTGTTAAGTGGGGTTTCCTCATTTTACAACCTTTCTTGCTAGAGTTGTTGAGCAAATCATTTGTTAAGTTAGTAAAATGGTTGTTAAGGGAATCAGGCTTCCCCACTGACTTTGCTTGTCAGAAAGTTGCAAAAGGAGATCACATGATCCTGGACACTGCAACCATCATGAATGTCAATCAATTGCTAAGCATTTGAATCTTGATCACATGATCAAGGAGATGCTGCAATGGTTGTAAGTGTGAAAAATGGTCATGTGCTGTTGTAACTTTGATCATGAAATGAACTGAGCTAAAAAACAAGGGAATATAGAAGAGGTAACAGCGGGAGCGGGGCCAATCAGAGGTGGTATTTGCCAGTTTCCGAACTAGTCACAATTTCTGCTACCGATATGCAGAACCGGTCCAAACCGGCTGAATACCACCTGATTTTAGTCCTATTGTTTTAAAATGTTAACTGCAACTAAAACTGGATAAATTTTTGAAATTTAAGAGATCATGCGAAGCTACTTTTTTTGATTCGTCAATACAGCTTTGGAATGAAAACCAATTAACAGCCTAGAAGTTATAAGGTACAAGGTAGTGTTTAAGGAACTGGAACTGAAACAACCTAGGTTCAACATTTGCTCTTATCAGTATGTGATAAAGTGTCTGTCAGCCAATCTATTTTGCAGAATTAATATTGTGGAAGTTTTAAAAAGAAACTTCCTTATAAGCCATTTTAAGAACCTGGGGGAAAGCTTGAGATAAAAGTAGTAAATAAGTAAGTAAATATATATTTAAATACGCCATTTAAGGAGATCAGCAGATCAGGAGCATATTCTGAAAGGTGACATAAATGCCATTTTTAAACTTCTAAAATATTCTTGGGAGAAGTGTGGCTGCTTCCATATTTGCTCTGCTAAAAATTGCAAGAGCTAAATGCTCGGCTCCTCACCTTACATCATTTTTCCTTCAAATGTCTGAAAGCTGCATTGTCCTCCTTATTTTCCCTCAAGAAAAAGGTGATTTTGGGGACAAGCCTTGCCACTAGAATAAGAAGTGACTGCGATATTAAGGGCAGGGCTTTTAAATGTGAATAAAATGTGAGCAGAGATGCAGCCATTGTCCATGCAGATTAAAGCCCATGTCACACTGGCCAACAGATGCAAAATGGACACAACGGACGAGAAAAATGTTCTATCCGTTGTTATCCGCTCTCAAAAGGGGCAAAAATTTGCATAACCGGAGCGGATAACACTGACGCGGGGAGACGCAGGGCGGATGCAAAGCGGATGCGGAACGGAAGCCTAGCGGATGGGAGCGGATGGGAGTGGGTGGCACATCTGCAGGGCTTCCGGGGGGCCTCAGCAAAGCGGATGCGGAACGGATACAGCGGATGAAGAGCGGACGCCGAACAGATAAAGCGGATGCACAGCGGATGCACAGCGGATGCACAGCGGAAGCCTAACGGATGCCTGGCGTTCACTGCGCATGCAGTGAGGATGCATTGCGTCAGCCCCGCAGATATAACGGAAGCAGCTCGGAAGCAGGTCGCCATTCAGAGGAAAGACCTGCTGCCGGACACATCGGCTGCCTTGCCTGCCCTGCCTGCCAGCCTTGCTGCCAGCCTTGCTACCAGCCTTGCTTCCAGCCTTGCTTCCAGCCTCCCTGCCAGCCTTGCTGCCAGCCGGTCTGCCTGCCAGCCTTGCTGCCTGCCTTCCTGCCAGCCTTGGTTCATGTCTGCCTGCCAGCCTTCCTGCCAGCCTTGGTTCATGTCTGCCTGCCAGCCTTGGTGCCTGCCTGCCTGCCAGCCTCCCTGCCAGCCTTGGTTCCTGCCAGCCTTCCTGCCAGCCAGCAACCCCACAACCATGCAGAAGCACAGCAAGCCTCAGCCTTCTGCTGCCAGCCCTGGCAACAGGGACAGGGCTACCATCCCGCCCCCTGGCCCTCACTCTGGTTCTGCTGGGGCTTCTGCAGCACGGGCTCACTCTTCTGGGGCTGGCGCTTCTGCTGCTTCTGCTTCTGGAGGAGGAGCTGATGACAAGCACTCCAGCACCAGCCACCTCCACAGCACCTGGACCCTTCACCCCTGAGACTGAGCGACCAAGAGGAGTGCCAGAGACTCTTTTTTGTCTTATAGCTTGTTGTTAGTAAAGTCTATTTTTGATTCACACACTTGCTTCATTTCTTTTTTTGTCAAAAGTCTTGCTGGAAACTTTTAGAAATGGTTTAAGCCTTTGCATGCTTGTGGGATGGGTTAAGATAGCTGTGGGATGGGCAGGGATACCTTTGGGATGGATAATAGCTGTGGGGATAGATAAACCTCCAGTGTAAGCATAGTGGGACTGTATGGTCCACCCTCCCAGGTGCCACAGCTATGGCCCTTTATTATCAATAATAATGTAATCAATTATCCACACATGTCAACATAAACACAACTCTTTATTAAACGCCCTGTTCATTGTAGGCCAAACAAACATACATGGCCCAATTTCATCCGTGTGATGAGACAGGCTGAAGGAAGCATCCATTAAGCATCTACCATCCTGTCTTGCCACTCCACTGCTCTAGCTGGGGAGTTGCACCATTGTCTCAGGAGGTTGCGCTGCTTCTTCGCTTCATTTGAGGCTCTGTTGGGGCCTAGCACATCCTCAGTGTTGATCAGGTTTCGCCCTTGCCTCCATTCCCCAGGCTCCATGACCCCATTGGCTTGTTGGAGGTCCACGAGCCTGTTCTGCAAGACTGGGTAGCGGGTGCGCATGAGATTGTGCAGGATGCAGCAAGCTTCCACGATCCTCCTCACGGTCTCTGGGCGATGCTGCATGGTGGTGAGAAGTACCTGGAACCTGTTGGCCAGGATGCCAAAGGCGTTCTCCAACACCCGCCTTGCCCTGGACAGCCTGTAGTTGAAGATCCTCTCTTCACGGGTGAGGAGTCTGGAGGTGTAGGGCTTCATGAGGTAGGTTGTGAGGGAGAAGTCGTCATCCCCCACGATGAGGTAGGGCACATCTTCCGTGTCGTTGGGCAGGGGTTCTGGATCTGGAAAGCCCATGATGAAGTTGCCTTCCAGCCCCTCCTTGAGGTCACTGGGGTTGTATACCTGGGCATCTGAACATGAGCCGCTGCCTGAAGCATCGATGTACATGAACCTGTAGTCAGCATCGACCATGGCAAAGAGGATGATGCTGAAGAAGCCCTTGGAGTTGAAATAAGTGGACCCCGACTTGGCTGGAGATTTCCAGGCCACGTGCTTGGCATCTATGGCTCCAACTGTGTGGAGGAAGTTCCACTTCTGATACCACTGCTCTGCAACTTTCTTCCATCCTTCTTCAGTGGAGGGGTACTGGAGAAGCTCCTCCTTGTATTCTTCGATGATGGCCTGCACCACTTCTCTGACCACAATGCTGATGGTGTTGGATGGCACCCTCCAGCCATTCTGCATGCTCCTGTAGGAGGTCCCTGAGGCCAGGTGGCGCAGAGTGAGTGCCACCTTGAGCCCAGGTTCCAGGCTTGGCCGGAAGCTGGTGTTTGCCTTGGTCAACCTGGGTGTCAGGCGCTGTACAACTTCGTCAAACATGGCTGGCGGCATCCTCATGAAGTTCTGGAACGGCCGAGTGTCTTTGCTCCTGAGCTCCACCATCAGCTTGTTGTACAGTCCGTCCTCCGCTCTACTGGCGAACCATCTTCGGACCCAGACTCTTTTTGGGTGGCTCCTTTTCTTCTCGCAGTAGTGTTCACAGAGCCTGCAGATGGCTTCACACTGTTGCAGAACGATGGTGGCTGCCGAAAGGACTTTGTTACAATCCATGGTGGACATGACTGGATGCTGTGGAAGAGGAAGAGGCAGATGAAGGCTGCAGAGGTCTGCACCGCTGGGCTGCTGTTCTGAAAGTGCAATGCAGGCGAGTTGCTCCCCCTTTTTATAGGCAGTATAGGTTTTCCGCTAGGCATCCTCTAGGCATCCTCTAGGCATCCTCCAGACATCCTTAATATCCGAGATAGGTCCCCTCTGTGAACTTTTTTTTCCGCTTTAAACGCTTTGTTTCCGCGAGGCATCCATTCTGCATCCGTTCTGCATCCGTTCCGCGTCCGTTCCGCTTCCTCCCTGCATCCGGGCGGATGCGCAGCGGACGCCAAGCAGATATAGCGGATGCGTAACATATGTGTAGCGGGTGCGTAGCGGATGCGTAGCGGATGCGTAGCGGATTGAGAACAGACAAACTGGACACATTTTCCGCGCAAAAGTTTTAGGCAGCCCAAAACTTTTGGAGCGGATGAAACGTCCATAAACGGATGCTGGAAGGATAGAGAGGAAGCCAAACGGGGGCAGTGAGTACAGAACGGATACATCGCGTTAACCAATGGATGGCAAGGTTTTTTGTCCGTTTTACATCCTCTTTGCATCCGTTGGTTCAGTGTGACATGGGCTTAAGGAACAAGTTACTTGACAAGTACTTTCCTATTGTCCTACATGCAATTTCCATGTGCATGTAAAATGTGTCACTTATATTTGCTTTTTTATTTTCCAAGAGCAAGAGGGATTCTTTAAATGTAGTTATCTACCTGTTAAAATGTTAACTACCTGAATTTTTATTGCTGAACTAAATACCTTTTGATAGAGATTTGCTGAAACATTGCTATAACTTAAGGCTGACTGAGATTTGCTTTCCTTTTTATTTCTATATTTCAAAAGCCAGCTGTGTCAACAATAATTTGATTCATCTATTCAAATGTGGCTTTTTAAAAATAATTCTTTAAGAAACTTTAAGAATTGGCATCATCTTTTCCTAGTACATGGACAAGTGAACGTGCAATATTAATTTGTTATGTGCTTTGTAGATACTTTGCACATTTTAAAATGGCACATTGGGTTGCCAACCTCAAAGTATTCCAAAAGTATAGTATCTGATCAGATTTGCAATTCTAGGATTTGGTTATTTCAAGACAATATATACAGAATGTATACTTGTCATCACTCATCACTCCTTATCACCCATCCCCTCCCACTTGTGATTGTAGGACTGTAACTTCGTTGCTTGTATCCTTCCAATTTATATTGACTGTTTCCTAGTATGATTTGATTGTTGATTGTACCCTATGACTATCATTAAGTGTTGTACGTTATGATTCTTGATTCTTAACGAATGTACCTTTTCTTTATGTACTGAGAGTATTTACACCAAGACAAATTCCTTGTGTGTCCAATCACACTTGGCCAATAAAGTATTTTATTCTATTAGCAGCGGATATCATAGCCTATTTTGTCCTTGGTGTTCCCAGATGACAGCACCTCATGACACCTAGAAGAGTCATGTGTTATACTAAGGATAGTTCCGAAAGATCTGTGTGATATGTAGATCAGTCTGTGGGGTAAAGTGACTTTTGACCATTTTTCACACTTATGACTGCAGCATCCCCATGGTTACATGATTTACATTGGATGCTTGACAACTGACCCACAGTTATGATGCTTGTAATATCATGTGATCATCTTTTGCAACCTTCTGACAAGCAAAGTCAAAGGGGAAACCAGATTTACTTAACAATGTTACTAATTTAAAAACTGCAGTGATTCACTTAACAAATGTGGCAAGAAATGTTGTAAAATGTGGCAAAACTCACTTAACCAATTTCTCACTTAGCAAGATAAAGTTTGGGTTCAATTGTGGTCGTAAGTTGAGGACTACATGTATTAAATACCGCTAAAATGTCATTCTAGCATTCTTTATTATAGAATAGGTCAATACTGGTCTTTTTCTCTTGTTTATTTTTCATTAAAAAAGTCTTGTACTCTCTTTTTCATTTCTTCTTTCATTGTCAATTTCTTTAAATAAAGGGAAAGGGTTAGGGTTATACCTAACCTTTTTTATTATTCTCTTTATACTTTCTTTGCCTAAATAGTTCTTGTCATTCTGAAAAATGCCTAGGTATTATGTACAATTAGAGCTGATGGAAAATATTTGTACCTCGGGTGGCAGATGTTGGTGTTGGTTTGTTCTCCGAGCTCCTCCAACCTAGGTTCCGCTGAAGATGTTACCAAGTCTGGGTACAAAACATTTGGAAGCCAAACAGCAAGCTTGGAGAACCAACCACCACGAACATATTATATACAATGCCTAGAGGAAGTACATAGCATATTAAAATATCACAAACATTTCATACTTTGCTTAAAAACATCAGATTTCCTAGGCATTCTATACAATGCCAGCTTTTTACACATTGTTGGTAACATGTATTTGCCAAATAGTCAGTAATGGTGCCTAACTAGTTAATGCCTTAAAGCTGCTTCAGTAACCTTGTAGGCTCCACATGCTAAACCCAAAACAAGTAAGAGTCACTGTGGTTTGATGTTATATCTGAACCTGGCTGCAGAATTCCAGGTAACTTTTAGCCAGCCTTAGCAAGATCTATCTCAGAAGGTTGTTGAACTGGATATTGCCTTGAATTCCTAGGATGTAAAAGGCAGGTTTCACATATCACAAAGAAATCCACATTTTGTTCAAGGGAAATATTTGTCAAAGCTGATTCTGTTTTATAAAGGTCCTAGTGATGAGCATTGCTGCATCCTTATTTGTTTAGTTAGGGTGACCCTTTCCAAGTGGGCATTTGAACAAATATATGCCACTCTGCTTAGTGACCTGTGGTTTCCAATTACCCTTCAATGACACTGACAGGGTTGAATGGCACAGCTGGAAGCTTGTGACTGGACGTATCCATGGCAACCCTTGGGATGGAACATCACCCCTCTCAAGGCCACTTTGGTTGCTTACTGAGAAAAAGAAACCAATATTTCATCACAAGCTGATATGTTTTTAAAATAGCTAACTGTAGAACTTCACATTGCTGCCGGACAAAGATTTTAGTTGTTGTGGGGAAGAAATGCTCTTGTCAAATGTATTGTCCAACTTCCATGCTCACTAAGTCTAGGTGAAATGCTCTTTAATTTCTTCTGCATTGTTGTGGGTAATATACAGAGTAATTTGCACCCAGCATATTCCCAGTCAGTCCCTGTGTCTCAATTACCTTACAGAAGCAACATACACTATTCAGTACAGCTTACAAGACAGCACCATTCAGTTCAGCTTTTTTTAATGTATAAGGAATCAATCAATTAATCAATAAATGAAAGGCATAAAACTTTCCAGGGTCACTTGGAAACAATTAGCATGGATGTTCTCAAAGCCTTTGGATGATCTAGCTTTAACCCCTTAACAGTAAAATAAAGATGAAAATAGGATACCAGGTGATCCATCTCATATTCTGCACTATTAAACAGTCTAATGGATGAGGATAAAATATCCCACAAAATACATCTTTCCTACAAATAGCAAATGAGAGAAAGTGACTGAAATTGCTGAGAACATTAGGTGTGCATATTTCCTTAAAAATTAGTTATAAAATCTGGTAATTTAAAGCATATTCCCTCATAGGAGAAATTAAAATAGTGTTGCATTTCAATTAATTAATATGGTGTTGCATGCACATTCTATTTAAAACTGACAAACTGATCCAGCATTTGATACTAAAAAATGCTAAATCGTAAAAAGGTGTCAAATTTATTTCTGGCACACCTTTAATTTTCATAATGTGTGAAAAATGGAAGCAAAAGTATGAATCAAAAGTACAGACATTCAAAAGTTTTAAGATCTGAAAAGTGTTATACAAGTATTAAACCTGGTAGATGAAGTATATTTATATACACACCTATTTTGATTTCAAATACATATGTATGCATAAAGACCTATTCTGGCCCAAAATAATTGTACTATTAGAAATTAATAGTTGAGTAATTATTGATCACCATACATAACAACTTGCAGTAAAGCAAGGTTTAAGAGAATTGAATAGCTGCCTGAAAAAAGCTATTTTTAATTTGATTTGAAACCTCTGCCATTTCACCTATGATACTCATTTACTAAAACAAATTATCACTTAATAATAGTAATAACCATATACTGAATAAGAATGAGCTGAATTTATGCTTTGTACTCATTTTAAAATGTATGCTTTACATCTTTCTCTCCAATAATATTGTGGGGCAAATATCTCAACCCATTATTACTTTTCTCTTATGGCTTTTTTCTGCACTATTTAAATTATAAATTCACTGATAGCAGAAATGAATTGTAAGATATATTAAGAGCAGCATTCACCCAGACAAATGCATTCTAAACTGATCATTGAACTGGAGACATCCAACCAGCATCCTACAGCTGAACAAGTCCCAGAGCAGTTATCCAACCTCTTTACTGTGGCTGACCTAAAATGTTGTCAAGTTATATTAAAATAGGGCTTGCATATGCTAATGTGACATCTTCCCCTTGTGTTGTGCATTTCATACATACTTGCAACACTCTGTATTTGTGTGTATGTCTGTGTGTAATCCCAAAATGAGTTGTACAAGACTGCAGGGCCCTCTGTAGAGATGTTGCATGTAAAAGTACTCTGTAGCAAGTAAAATGAAACATTGCTGCTGCAAAGGCCACTATCAGTTTGAATAAATGCAACAGAAAATAATCCAGATTGCATGATCCTCTTTCAAGACTTAATAATAACCCTGTGTGGGAAGGATTTTGAAATTAATTAATTAAAAATAATTTTAAAATATTAATTAATTAAAAGTAAATTAATGGTTAGTTACATTAATTAAAGGAATTAATATGTTATTGGAGTTTCCTTTTCTCCCCACCAGTATGACTTTAAAATTCAAATAACACAATGTTTAGAGAAATATTTTGCTGTGAAAGTAGAGATGGCCAAAGATTTAGAGTCGAAGGCAAAGCTTCAAAATTACACACACATTACAAAAAGGAATTCAGGAAAAGACTGAAGTGATTAGGACAATACATCAGTGGAAAACTGGTTTTCACTAAGCTTTCACATTGATTTCTGTGCATCAAAATATTATTAACTTAATGTGGAATGCCACAAAGCACTTAGAAGCAGGATTCCTTAGCTTCAGCTGCTGATCTACATTGTTTGTCCTCAGGCTGTACCTTAAACATTCAGACTGGAATAATGTCATGTTTTATTTATGAGAATTTAAAAGCCAAATTGGTTGTTGTTAGAAGTTAAAGTTGTATAAAATGAAACCGAAGGTATGCAGAAGACCAGTAGGGAAGGGCTGAGGAAAATATTTTGGTGGGTTATCACTTTGAGGGATACAATTGATAACCTCTATCAGGAGAGATGCTTGACCATCAGAGAGAAAATGCATTTGTCTTCTGTGCAACTGCATTTGAGTGACTTCATAGATTGTCTTCTCCCATTTATAAACTGAAATATATATGTGTTAAGTAATGTGATTTCATTTCACATATGTCTTGCAAATAAAACATTTTTCTTGAATGAAGTACTGGTAAATTAATTCATGTTTATGTAAATAGGTGCGTATGCAATATAGACTGTAGTGGCTACAGTTTCAACCCTGTTTGTGCATCTGATGGGAGTTCCTATAATAACCCATGTTTTGTTCGAGAGGCATCTTGCCTGAGGCAGGAACAGATTGACATCAGACACCTTGGACATTGCTCAGGTACCTTTAACTTTTCAATAGTGATTATTTCACGAGACAATTGACTAGAAATAATGTTGTTTATATCCCAAATAAGGCTTTTTTGTAGTTCTGCTCCCATAAAATCACAGAATGTGGTGAAAATGTTGGCTTTCATTGAGAATGAAGAAGTTTTGTTTTGTTTCCATTGAAAAACACGTACCAATGGAATATATGGAAATGGAATATATATTCCATTATATTCCATTGGAATATAATCAATGTTTTTTTCTTGGTTGTGGTTTTCTTTTAAACCTCAAATGAAATACAAGAAGTTAGACTTGAAGGACTTGTGATCCAGGAAGCAAAATAAACTGTACAACTTTCTACAAAAGAGAGAAAAGTACATAGTTATGTTTCATGTAATTTTATTAAAGATTATAATTACAGTAGTAATCATAAGCAATGTTGACATTATGTGAGGTTTGAAGTATTTATTTATTTTAAATAATTCTTCAATATAAGCATTAGCACACTTGTTTTTCAATAATTTCATACATGGCAAGGCTCTTCCTCCCTTTTCTCCTGCTCTCTGCTGTATAGTTTCTTGATGATTCATTGCTTACTCAAGGATCCTATGCTGTTGGGCACATTTCAGTGCCAACATGAACAGGCTCTATGCTGTTTTTTTTACAATCAAGTTACTATTTACTATTAAAATGTCTTTCGTATTTTGATAATGAATGAATGTTATCTGACACATTCCTTGTGGCTATCAGATGCAGCCAAAAGTTTAATACTTTATAAAAAGCAGAGTTCAGGTGAAAACAAACAATTTGCTGATAGCAGTGTGTGTGTGTGTGTGTGTGTGTGTGTGTGTAAATATAGAAATATATACAGAAATATCTTGATATATTGGCAAGAAATGTACACCTATAAATTTCCAATGCTGTTTCCCCTCTCTACCTCCTCATATGCCATGCTGGAGGCCTATAGGATTCTCAATAGCTAAAGGAAAGCAAAATATTAGAACCACACATGTAGAGTGTAAACCAACTATTTTATTATATTCTGTCCATTATACAGGAATCTACTGAGACATCCAGCCTTAACCTGGTAACAGATAGATGAAGCTCTGTGCAACTAAAAGGGGGAAGGGGAGTTAGTTCTGGATCTTTGTGGTTGTGCAATGATATGAAGTTAATTCCATCCTGAAGCCCCATCCCCCTGCTTGGCTGGGTGTTTCCCAATATCAAAGAAGTCAGTGGGAAAATGTTGAAATGGCAGTTGGATATGCTTCCATTATGGCAATCCATAGCAGTAGCTGGGTTAATGCAAGGAATGAAAGGAGCTTGGAAGATCAAGCTGGTGAACTGACTGGTTGAATGACCACATTTCAAATGGCTGTTTGATGTTACAAATAGCATAAATACAGAAAGGAGGATTGGTGGGCAAAGTGGAATTCAAGCCTTGTGGAAGGAGCAAGGAGAAGATACTCAAATCCCATCACCCTTACCCTACTAAATAAGGTGTCTCCAAATTTTGTCTTGGTCTGGATCAAGCAAAATGTTCTAGGTTTCTCTTCTGCTGCACCAAGGCCAATCTGGGACAGCTGGAGGAATGTTTCTGAGACATAACATATTTGTTTAAATTTTGTACACACCTCCATGTATCTAGGAAAGGCTTCTAGATTTTAATTTAGAATTTGTTTGACTATGGCCAGGTTAATGGAAGAAATGCCTCACTGCTAGAAAGTTACTTTAATAAAGGTACTTTAATCCAGGGGTCCTCAACCACCAGGCCCCGGACCGGTACTGGTCCATGGATCATTTTGTATTGGGCTGCAAAGAATGAATAATCGTGATTAAAATATATATAAAAATATGTTTTTAGTAAAGAAATAGTAAAGAAGCCCTTTACTATTGGGGAAGAATTGATTTTGCTGGTCCTTGAAAAAGTGTTTCTGGGTGAAACTGGTCCCTGGTACAAAAAAGGTTGGGGACCACTGCTTTAATCAACTCATTATCCAAAAGTCAGGTCACTGCACTTCCTCAGGTTCATCTTCCCTCAAGTTCTTCTTTGATTTCAGGAATAATCTTTTTGTAAAATTCTATCCATATTATTGTTGCCCTGGAAGATACACAAACGCACACCCAAACTTTCAGATTGCAGAATTTGTTTCTGAACTTCAAAATAGAAATTCCAGAGACTTCCTTTCATTGTGGGGAGTTCAAAGTATGAAGACAACATGAAGGAGAAAGCAACACTTTGATTCCTTTACTTGATGTTCCATATCTTCAGTGAACGACAAGCATCTGAGGGCTTCAGATATGTTAATAACTTCTTATGTTGAACTGTATATCAGAATTTGCTTCTGTCTCTGTACAGAAGTTTCAGTGATGGAAATATTTTTATGAAATATCCATGCATTATGCATTTCCAAAGCAAAATAGGAAAACATGTTGCTCCCAGTTGCTATATCTGGGCTAGTACTAATAGTAATATTATTAACATTTAATATAATGGCAAACAGTATATACTAACGGTATAAACTATATGCATGTTTATTATAAACATAAATATAATAAAAATATTTATGCTGTAGGTTTTTGTCTTACAGATTACAGAAATGACAGTTAGCTGTGTTTGTTACTCTGCATGATTGATTAAGTTCCAGCTAGACATGGGACAAGAACTTAAGAGGGTTTTGAATTATTTGTCCTTTATTATCTATATTCTTATCCAACCAACTTCATCAGACATTGTCATTGTCATCCACTTTAAAAAACATTTTTGCAACCATAGGAAGTTGAATCTTAGTTGATTTGGGATGCCCTTCTGTACTGATGGAGAACTGTGGATCATATATACTATAGGTCTGATTGAACAGACCTTATGGCTGCATCTGTGACTGACAAGTTTGAACAAACAATATCAAGATATTAGGACATTTAAAATTATAAAAATATTTATTATTGTTTAATAAATTATTATTTATTACATCCTTCAAACAACATTTGTCTCCTGGGTGTTAAGGTTAGCTTGAAATGGATGATTCTAAGGTAAAATACAGTATGCTTATATCTTTTTTTGGAAGGGGTGCCTTCAAGTTAATATTGATTCCTAGAACCCTGCAGGTTTTTTTGGGAAGCTTTCCTAGGACTGAGAGAGAGTGACTGGTCCATAATCACCCAGTTGGATTCGTGCCTAGAGTGGGACTAGAACTCACAGTCTCCTGGTTTCTAGCCTCATGCCTTAAACACTATACCAAGCTGGTTGTCAAGATTACACATTAAAGGTGGAATAACATGCCTAAATGTTGCTATGTTTTTCCCTGCTACACAGTGGTGGGAAGAATAGAAAAGTATAATATCTATGATGTTTTTTCTGGTTTTTCTAACTGCTGCTGAAATTAAACCTTAATAGATTGGAACAGTAAAAGCAGTCCTGGACAATATAATTGTATAAGCTATGCAAGAGGAATATAATCCATATCATCTTTTATTTAACTGTTTCTTTTGGTAATTGTATGTTAATAGTTGGTTAATACTTTTTTCTCTTCCTCTCAATAGATTCTGATGATTCCAACTTATTGGGAAAGAAGGATGATGGAATGCAGTATCGGCCAGATGTGAAAGGTTGGGTATTAATACTTACGTTAGCTTTTATAAGTAAATGCTAGCTATGATACAGTAACTGAATCTTGCAAGTCTGCCTCCTCCTCCTCTTCATCATATTCCAGTGAATCAGGGAAGTGTTGGCCTGGGCCACTTGTTTTCCAGGACTTAAAGTATGCTTCAGACCTCTTTGCCTGGGTAACATTCTTGCATATTTTTGTCAAGGTCATCTTCTCTACTCTACCCATGATGTCCTTCAGTTGTTCTGGGATTTCTTAACTCACAATTGCCAGAGGGTAGCCAAAGACCAGGTTAAAAAACTATGCAGGATGCAGCTTTTGGGAAGACCAGGCTAGGTAGAAGAGCAGTGTTTTTTAATCTACCATTTTATGTTCTATTAGGCATAGTGAATATGTGTAATGAATTAAAAGATTACTAATTATATATTATATAATTCATACTGGAAAGCATAGTATAATATGTAGTGCTACAGTGCTATGTAATGCTACTGTAAAATACTTTATACTTAATTAGGGTTGGCAATTTTCTTCAAAAAGGATCAGATCCCACCCTTCCACTACCTATATGGCTGTGGCTAGCAGGTCTCCAGGCTAAGAAATGCTATTGGATGTCCCCAGCATTTTAGCAAGGAGGCTGATTGGTCACTACTGTGGCCTAGGCCTAAACCTAACCTTTCCCTCAGGCTCGCCCCTTACCCTGGGAACTTAGTTGAGGTTCAGACCTGGCAATCTGTTGCTCACCCTCTTGTGCTTTCTTAGCTTTTAAGCTGTACAAAAAAAGAAAGCAGGCCTGATTTGGCCCATAGGTCATAGTTGACCCCTTACTAAATTATACTTGAATACATATTAGTTTATATAATTATATGTTAGTTTATTAGGGGTTAATTACTCTATTAATATGATTATATTCTGAGTATCTTTATTGTTCTGTATAAAAATAGTAGACTCCAAATAACTCATTCTGATTGGTTACTAAAAACAAATGGGGATAAGGTTCAAAAGGAACCAATCCCCGAAGCCGCAAAAAAGGCGGCAAAATCAAATGAATGTCATTGTCTACAAGCCGGCAGACAGAAAAGTATAAAAGGGCTGTCGCGGCTTGAGCCAATGTTCCGTTTTGCAACTGTACTTGAAATAAAGACTTTGTTGTTGGAACCCGGTCTACCTCGCGTTTTTCTGGATGGAACACTGGCGACGAAGGTGGGATCGTCCTAAACGCGAGACTGAGCACACGGTGACAGACAAGCCAGACAAAGAGCAATGGCCGGAAACAATGCGCCGCCCGCACCCTTCAACCCCAATGAAGAAGATTGGGAATCTTACGTAGACCGTTTCCAGATGTACCTAGAGAGCAATGAGATGGAGGAAATCTCAGACCAGCGAAAAAGAGCTGTCTTCTTGACACACTGTGGGCCCGCGATTTTTAAAATGGCCAAGGCTTTGGCAAAGCCCCGAGATGTCAAACAATTGACGTGGACCGAGCTCCAAAGAACATTAAAGGCCCACTATGCACCAGTGGTGTCAAACCTAATAAAGCGGCTGATTTTGTAGCCGCACTACGCCAAATAGGGGGAGCGTACGAGTTTCTTAACTTAGATGAAGCGATGCGGGATCGAGTGATATTGGGGTTAAGAGACTCAACCATACAGAGCAAGCTACTGAACAAACCCAACATATCAGTAGCCGAAGCTATTGCAGAAGCCTCGGCTGCTGAAGCCGCCAAAAAATCGGCAGATAAGATGAAACAAATGAAGGCAAGCAACGATGAAAAAAGCCCGGCCAGAGGAAAAAAACAACCTCCCACAACCACTCATTACGATGACATCGAGGAGACGTCAGAATCCGGGGAGGAAGACGACGAAATCCACCACCTATACGCTAACAAGAAAGGGCGCGAAAATAGAAATCGGTGGGAATGTGCTGGCTGCGGGGGAAACCATCCCCGAGCCGATTGCAGATTCCTCGATGCCATTTGCAGAGCATGCAAGAAAAGGGGGCATATCGAGAAAGTCTGCAGAAACAAAAAGAATTACAGCCCAAAGAGACGAAATGACTCCCCAGCAAAGCCTGAGCCAAGACTCTCCGAGAGAAAGTGGCAGCGAAACAGGCAAGCCACTAACCGGGAGAAAGCATACCAAACTTTCACTATCGGAAGCGCTCAGACGGAAAGCGGGAAGAAAGTAAAAATAGTTGTAAAAATAGAAGACAGCCCCTGCGAGATGGAAGTTGATTCTGGATCGTTCCTATCCATGGTGTCATGGGACACCTTCAAAAAACTAATTCCAGACATCAAAATTAAGGAACTCCAGAGACAAAAACTAACCCTCAAAGATTATCAGGGAAACCGAATTCCTGTAATCGGCCTGGGACATTTTCGAATCGCTTACAGGCAACATGTCGCAGTACTACCATTAACGATAGTTGACCGAGATCGACCAAGCCTCCTGGGTATCGAATGGTTCTCACCATTGGGCATCGGGATGACCGGAGTAGACCGGGTGGCCGCAACTGACTGGGAAGAAGACCTGATCCAAGAATTCCAGGACGTCTTCGACGGCTCCCGAGGCAGGTATCGGGGAACCCCCATTTCGTTTAATCTAGACCCACAGATAACCCCTAAAAGGCTAAAGGCCAGACGGGTTCCTTTTGCTTTAAAAGAAAAAATAGAGGAACAACTAAATAAATTAATAGATCAAGGGGTTTTAGAACCGGTCAACCACGCTAGATGGGAAACACCAATTGTGACACCAATTAAGCCAGACGGGTTGGTTCAAATCTGTGGCGACTACAAGGCTACCCTGAAACACGTGTTGCAACAGAGCACGTACCCAGTGCCAGTTGTGCAACACCTACTGCATTCTCTTTGGGGAGGAAAAGTTTTTGCTAAACTAGACCTGGCACAGGTGTACCAACAGCTCCCAGTAGACCCCTTAACGGTGGAAGCACAAACAATAGTGACTCACAAAGGGGCATTCAAATGTAACAGACTCCAATTTGAAGTAAGCGTAGCCCCAAGCGTTTTCCAGAGCCTCATGGGACGCCTGTTAAATGGCATAAAAGGGGTCGTGCCATACTTCGACGATGTCCTAATCTCAGCCAAAGATGCAACACAGCTAAAAAAAAGACTCAAAGAGGTCCTAAATAAATTCAGAGAATCTGGTCTTAAAGTAAAGAAAGAAAAGTGCTGCCTAATGACTGATCGCGTCGAGTTTTTAGGATATTTAATTGATGGAGAGGGCATACACCCCACCGAAAAAAAAGTAAGAGCTATAAAAGACGCACCAGAACCAAAGAATAAAACTGAGCTGCAGGCATTTTTGGGACTGATAAACTTTTATAATGTGTTCCTACCCCAAAAAGCCACAATAGCGGAACCATTGCATCGATTACTGGACAAGAAAACAATTTGGACATGGGGGTTTAGAGAAAAAAAAGCTTTCCAAGGAATAAAAGACTTATTAACATCAAACACCGTTCTTATCCAGTTTAGCAACACACTGCCATTGACAGTGACCTGCGACGCCTCACCATTCGGAGTCGGTGCCATCCTGAGCCACCAATTGCCTGATGGGAGAGAGGCACCCGTCGCATACTATTCAAAAACCCTGTCCAAAACCGAGCGTAATTACAGTCAGTTGGACAGAGAAGCTCTAGCAATTGTCGCCGGAGTAAAACGCTTCCACGAGTACCTATATGGAAGAACTTTTCAAATCGTAACAGACCACAAACCGCTAATAGGAATTTTGGTGGGAAACAAGCCCACACCAAATATTCTGTCCCCATGAATGACTAGATGGTCAGAGTTCCTAGCCGCCTATTCCTATACTCTGACACATTGCCCAGGGAAACAAATTTCCCATGCAGACGCTTTGAGCAGAGCACCATTGCCATCAACAGAGGAAGACCCGGCACCAACGATGACAGCATTGCAAATAGAGACTTGCCCCAATCTACCCATATCTGCGAATGATGTTGCCAGAGCCACCGCAAAAGACACATTGACTGCCTGCGTACTTAACTGGGTAGGTAAAGGCTGGCCGGAGAACCAAAAAGCTGAGAACTTTAAACCTTTCCGGACCAGACAAACTGAACTCTCAATCCAAAAAGATTGTTTATTGTGGGGTGATCGGGTAATTATTCCTAACAAATTACAAACCAAGGTACTGGGTATGCTTCACGAAGGCCACCCAGGAATAGTTAAAATGAAAAGCCTTGCTAGAAGCTATATCTCGTGGCCGGGTATAGATAGGGACATCGAATACTGGGTAAACTCGTGCAATAAATGCCAAAAAATCAGGCCGTCCCCACCAAAAGCACCCATAAGAGACTGGGAAACCCCAAGAGGCCCCTGGTCACGAATCCACATTGATTTTGCGGGTCCTACCAAGGGGCATACGTTTCTGATTGTCGTGGATGCATACTCTAATTGGCTGGAAGTAAAAATTATGCCATCTACGACAACAGAAACCGTCATAAAAAAACTTGACAAACTCTTTGCAACCCATGGCCTACCGGACGTCCTAGTGTCCGACAACGGGCCACAATTAACCAGTCTCCAATTCGAGCAATACCTAGCCTCCATAGGTATAAGACATGACCTAACCGCGCCGGTCCACCCGGCTGCAAACGGTAGGGCAGAGAGAATGGTCAGTTTTACCAAGGAGGGTTTAGAAAAAATGGACACTGGGGATGTCCAAACTAAAATAAATCGATTACTCACTCTCCAACATATCACACCCAGTACTACAACTAACAAAACCCCAGCAGAATTACTGATGGGAAGGACACTAAGATCGCATCTAGACAGATTGCACCCAAATTTCACACCAGAAAACCCCCCCGACTCCTCCACTCGATTCAGGACCTTTGCAATAGGCGACTTAGTTTATGCAAAAAATTTTACCGAGGACCCATTATGGCTACCCAGACAAATTACACAAACAACAGGCCCCAAATCCTACCGACTAATGGTAGATGACGGCAGGGAATGGAAGCGGCACATAGACCAGCTTTGCTCCCGAAACATAGAACGAAATGCAAACACACAACCACACATAGAAAAACACGACGAAATTCAAACCAAAGGGGGGGGGGGAATGCGAGAAATCAATAAAGAACCGTTTAAATTAAACTCCGAAAACAATAACAAGCAAAAAGAGCAAATAAAAGACTCACTGTTTGAAGAAAGTTGCGAGAAGAGTCCATCCAAAGGGGCCAGCCAGGCCAGCTCGACCTGCCCGGAGGAAACGGGAGGGAGCGGCAAAACCGCCGGCCTAAGAAACTCAGGTGGCAGTAAAATGGCTGACTCACCCTTCCAGACGGTTCCATGGAGAAGGACTGAAGACACAGCAACCCCATCCGAACTGGTCGAAGTCTCCAATGATAATGAACCGCGCAAGTCCAGTCGAGTCAAGAGAAGCCCCACCTACCTGTGCGACTACGTCACCACGTAGGACTGAACTAAGAGGGGAGGGGTGTTCTGTATAAAAATAGTAGACTCCAAATAACTCATTCTGATTGGTTACTAAAAACAAATGGGGATAGGTTCAAAAGGAACCAATCCCCGAAGCCGCAAAAAAGACGGCAATATCAAATGAGTGTCATTGGCTCCAAGCCGGCAGACAGAAAAGTATAAAAGGGCTATCGCGGCTTGAGCCAATGTTCCGTTTTGCAACTGTACTTGAAATAAAGACTTTGTTGTTGGAACCCGGTCTACCTCACGTTTTTCTGGACGGAACATTTATGCCAGTCTTTCCTACTTTACTGGGTAGTTACTGGAAAAAATGAAGGAGGAAAGAGTACATACTTTGGAACTGAATGGAAAGGCAGGATATAAATCATGTCACAATAGCTAATTCTAATTAAAGATATGTCTGGTATTCTTCTTTAAATATAGATATATTCCTTACTCCAAAAATATTTACTCAGATGGGGTTTTAATACTTGAATAATTTAGTGCAATAGAAATTATGACAAAAAAGTGTTAAATAAGTTGCTGCCCCAATTCATTTTAAAGTAATTCAGTTTTGCTCAAACACAATTTTACAGGCACCTCTATTGGCCTTGACAGTTCTTCACAGTTACATACTTTGAATAATGAAGAGCCATTTTTATTTATTCAAGGAAATTTAGCATATCAATACTTTCAAATAAACTGATCTTGTATTTCTTTTGCTTTTTTTCCCCTTAATAAATCAAAGAATAGAGTTATGAAGTGCCTTAGCCCTGTGTGTATTTCTTATATTAATGCTACACATAATCCTGCCATGAAGGAGTGGAAAGGAAGTTTTCATACATTGTTCTGAGAAAAATAGATTTCCTGTATTTTGCACTTGAGTTTTAAAGGTAACTTTTAAAACTGGAGAAAATGGGCAAAAAAAGCTTTTTTTTCCTCTCTACAGAAAAGCAATTTCTTCCTCCTGTCACTTTCTCCTTTCACACTTTTATTGTTCATTGGAAAAATTGTTGTAGAAGAAAAGAGAAAAATATGAAAGTTGTGAAATTTCTGGGGCATAAAGTGGGTTTTTAAAAGGATTCATAATAGCAACTTATTTTTCATTAATCAAAATGTTATTAACTCTTGGAAGATGCACCAGGAGTATTAGGATATATTTAATCTTTTGGTATATGCTTAGTTTTTGTAAGTTTACCAGAACTGGAAACTTAATCTGTGCTAGGTTTTAAAATCAACTGAGGACGCTCTCCTTAATGTATACAGAATAGAATTTTATCAATTTTGGTATTTTGTTTATGGCTCTTTCTGGCTTGTCTGACAATTCAATTGGTTAGTTTGCTCCAATGAATTGCTTTTTTAAATTGCTTATTTATATTTACATTTCATAATGTGTATATATTAATATATTTAATATTAAATGATTGTTTTTAAATCTTTCTATTGGGCTTCTGTTTAGCTGATGAAGACTTTTTAAATATCTTTTTTTTTAATTGTATTTATAATGATAGCAATAGGTGATCACTTGGAAGTATAAAGAGACTGCATTAAGACTGACAGTCTTGCATAAATTACTGCTTATTACAATCAACATACTTTAGGGTGTGTTTGCACATTCAAGAGCTAGGGATCAAGTAAAGGAAATTCTGCAGAGTCTGCTGCTTTTTCTGCATGGCTTCAGTGCAGGTCTCATGATATGCTACTATTAGTAAAGTACATTTGGAAGGTGGTCAGAACAGTTTGATATGGAGAAATCCAAGAGCACTGGTGAATGTGTGTTTAATGCTATAGGATGGCTCTGTGGCTAAGAAAGACGCTGAGCTTGTCGATCAGAAAAGTCAGCAGTTCTGCGCTTCGAATCCCTAGTGCTGCGTAACGGAGTGAGCTCCCATTACTTGTCCCAGCTTCTGCCAACTTGGCAGTTCGAAAGCAAGTAAAAATGCAAGTAAAAAAATAGGGACCACTTTGGTAGGAAGGTAACAGCATTCCATGCGCCTTCAGCATTTAGTCATGCTGGCCACATGACCACAGAGACTTCTTCAGACAGCGCTGGCTCTTCAGCTTTGTAATGGAGATGAGCACTGCCCCCTAGAGCTGGAAATGACTAGCACATATGTGTGAGGGGAACCCTTTTAACCTTTTTGCCTCTTTATCTGTGAAATCAAGACATCTTGGAAATTAAAGATTGGCTTGTACTCAGCAGCCATGTTGTCTTCTTTAACCATGTTGTCATGATTATTATCTTGATTTTTTTGACCTTGCTTACAGAAATCATGGCTTTTTCTTCTGCTTTCTCCTATTTAACATAGACCGTCCTATAGTGGAAAAAAGAACATAATTTTCTGAAATTTGCAAATCTTTACTAACAGGCTATTTTGCTTTTTTTTAATATTTGCAGTCTAAGCTTAAAGATTTACATCTAAAGCCGATGTCCCACTGCACCAATGGATGCAAAGAGGATATAAAACGTTAAAAAAAGCTTGCCTTCCATTGGAAAACGCGATGCATCTGTTGTATACTCACTGCATACGTGTTTCATACGCTCTATCCCTTCAGCATCCGTCCACTGAGATTTCATCCGCCCAAGAAGTTTTGAGCTGCACAAAACTTTGTGAACGGATGAACTTTCTGCTGTGTACGACATAAAATTACCCTTTCTTTCTATATTTTGGTAATATTTAAATTAAAGAACATAAGAATATTTATGTCAGATCCCCCCCCCCAAAATTAATTCATTTAGTTAAAAATAAAAAAGCACATTTCTTTATTTTATCTTTGATGATAAATGAATAAATACGTTTAAAAAGTCTTATGTTTTAAATATTGCTAAAATAGCAGGTGAGGTGACAGCTTTATTCCAGAGATGTAGTATGCTTGCATTTTAGATTTACAGTACAGCCTTTTATAATTGTTTTAACTATATTCATAAAACAATAAGCTACTCTGCCTTATATTTTTGTTTCGTACAAAAGATGCAAGTGATCAAAGAGAAGACATCTATATTGGAAACCATATTCCTTGCTCGGATAGTTTTAGTAGCTACTGCATCCATGGAAAATGTGAATTCATTTATTCAACACAGAAAGCTTCCTGCCGGTAAGTCAATTAGACTAATAAAAGCACCATCTGAAAAATCTACATTTCCTGTATGTTATTAAGTATGGTCCTATGGGCAATAGTTATAGATAGGGTGTTTTTTTTTATAGGAGGTTCTCCTCTCATATCTGGATGGTTTTTGTCAAATTCAATGTTTTGTTTTTGTTAAATTGTCCCTTTGAATTTATAATATCCTATTATTTTCTACCATTTCTTACTGCTATGTAAACATAGTAGATTCCATATAAAATTGTTTGAGCAAAACTTAAAGAACGTAACAGAGAAAAGGGGTAGGCTTCATTATTTTTTAAGAATGCCACTTTTGTGTTTTTTGGGCCATTGGTATACCTTATAGTCACCACAGCTTTCTCTTGCCCTTCCCTCCCTCAGTTCAGGCACAAGGATAGTCAACAATCTGATGTTTTCACTAAAATTGAGTGGCTCTTTGTTTCTTTGAAATTACCAAGGGCTGACTGATGGCAGCTGTCAATTACTGGCAGGAAAAGTGACAGAAGATCTCTTTTCCTTCAGTGAAATTATAGACGATATAGACATAGACAGGGGTACAAGGACGAATCTCTAGAACTCTTAGTAGATAAAAACAAACAAAAGTAGACAAAGACATTCTCTAGCAACAGCACTTCCTGTTAATCTTTTTAGCCCAGCCTGCTTAAACCTCCAAAAGCCTATTAATTTTTGCCTATCTTTAGATCTCCTAGAGAAGGAGAGCAAGTATCAAAAAGTTGGGGGGCAAGGAATTATTATGGATGGTGCTCATCGTGATTCAGTTTGCTGCAGTTCAAGCTGGGTTACTTGCATAAGTGTTCCTCGCCACCACCTTCATTCACATACTTCTCTCTATTCCATTTAGGAGCCAGGAGCACATACACATTTCTGTATGCCTTTCCAAACTTTTCTTTGCCTGGGGAAACTTTAGTAGCATTGCAGTTGATACTTTCAAATGGCATAAAGAGATGATAAAAAATGGTGCTGAAATGTGCCAGAGAGGATAGAGATATCATTTAAAGGCTTTGGCTCATTTCTCTAGCATAAATAGGCATGGATTGCAGTTTGTTTGTTTTTTTAAAGAAAAGGAAGGGGGAAATCCTTGTCACTGTTAAATTCATGTTAGATGAAATGTCATTGCTCTTTTTATTGATTAATCTTTAATTAAAGTTGTAACTATGCCTACAAAAGTTTTAAAAGCATTTGTGATTTTGTATTTGGATTAGCCTGGGTTAAAAATAATCAGATTAAATTATTAAAGTGTAAACTTTTTTCAGGTTTGGAGAAGTAGTAATAATCATGTTGCTTTAACAATAATTTATTTTCTGGAAAACCAAGAACTGAACCAATGTACACAGGGACCCATACACACTCTCATCTAGAAGACAATTTTAGGATAAAAAACAGATTAAGGGAGAAGAAATAAATAAGTCTGCCAGTTAGTCTAGTATAAGTATATAAATACTGTGGTAATAGTATACCCTAAAATAGCTGCTTCTTATCTTTAGCACTTTATCAGTCTAGAATATGGTCTTATTTTGTCTTTGGACATTTTAAATTTTATATATTTCTGTACAATCTGTACAATATATTGCCACAAATCTCGGTGGAGCTTTGTTAGTATATTTGAATCTTTCTCATTTGTATCATGTAATCTACAAAATAATGTGAATGTTAAAAAAATACTCCTTCAATCTTATAGTCATTTATTTTTTCATTTGAACTTGCTAGGTAGAATCTCAGAAAACATTCTTGAAACATATGGTATCATAATTTGCTAGAATATATGTTGAGTTTCCTGTCAAATTCAATAACTCATTGGAAAAAGAACAGTGATGGGTTATATATTCACAACAGAAACAGAAATTTAGAAAGGAATGGCTTTCTTATATACTACACATTATATAACATAGTGTATTTAGACATTTGGAATATGGTTTGTAGTGAATGCATTATGAGACCAATTTTAAAAATAGACAAAAGGTTTTGAAAAAAGATTAGCAGTAATCTTCAGTGTCAATGTAAAGTATTAATAAATTGCAGTCAACATTTGGGAAAAGAAACGGAAGGGAAGGAGAGAAGATATTGCTAAAAATTTGTAATATTTTTGTTTATGCTTAATTTGTTCTTTCAATTATCTATTGTTATTATCTAATATAGATCTTTTTTTTTTACTATTTTACTATTCTAACAATAATGTGTGTATATAATGAGAGTATTTTCTATACACACATACACATGCACATGCAGAGTATATATTATTATATATAAAATACTCCTAGGACTTCTACTTTTCTTTTTTAGGTGTGAATCTGGATACACAGGACAACATTGTGAAAAAACAGACTTTAGCATACTTTATGTTGTCCCTAGTAGACAAAAGTTTACTCACGTGCTTATTGCAGCAATAATTGGAGCTGTCCAGATTGCCATTATAGTTGCAATTGTTATGTGTATAACCCGGTAAGTTCAAAGACACCACATCACAAGGGGCATCTTTTATTGTTTTCTTGGTTTTAATTATGTTAGGGTCATGATTTGTACTTTCCCACCTACTTTCTTAATGGATTGAGATAATAAGTGCTCTTGTTATTTGAAATGTGCTCTCTCTTCCACTCTCTTTCCATGGAAGTAGGTGTATATGTGTGAAACACTTATGCACATTCTGAGTCTATATATAGTGCACACATATGTTCTATTATTATCAAGGTAAAATATTTAGGTAAGTATTATTGATATAAGTGTCACAAGATGCCAAAAATCAAACTTCTAATGTAGAAAAATGTTCGAATTAAAGCTCAGTGCAAAAGGTCTTTCAAAATTATTTACTAAATTTATGGGTAGAGGAAGAAAGGGGAAAGAGAATTTCTCCAGCAATTTGTCAACACTGGAACCTCCACTTAGCAATGACAGCTACATTGCTATTGAAAAAAGCCAAAAGGTTTTCTTGGGATTTAATTGAAACCTAGGATGCAAATCACTGGTGGTATAATATATAATGGAAGGTACAGTTATATAAAGAAAATGAGCATGTATCCTTGGCCAACTTCTACTTAAATAAGTGCAAGAATAATATAGTTTACTCAGGGGAATTTTTTCTTTCAAATAATTTTGAAAAATGTTCTTTCATCAAAAGAATGAAATCTGAGGGGAGAAATTGATAATTTCTCACTCTGGCACTAACTTGCATCCCCAATAGTATGTTGGCACTGAGATCTGAATCCATCAATACTGTATTGGATTCAAGATATTTCCTATCTGTTTGTTATCCTGTTTGCCTTTCCCCCTTTCTATATCATTGATCTCAAACTGCTAAAATGTTTTACAAGGTGGAATGTTGGCTTCATTCATCTCAGTTATTTCTAGGGGTGGAATAAGTACACCAAAGAAATAGAAGGGAAATCAGGCTCTGGAATATGATATATATATATACCAGCCCTTCTTGTTCCTTTAATCCATGCTATGGCTTAAAATACCTCTACAGATTGCTGCTTGCTCATCCACGCCCATGTCAAAGATAGATTCTCTGTGGCCCTATTTACACTCACAGGATTAATTCCAAATCCTCATGGTGAAGCAACAATTTGAATCTCTCCTCTGTCTGTGTGAGTCATTTACTATGTGCTTGGATCTCAATATAATATTTTTTTTGAGCATATCAAGAATACTTTCTCACATATGAAGTTGTAGAAGCCTTCTCACCTGACTGAGTTGGGCGACTATAGAAACTGAATAAACCAATCAATAATAAATAAATTTGTCAGCTCAGTTGCATGGTGTGGAGGAGTGAAGGAGAAAGCTGTCTGCTGTCAAACAAAGTAGTGTAATTTTAATAGATTTATAACCTAGGTTTATGTATCCTTGTCAGCCAGTTTGATGCAGTGATTAAAGCACCAGGCTAGAAACCAGGAAACTATGAGTTCTTATCCTGCCTTAAGCACAAACCCAGCTGAGTGATTTTAGGCCAGCCTTCCTCTTTCAGCCCTAAGAAACAGGCAATGGCAAACCACTTTTGTAAAAAAAACTTTTCAAGAAACCAACAGGAACTTGTCCAGGTAGTCACTAGGAGTCACAGACTGACTTGAAGGTCGCATGTATTTATTCTATAGTTCTACATCTTATCTACTCTATAAAGTTGTGCTTATTGCTTCCCCATATGGATTGCATTGTTTTTCAAAAAACTGATCTCATACATCAGACAACCTCCTGGATAATAACTGTGCTCAAAATAGTTTTTTGCTTTATATCCCCAAAGCTTTATCCTACAGCATTAACAAAATATATTTCAAAGGTCAGCACTTTCTTGCTTGGCTGGATGACATATGGCCAACATAAGCAATAAATTGTCCAGTACAGATTGTCTCCAGTTGCTGAAATTAACCCAGAACTAGTGAATATGAGGGGGCTCCTACAGTTAGAATGGACTTCAAATAAGTTTAGAATTCTCTTAACTTCTTTGATAGCTGGTAGTGAATAGCATGTGTTCTCGTAACAAACTCAGAAAGAAAGAAGGGGAAAAAAAGAAAAAGAAAGAAAGAAAGAAAGGAAAGAAAGAAAGAAATTCAAATAATTTTGAAGTTGTTCAACAAAGTTATCTTTTGTTTTTCTTTCTGCTGATATACTGAAGCTGAAGTCAAGCAGTTTTACAAGCTCTTCAGCAATACGGCTTTCCAGGAAAACAGTTAAAGGATCAGATTTGTGATATGCAGAAAATAAATATATTTGCCCATAAATTTAAATTTGGTGCATATTTATTCAGAAGTAAATCCCATCAAGTTGTACAAGCTTAATTTCAAGTAAATGTATTTAGAATTACAGCCTTTGATAATAAGCTTTGGGTCTAGTTTCTCATTCTGGTATTTGACCATCAGTACTGATTGAAATACTGTTTTAGCCAAACAAGGTAATCCAAAGAGGGAGAAAGGCTATCCAGCAAAGCTAGTGAGCCTTAACTATGGTTAATGATGCCAAGCATGATTCATAGTGGCTTCTTGATTAAATGACTTATTTTTCTTCCTGGAATGTCTTGTTTCTCATTGTGTATGCTCATTTGCAACTCCCCCAGATAATTCCAAGCAAAAGGAAGGAGAGCCTCACGAGTTTCTGGCATCAAAGGATTCAGGAATCTGAGCTTTGACAAGTGTGTAATACATAAATTTCAAATATTAGGAGCTGGCAATGGGTTCTACAATATCACTGCATCGGGTACTCCATTCAAATGTATTCTTTGCAGAGGTTTTACATTCATTGTCCCTACAAAATAAATGCTAATTCTCTCCACAATAATTAATGTTTAAAATATTGTTTTCATCTATCACAAGGCATAGGGGCTATGAGAGTAACATAAGTGGAAGAGATAGGGTGGCATTCTTAGCTGTAGTATTGTGTATATTTGTTCATTCATTCAGTTAGAATTGACACTGTATCTTCCTTTCTGTCTATTTGGACATTAAAGCATTGTCACTAGGGAGTTTCCTGATTGAAGGGGGAGTAAAATATCTTGGAATATCTGGGGCTATAAAAAAGGGGTGGGTGGGGGCTGTATATGGAGGATGGTTACATGCCCTTATTAAATAGATACCAGAGAGCATCTCTTCTTCTTTTTTAAAAGAATTTATTTACTGGTGGTAGCTGCTGAAAACTTTTTTCCTGCACTGCTCCTGAGGCTCCCAATAGGAGAACTGGTTGCAATGGCTTTTTTGTTGCAATGTCAGTTTTAAACAGTTATTGTATTTTACTCTTATGAATGCCCAAGATATCTAAGCTACTCGCTTGTTGACTAGAAGAGCAAAGAAACCAAATACATACATACATGCATACCTGTCTTACATGATCAAGCCAAGACAGTGGAGGAGACGGCATTAAAATAGCAAGTCATGTTCATACGATATCTTGTTTAACAACTCACAGTGGCTTACTTAATGACCCAGTGGGAAGTGGCATCATAAGCTTGTCACAGTAACATGATCTCACTGTCCGAAAATTTTTCCTTATTTCCAGGTTAAACCTCTCCTTGTTCAGTTTCCATCCATTATTCCTTGTCTGGCCTACAGGCACTTTAGAAAATAGCTTGATCCCTTCCTCTCTGTGGCAGCCCCTCAAATATTGGAAGACTTCTATCATGTCTCCCCTGGTCCTTCTCTTTACTAGACTAGCCATGCCCAGTTCCTGTAACCATTGTTCATATGTTTTAGTCTCCGGTCCCCTTATCATCTTTGCTCTTCTCTGTACTTTTTCTAGAGTCTCGACATCTTTTTTTATAATGTGGTGAACAAAACTGGATGCAGTACTCTAGTAGGATTATGTGCAATAAGATGTGGTCTTACTAAAGCTTTATAGAGTGGTCTTAGTACCTCCCTTGATCTTGATTGTATTCCTCTGTTAATCAACTTAGGATTGCATTAGCTTTTTGGTGACAGCTGCGCACTTCTAGCTCATATTTAGCTGGTTGTCCACTAAGACTCCAAGTTCCCTCTCACAGTTACTGCTATTGAGCCTGGTTTCACCCAATCTATATTTATACTTTTGGTTTATTTTGCCTAAGTGTAGGACTTTACTTTTCTCTACATTGAATTTCATTTTGTTAGATATGGCCCAGTGTTCTAGTCTGTCAAGATCCATCTGGATCTTGAGCCTATGTTCTTGGGTGTTAGCTATTCCTTCCAGTTTAGTATCATCTTGGTAAGTTCCCCTTTTATTCCCTCATCTAAGTCATTAATGAGGTTATTGAAGAGTACTGGGCCTAAGATGGAACCTTGTAGCATCCCACTGGATACCTCCCTCCATGTAGACTTAGATCCATTTTGGACTATTTGTTGAGTACGGTTTGCCAGCCAGTTGCGAGTCCATCTAGTGGTGGTGCTATCTATTCCACTTTTTTCTAGCTTACTAAGAAGTAGGTTGTGGTCTACTTTGTCGAATGCATTGCTGAAATCTAAATATATTATGGCCACAGTATTTCGCTAGTCTACTAATTTAGTCACTATGTTGAAGAATGAAATAAGATTGGTTTGGCATAATCTGTTCTTTACAAAGCCGTGCTGACTGCTAGTTATTACTTTACTTGTTTCTAGAAATTGGCAGGTCTGTTTTTTTTTTAATTAGTTGGGACTGCACCACTTAGCAACAGAAATTGCTGGTCCCAATTGTGTCACTAAGCCAGGAGTACCTCTAATTATGAAAAAAAAAAAGCTTTTAAATACTTCGGTTTACTGACATTTTTTTCTCTTGCTTGCTTCTGATAACAGGAAATGTCCCCAAAACAACAGAGGACGGCGGCAGAAGCAAAATTTAGGCCACTTTACTTCAGATACATCATCCAGAATGGTTTAGCAGCATTTTTATGCCTACATTGACCATGTGATGTACAATTTTATTAACTTTTTTTAAAACAATGGAAATATTTATTTCAGAGGCCTTATTTTTGGACATTTTAATTATTATTGTTATTATTATTTTTAGTGTAGCTCTGTCTCATTTTATTCCAGGAAGCAGCTAACAGCTATGGACTGCTCTAGTAACTTCTCATTTCATGGTTTGAGGAAGATGTTAGTTTATTTCTTGTATTTGTATCCCATGGTTATATTGATAAGACTTATGCTTTAATCATGGAATGTAAGAATTTTGAAAAGAGAGATGTTTCACCAATAGTTATTCAACAAATGAAAATGGAGCCCATCATGTTTCTTCACAAAAAGGGTAAAGATGTTTACAACATACTTTTCTTATGAGGAACTAGAAGACAGTGTTTAAATACCGTAAATATTTAAATGTTTTTAAAACTTAGTAATGGATTTTTTTAGACATTGCCAATCGCATGAAATGTGGAGATGTGTTTTTGTGTGTAGTTGTAACATTTAGAATGGGCTGAATCCAGGTTAAGTTAGCTCTATCTAGTGCTCATAAGAATCAGTGGACGAGTTAATCTAAATTCCCATTGTTTTCAATGAAAACAAATTGTTCAATTAACTTAGAATTCAATCCTATACCTTTGTACTCAAAAATAAGTCCCATTCAGTTTAATGGAAATTATTCCCAGGTAAGTATGTAAAGGACTGCCTTTTTAGTCTGGATCCAATCCAAGATATATGGCCCAGGTTTCAGTGCCATCTTCTTCATAAATAGCTGACACTTTATTTTTAAATTGTAAAATAATAATTATAATATACAGTTCATTATTCGAAAAACTGCTCAGCTGAGCAGAGCACATTTGTCCTGGAGAGACAAATATATTGGTTTTTTTGTTAAGAATTATGTTAATAATCCACATACCTGATTGGGATGTAGCTGTGTTAGCCACTGTTTAAACAATTTTCATATTTACTACAGTTTTCTAAAGCAGATACTTGTTTTCACATCAGCAAACACAATTGTATAGTCTTTGTGATTAAAATGCAAAAAACAAAAATAGTATAAAAGATTTTGTGCTCTTGTCAAGAATAATTTCAAGAGCCACAAATGTGTCTCCCAAAAAAGTCTTCTGGTTGTATTTATTATATTAATAGGATGTTAGTAATTGTTTGGAAGATTCAGAGATAAAATGTAACTAGGGTGTGTTCCAACTGTTTAACATGTAGTTTTAGGCTTTCCAATTCTGCATGTAAGAATAAATAATTTGTTCAATAAAAAGGCTTTGAATATTTCAACTAGAAAGATATGCCAATGCAATGTTTTCTTTTCTTATTTAATCTGTCCCAAATGCATTTATTCATTATTGTAAGAAGCAATATATGTGCTTGGAAAGAAAATGGGAAATGTCATTTCAATTGCAAAGGTCTGTTAGAAAGCATTGATCCTCTTCCTACCACCTGAACACAAGAAAAAAAATATTAACATGGATTTTAATAGATCATGGGTTAATTATTTGATTGCTATATTGTTTACTGTTCTTAGATTAACTCAGATAAGTTCATGGTTATATGAGTGTGCTTCTTTCAGTGCATGTTCCTTTCCCAGTGTACTGCTTCCTAATTTTAGAGGGTTCATATTGCAGGAGGCACTTGAACAATCAGGCGTGGCTATTTTGTGGGTATAAATATTTGACAAGTGTCTTGGGGTGGAGTTTCAGATCCTGCTTTTGAACATTCTCTTAAAGACAGCTGTCGAGCAACCTTGCATCAGTGCCAGGTTTGTCCCACTGAGGTTTGAACGGCTGTTACATTTCAACTCCTGTAGACTGATCCAAAGACGGGCAGTATGGATCATCGTGCAGCACAGGAAATAGATAAAATCCACCCAAATCGCCAGTCGAGCATCACGGATGATGAAGAAGAACAAGATGCTGCATTTACCATTGTCAGAGTCCTGGACAAGGTAGCCACCATAGTAGACAGCGTGCAGGCCAGTCAAAAACGGATTGAGCAGCGCCACAGAGAAATGGAAGATGCCATCAAAACCATTCAGATTGACATTTTAAAGCTGGCTCAGGCCCATGGCAACACAGGATACACAGTTAACAAGCTGTTGGAGAAAACACGCAAAGTTAGTGCTCGAGTCAAAGAAGTGAGAGCCCGAGTAGAGAAGCAGAATGTTAATGTGCAGAAGGTGGAGACCAAACAGGAAGAAATGCTGAGGAAAAACAAGTTTCGTGTTGTCATTTACCAGGTAATCCTTTAAAAAAATCAAACGGCTATTACCTGCTATTGCAACTTCACACTTTCTGGTTTGCTTAACAATCCAAAGAACGTTGTTGTTTTTTAAAGCCTTCTCCATCTCAAAATGTGTTATGCTTTTTGGTTTTCTAGCATTGATTTTTTGTTTCTGAATGTGCTGGAGCTTGAATCCACTGGTGGCAAGGCAGGCAGTCTATTATTGGTTCGGGAAGTCTCTCAGCCAGCCAACATAAGATTAAGTGTAGATCAGCAAGACTATGTGTTGCATCTGTGAAAGGCAATCTGAGGCAGGCATTTGGGTATCATAACTAGTATTCCAGGCATGACTGTTGTCCCTGTTATTTTTTCAGAGGGTTAAGTAGAGAATTCAGCCTCAGCAATTCTTTGCACAGTGTAGTGCTTCCATTAATTATGAGGTATTTTCCCTCCTTTTAAGAGCTGAGTTGTGTTTTCTTTGCTAACCGATTGCCTTTAGTATAAGTATGCTATCTCTCTGCTGTTTTTCCACACAACAGTTTGCTTCCAAATTCCCTTCCAAATTTGCTTCCAAATATTATATTCTTTTAAGAATAACAATTGCAGTGGGGAAAAATATTGCAGTTTTGTTTATTAAAATGCTGGAAAACACATAAAATGCTTTCATTTGCGCAATTTTTTTATACTTTGAGGAAGTTGACATATCACATTCATTGAAAATTTGATGTGCTGCACTGGAAACAAATAGTGGGCAGAATCCAATCTAAATATTTTTCAGCTACAACTCATTTGCTGCAATGCTGAGCCCTATCGAACTCATGTTTCTTTCAAAATGAGAATTATAGATGCTTGTGTAAACTCTTCCTTAAAAGATTAAAAAATAAATTTACCAGTCCTTACTTTGGCTGGATTGTTCCAGTGATTGCACTGAAATAAAAGACATGAGACTTTGGCTGTCATGTTTGAGTATGGGAAAAAAATTATCATCTTTCATTACTGTTTGCTTTTATTTTTATTGTGGATGGAATGGTATGGTTCATTTATAAAAGCAATAAATTCTAGTCTTGGCTACATTTATGTGCCTCTCACATATATGGACTTTGATGCTGTAACAGCAGAACTCAATAAATTATGTATATGTATATTCATTCTCTGAATTATGCTAGCATGTCTTGATTATGAAATTTAGAAATGTCATCTCTAGTTATGTCTGTTCTTCACAGAGTAAGATCCAATATTCAGGAAGCAGAATTAATCATCGCTAGATATGGTATAAATAGCCAAGTGGCTGAATTGTCAATCGGCTTAGCTTGGCTTAGCAATATGTTTGCATTTCCCATGATGCTTAGCAGATGCCCCAACTCCACAAGGAGCAAATTTGTACCAAAACACAGAATAGTGGACAGAGAGAGTTGATTAATATTGAAAGCACTTTTGCCAAAACTGATTGATCATCATTGAATATGGAGTTTGGTAGAAACCAGCAAACATCGTCCGTAGTTGCCAATTAACTGATTATTCTCTCCTTCCTTCAAGAGATTTAGTTGCACAATTGATCAGCAATCTTACTTCACTGAGAAGAATATTGAATGTCACATTGACTTAAATATTATTTAGATTTTTGTATAATGTGCAATAGTTCAAACTCTTCAGACTAAAATTTGTTTTGTTGTAATTTTGACAGGCTTGAAAAAAGTTGCTTAGTATCATTGGAGGAAGCAGTAGTTGAGCAATTAATTGAGCTATAATTAATAGCCTCCAAACAATTCAGGATTTAAAAGCCAATATTAAGCAACAGTTTTATATTCTGCTCTGTTTGGAAGGCATTGCTCTTACAGATAATTGGAAATTGATTGTGGCTTCCAAGCATAATTTTTTTGAGTAGAGGTAAGAATAAAGTGATTGCATACTTATGAGTTAATTTCATATGATTTGCTTAGGTGTAAACAGCCATTTTGTGGGATTTTGTTGAGGATGGATTGATTTGCCACAAAGCCATGCTTAGTGATAACAAGAAACTACAGCAAGTCATATTTGTTCTTCCCTAGAAGTTGGGAGGGAAAGTTACATTTTCAAGTCTGGGTTGGATAGACATGGTGTTTCTTATTTAAATTTCAAATCTGGTTAATCTTAACATTGGTTTGTTTCAAGAAACATAACTTCAAACTTAAAATCAGTAACAGCATAATTAAGAAACTCCACCTCATTTTCAGGTTGGTGCATAGTTTTGGTCTATATTCTTTTTTCTTTTAATTTTGAAAAAAAGGAAAACTATTGCATGACTTCATTCTATCATGTACTTTATACTTCTGTCAGAAACAAATGAATTCTGGCTTACTTGTTCATCATGGTTCAAAGATCAACATAGTTACCTTTTCTCTGGAAGAACTGAGCCTGCTGAACTAAGCAAATTATTTTTTTTTCTCCAAGTTTTGAGTGAAATGTTAGACAATATCTCTAAATCTTTCAGAATTGGAATTATTTGCTGACCTTTCCTGAACTTCCCTTCTGATGCTGTATGTTCCATTAAAGTATAGCGTATCTTCCAGGAGATTCTAGGGATGTGTGATATATAAACACAAAGACCCAGGTTCATTCTCTGACATTTTCAGATGCTGGGAGATAGTGGTTAATCTCCAGAACATCTTTGCATCCAGGCTGCACTCAATGTCTCTTTGTAGGGGGAAGATTCCAGCAGCCTTGAAAGAGGCTTAATTGAAATAGTATGGGATTCATCTTCAACCTCTTTTGGCTACTGTGACAATCAGGTTTTAGACTATATTATAAACTCCAAATCATATTGGCTAGCCTCATGGATGACCTGTGGCAGGACTTAAGTAGGAGGAGTATGACGATCCATATTCTACTAGATTTCTCAATAAAACCTTTTGGGGCTGTCTGAGATATCATACTCTGAAGATTCTATTCCTTGAGTGATTGTTGTAACTAGATGGATGAGGAGAGGCTGGGTCTTAGAGCACTCCAATAGAAGATGCCACAGTATTTTCCCTGTCCTAGTAAAAATCTTCGTGATGCCCCTGAAAGAAAGAAACTGCCAGGTATCAGTGACATTATATTACTCGACTGGGAATCTCCACAGCCAGTTGAATGGAGAATGCAATGGAAGTTCTAAACTGCTAACAGGAGGATGGCAGGGTCTGGATGGGGAGAAAGAGGATCAGTTGCACCCTGAGAAAGATGAGGTGGCTATTGGTTTTTTTAGTCTCGCTCAATAGTTCAGTCCAAAAATCAACTCCACAGGAGGCTAAAACTACCTTTATTGAAAGTAAATATAAAAACAAAACTTGCAAGTCTTGATTCTGTTGTCAGGTAGTTCTCCACTTATGGTCACAATTGGGTCTGAATTTCCATCACTAAGCAATACTCTCATTAAGCAAGTCATGCTGATTTTAAATCTTTTTTGCCACAGATGTAAAATGAATCACATGGTCATTAAGCAACTCCACTCTCCACCATTGTTTGTTGGAAGTCCTCTGGAAAGGTTGTTAATGGCGATTTCTTGACTCAGGGCTGCTGCAGCTCTTGTAAAAACATGTGGTTTGCCTCACATGCCCATGGGGATGCTGCAACAGTCTTAAGTGGGAGGACTAGTTATAAGCCACTTTTTTTCAGTACTGTTGTAACTTTGGTCATTAAACAAATGGTTGCAAGTCAAGTATTTACTTCTCCTTTTAATTCTGTGACATTAGGAGATACCTGTCTGAATCACTTCAAAATGTTAACACGATGTTCTGGATTAAAACCGTATTTAATCTTGGCAACAAAGCTTACATGCTTCTATCAATGTCATCTCCCTTAGTTTCTACATCTGAGAGGCCTAGCGATTCTGGAATAGTACCAACTTTGTCTTTCAGTTGACTTGTGGTCCCAAGCAGAATCTAGGGTAATAACTTGTGATGCTCATGGACTCAAAGTCCTGAAAGACTAGTTGGAAACCATTGTCTCAGATTTAGCTGATTAACTAAGAACAGCCTTATCAATTATAATGCAGGCTATTGCATTTCTCAAATACAATCTACCTGCTCAATCTGAGCAAATGCTAGGCCACCCCATAAGCAGTAATGGAAACAAGCATTCTTTGTGGGAGCTCCCCTCTTTTGGTATATCTTATTTCTTCTCCCCGGTGCAAGGAAGTCTCCAAATCTCAGAGCCAGATGCATGAATGTGAAGTGTAAGGCTCTGCATTTAGGCAGGAATACCCAGTTGCACAAGTATAAATTAGGCAATATCTGGGTTCGCAGCAGTACTTAGGAGCAGAATCTAGGTGTCCCAGCAGGCCACAGATTAAGAATGAACCAATAGTGTGCCACAGCTATCAAAAAAGCCAATGCAGTCTTGAGTGGCATCAATTGAAGTACAGTGTCAGGATTTTAGCAAGTGATAGTACATTCTATGTTCAGCTGGTCAAATCACACCTGGAAAACTGTGTCCAATTCTGGTCACCATAATAGAAAAAAAAGTGCTGAAGAACTGGAAAAGAGTGCAAAGAACAACCACAAGAATGGTAATGGGTTTGGAATTTTGAATAATTAGGAATTTGGTAAGCTCAGGGGTGACATAACAGCAGTCTTTCAATACATGAAGGGATATCAGTGGGAAGAGACTAAACTGACACTTTATAGCATCTGATGGTAAGAGATAAACCAGTGAATGGAAGTTTTATAGATATCCAAAGTTGACGAATTGCCCGACTGTGAGAACGATTAAGGAATGGAACAGCCTCCTTCCTGCAGTTGTAGATGCTCCATCAGTATAAAACTTTAAAAAAATGGATGGCCATTTTCCTGATATGATGTGACAATCTGGGTAGGTGTTTGGTCTAGAACAGGGGTCCCCAACCACTGGGCCCCATACTGCTACTGGTCCATGGATCATTTTGTACCGGGCCACAAAGAATAATCGTGATTAAAATATATATTTTATATTAGCTAAAGCTAAGAAGCCCTTTACTATTGGGGAAGAATTGATTTTGCCGGTCCTTGAAAAAGTGTTTCTGCGTGAAACTGGTCCCTGGTACAAAAATGGTGGGGGACCACTGGTCTAGAAAACAATTCTAGGTATAGACCAGGCTGTTCTGGAAGGCCATGAGAGGCTGATTGTTGTCAGTATATTTAGTTAGTGTGGTATTTAGAAGGTTGTTGGCAGGATAGGTTAATTTTTATATGATAGTAACCGTAATGTTTATTTGTTTACCTGCATGACATTGTAACTGCTCTTTATGTACACTGTTCCTTGTGTATACATTGAAGCAATATATCCATTTTATAAATATATTAAAATACATTTCTCCAAGTCTTTCTACTGCCACATTTTCATCTCTCTTCAAGATCTGGAATTGTATAACTCTCCCCTAGTTGGGAAAGATGATTCTCTTTCAGATAGAGAGATCAAACATAATATTTTCAGGACATATTTCTCTTTTATAAGTAAATCTGCAGCCTTTTGGTGATCTGGACACTGTTAGAATGTCACCTGTAGAATTCCACACCTTGCTGGTTTATTTTTTCCATGGGCACAATCTCCATTAGGTGTTTTTTTGGTTTTGATTGTGATCACTTGCCCATCATTACACTTCATATATTTGAACTTAGTTCTATATCCCAACTCTACAGTTTTTCCAGGGTAGCTGTACTGAAAACAACAAAGGTTGGAATAGACAAAACTGTTTGTAATTAATCATAAATGGTTTATTGAAAGTATACTCCCCATAAGGTTTGTGTGTGTATGTGTGACTGACATTTATTACTATACAGACTCATTATGCTACAAAGACTGATCAGGATTTCTTGACTGTGGTTTAAAACTGGTCTCAAATCTGGATTATTATCTGTGTTATTAACAATTAACTGTGCTGTAGTTAACACTGTTTTATTGAAAGAGCAATAAAGTTTAAGAATATGATTCTGTGGTTAATTTCTTATTAATGGTATGGTCTGCACTAACCCCTAACATATGAACAATTAGAAAGTTGTTTGGTAAGGGACATAACAGAAATAATGATTGGGCCTTATGCTATTGAATCTTTGTGAATGTTCTGAAAAATTTAGCATAAAATAGAATGATTGAGGCTGCAGATATCTGAAATTTTCTAATTTCACTTTGAGCCATTTTTGAGAAGTGTGATAGAGGCATAACATTGTGCTCTTACTTGTAGGAAGACATTCAGTGTCCATCTACTCTGACTGTTGTCAAAGACCGGACACAAGGGGAAAGCACAGAAGATGCCTTTTGCCCACCTGATGATCTCTCTTCTGATGAGGAGTATTACATAGAAGAAAGCCGAACAGCCCGTTTTAAGAAATTGGGGATGAGGCGCATTAACAACATCAAGAAAGCATTTTCAAGAGAGAATCTTCAGAAAACAAGGCAAAATTTTGGCAAGAAGGTGGATAGGCTTCGTACTCGAATAGTGACACCTGAGAGAAGGGAACGAATAAGGCAATCAGGAGAAAGGCTGAGACAGACTGGGATACGGTTCAAGAAAAATATTGCCAATGTAGCACCAATTAAGGAGAATTTGAAAAAGTATAGGAAAACTAAAGAGCAACTAGAGGTTGAAGATCAACAAGGAACCCAAGAATCTGGCACTAAAACAGCAACAGAAAGTAGGGAAGCTGAACCAGCCACTGAAGAAATTTCCTACACTGAAGTGATAACCAAAGTGAAGAAGGACAAAGGGGATGGATCAAAAAACCTTTCTCAGGCAGATGAGAAAGTAATGATTCCTCCCGAGAAAAACATGATCAAAACAGAGACAAAAGAGGAGGCACTTCTATTGGATCTAAAGCAGCCAGCTTAAATGGCAAATATCTGCTGGTGAAGTGGTGTCATGATGGCAGGGAAAGAGCAATTCATTTCATGTTGGAGGTGCAGAATGGTGGCTTTCGTACTGCCTGCAAATACCTTGAAGTATTACATGTTGCAGAAAGTTTGGGGCCCAGCCAAGGTTTGGTTTCTATTTGGACATGCCAAATTGGTCAGTTGGATTTATCTGCCAACCCACCAAACCAGGCAGCATGTGTTAAGACATTCTTTGCCTACCTTGCGTTGTTTAAATGTATTTTATTCTAAAACTCTCATTATCCCCATCCTTATTATGAATTTTGGAATGGTACTTGATAGAGTGCCTGGTTGGAGGAAATTGTTATAGGACTTTTTCAACATTTCTCAATATTTTTACAGGAAAGTCAGTAATGACAGACTTGCTATCCTGCAAAGGCTATCCTACACAGTTTGCCTGATGATTGATAAGCTCTTCTGGACAATCTGCAATCCCAAGGGAAAATTGTAATCTTTGTGTAAAGAGATGTGCTTGGATTAAATTACAGAAAAGAATAGATCGATATGTATATATAAATATATATACTCTGTTCTTTTACATACAATGGGTATATCTTTATCACTTGATGATTCTCTGCTAATAATAAACAATTTCCTTTTAACATGCAAAATGCCATTTACCCTAACAGGTACTACATTTCAGCATTAAAAGGTGATAGAAACACCACCACCGCCCCGATTTAATGATATTACTTTTTCAACAAGTTTCTTCTGTTTGTATTTTTATGTACAGCGGCAACTACAAAAAGTAAATCTCATTATTTGACTTATAAGAGATTTCCGGCTGTTGCACGAAGTAGGTGAATTGTGGGCATGAACAAATCCATCAACAGGTAACCATTAACTCTTTTCTCTCTCTCTCCCCCCCCCCCCTACCTTTTTCCCAACAGTTTCCTCCCCCCCCCCCCCCAACCTTTTTTATCCAGATAGGTTTGTTGGAGAAAGTTGATTGTGGTAAACTGCAGAGAATTGGATTTTTCTTTGCAAGACAAAATATGGAGAGAACTCTAGTTAGTTCAGGAAATTCACCTTTGCCCCACCTGGAAAAGATCATTAGGATCTTGCTCATAGTGAGTAGCCTGTAGACTGGCCATTCCATGAATGAAAGCGCTCCTTTCATTTAGGAAGACAGTAGGATTCAGCATACATGTCTTTCTGGAGGGAGAATAGGGAGGAGTCAGCAATAGCACTTAAACTTTTATAGTGCTTTATAGTACTTTACAGCCCTCTCCAAGTGGTTTTAGACTCAGCATATTGTCCCTGGGTCCTCATTTTACCCACCTAGGAAGGATGGAAGGCTGAGTCAACTCTGAGCCTGGTGAGATTAGAACTGCCAAATTGCAATCAGCCGGCAGTCAGCAGAAGTGGCCTGCAGTACAGCACTCTAACCATTGTGCCACCATGGTACACCGTGGTATCCCAAACCACCAATGGTTTAAATGGCTTTTTGTTGGTTCATTCAGTATATTCTTTTCTGTTTCAGAGGCTTAACAGTGTAACCAGTCAGTAGTGTGGTGAGATCCTTTGAATGAAAAAATAAAAATAAAAAATCTGTAAAGGGCTTGTTTGTAAATGTATTCTTTTAGCTGCATCAGTTTAACAAGAGAACTTGCCTCAACTTTAGCATGTTTGTTGCAATGTAAAAAACAAAACAAAAACAGAATTAGTGCTTTTACGCAGAGCTGCCGTAGAATCTCCAGGTGTTCATTAATGACCCAAGTTAATGACCTTTAAATAAGCTTTTTTCTGTTAATTCAAAGACTGCTCCAGAATAATTCATTATGGTGCCGTTTCTTAATCTGCTTTTGTTTTAGTTTTAACACTGATAACAGTGTAATCCAAGTATACACATTTTGTATCAATATATACAGTGTTCCATGACTATATCAATTATGCAAAGTACTTTTTTTTCTAAAATTCGCTATATTCTGCAGATTGTAGTGATGTTGAGCTTTGCCAAATGCTCATGCTTTTTGATTATCAAAACTCTGAGACTCATCTACCTCAGTATAAACATATTCTTTTTGATCATTATAAAATATATTTTTTTCAGTCATATTTAGTAGAAAAAATATGCTTATCTTCTGCTCCTTCTCCTGCCCCTTGCCTAATATTGTTCAGGATACTGTTTTCCATGACCAACATATTTTTGGCTTCAAGTTCTGATATTTTTTTGTTTCTCAAGTATGTGGTAATAGCATTTAACTTTCAGAGCCAAGGAGTAGTAGTTGTAAGGAAGTAATGCTACACTTTACATTCAGTGGTTCAACAATTTCAAAGTGGATTAGTGTTTCCAGATTGAGATGAGTGACTTAACTGCAGTGGAAGGCAGAAGAGACAGACTGTATAAGGAGAAAACAGTTTCATATGTACTGTATGTTTCTACACACTGTAAAAATAAGAATGGTACCAAATAAAAAAGAATATGTAAGCATGTTAGACAGAATGTGTTGGTAATTATTTCCCAAACTGCCGATACATAGATTTTATTAGGTTTTATTAAGAATCAAAGATGTCCCAGATTATTTTGGTCTTTGCATGATTTGTTACTTTTGTTTTAGAGAAGAGAATGAACTATAAAATAAAAAAGGACAAAAAACAATTCCTTAGGTACATATTCCAAGTCATAGAAGAAGGAATTTTCATTTTTCATGCCAATGTTGCAGAAATTAATTGCAGCACTGTGATAATTTTCTAATTCAGTAAACATCAGGATATGTTCATGGATTCTCTTCAACAACCATCTGGGTTCTGTTCTATTTTTTTTAATGTCTCACTTGAATAGGTATACTTTAGGACAGTGGTTGCCAACCGGTGGGCCGCGGCCCACTGGAGGGCCGTGAGAAAATTTTGGTGGGCTGCAGAGAAATCTTACCCCAGAGCACCCCCACAAAGCAATTAATCCAGGCTGCGCAGAAACACAAGGCTGCGCCACCCACATCGCCCATGGGAACCCTTCCCGCCCACTCACTCCTTACCCGGTAAACTTGCCTGCTGAATTGCTATTTTTCCTTTTTCTGACCATCATCTGTTCTGCTGTGCCAGATTTAAATTAGCTAGGAAGCAGGAAATGGTTGGATTTCTTGCTTTCTAGCTAGTCTTTAGATCTTCGGCTCTGCTTCCCTTAGGACTGAAGGTTTGCTTGCAAGCAAATTCAGTGCAGACTCACGGCAAGCAAATTTGAGAGACTGAGCTAGCTGATAGCAGATAGATAGATCACTGAATGATTCTGTGAACAACTCAATCTGCCTGCCTGCTTTGCCTGATTTTGGGTCAAAGTTTTTTTTTTGTTATAAAAAAATTCAATATTTATATACATATTTATAATATTTACATACAAGCCATGCCCAGCCAGTAACATGACCACCAAGCCACACCCACAAATTAGGCCATGCCCACAGAACCGGCTAGTGGTCCCTGGAATTTAAAATGAGGTTGGTGGTCCCTGAGGTCCAAAAGGTTGGCGACCCCTGCTTTAGAGTGTTCTACGGGAAGCTATAGGTCCATACATAAGTATTTTCAATGATGTTCGAGTGCAAAATCTAGGTTCCCCATCATCTCTAAAATCAGGACACCCTTGCCAAATATTGCTCATCTAGACAAGGAAAGTTGTTGGATTATCCTTGTTCTGACTCACATGCACATTAGTGTGCACTACTCCCACTGATCCTCTTCAACTGAAGCAAGGAGAAGAGGAATAAAAATAGAAGAGTAGCACAAATTAAGAAAGGTTGGGGCTGACTTGAAAACATGGCAATCTTTCCGTTCCACTTTTTTTTCTAAATAAGGGAGCAGTTCAGGCAAACCCTATGTGGCCTCTCAAGAATTGAGTATGGCTATTTCTGTTGCTGCTTGAAACATTGCAGGAATTTCATAGTTGGTATCCATTATAGCATCTCTTTTTCCTTAATGTTCAGTTGAACTTTTGGAATCACTTTGCAACTTCTTTTTCAGATTATCAGTGAAATAAAGGAAGAACACAAAATTTCTGCATGTTCCAATGAAATATTTTAAAAGAGTAGGTTAGTCTTAAATACATTGGAATTAGGTAGCTACTAAATTCAAATTAAACAAAGTCTACTTTACTTGCCTTTCTTTTTGGATATTTAAATTCTGCTTTTAAATTATAATTATATTGTATGAGTGGAATTGATTCTCCTATTAAGCAACAGATCCAGTTCTAGAGACACTGACATTGCTTATAGAGCACAACACAATGCAATTGGGCCATGAATTACCTTATTTTTCAGTTCCTTTGAGGCATAAAAACATCTTTTAAATATGGGCAAAGAACAGCTTCACATCCATTTGCAATTTAAAAATTGTTCTTAGCTACCCCAGCTACAAAAAGATTACTTTCACAAATATGCAAACATTTGGTACAAGCTAAGAGCTTTTGGCGTATGCATCAGACCCTGATTTTTATTATATGAATCAAAGCTTTGAAATGTACATGGCTTTTGCGACTAGGCCATTTATTTAATTGTGCAATTATCATGAAAATTGGTCCTTACGAAAATAAGATATAAACTAAAATTGGTTCTTATCATGGAGATGTTGCATACTAAGTTAAAACACATAATCTGCTCAAAGCAAGATACTTTTCTGTCCTAAATCTGAGCAGCTGATGAGCAAGAGTTGATGAGATAGTATTGTCACATGAGAAAATGCTTACATGGTCTGGTTCAAAATGTGCCAGTACATACAGTAAGAGGTGGCCTTAGGTTTATCTGTGTAACACTTTTGTTACACAAGCAGTACTGGCTTCCAGATTCCTTCTGGGAACAATTCAAAGTGCTGGTTATTGCTTTTAGAGCCCTATCTAGGTTACCTGCAGGACTGCCTTTCCCTAAGGGCAGCCACCTGCCTTATTAGATAGGGTGGACATGTTTAGAGTCTCTTCCCTTAAACTTTGCCATGTATGAGAACTAGGTAGTGTGTAGCAGCCCTTGTCCAGTGGAACACCTTGTCTTCTGAAATTCAAGAGGAATTTCAACAACCTGCTTAGCCTTCCATCAAGTTTTGAAGACTTTGTTTTTCCTCCAAGCCCTGGGGTAGGATGAGGTGACTGTATATGTCAGAGATTTCACTTGATGCCAGTTTTTTGTTTTTAATGTTCATGAATTTTATTTTAACGTGGTTTTATTTTATGACTATTGTTCTAATTCTTGACTGGAAGCTGCCCACTTCAGTAAAAGATGGGCAACTGTATAAATGTTTAAAATAAAAAATAAATCTTTGCTCTACATCAGAATCTTCAGTGTCAGGAAGCTGATTTTCCCATTTTCTAGACTTGATAATGACAATATGTTAATTACAAGGCTTAACATTTCATCATAGAATGTTTCTTTTTAATCTAAGTACATTTCACACTAATAAGAGTTCACATAATAGGCATTAAGCAAATAGAGAGACTGGGTTCTCATAAACTACTTCAAAAATCTTTAGAAAAGTTCAGGGTAGGCTCTTATGACAGAAGTACTGGTATAGAATTTCCAAATAAAACCTAACAATAAAGAAGAGTGTAAAAATATAGAAAAAGTGAAAATGAATCCCCTATGCTTTAAATAAAACATGTCAAAATTGAGGAGTAAAAGTAAACCCATTTATTTATATTGCAATTTCTAGACCATCTACTTCCCTCAAGATAGATTTTACAATCTTTAGTAAGACCATAACATCCTCTGGAATGAGAATATTAGGAAAATTAACACCCTAGAGACATTTGGAGTTGTGAATTCCAGTGTAACATGGCAGCCATCATCTAAGACCAATGTTCCACTCAGAATAATATCTTTGAAAATATAGATTATGAACATGTCTTATCCCCTGTGGCAGCAAAGAGTTAATGCCTTATTTCTAAATTACCTTAAAACCAAAGTCATGCTAGCAGTTGAAACAGAAATAGCATTTTCTGCTATTTATACATAGACATTCATTTTTTAATTTCAGAACTACAACTACAGCTCAGTCTGAATTCTTGAAATTTTTGCTTCAGCACCATTGATAGAGACAGGTGCAAGGATATACTTTCCCGAGAAAGGGTGTCAAGAGTTAGAACCTATTTGAAAAATCTCTCTCCCATTGTGTCCCAAAGAAGAAAGCCCAGCAAATGAAACAGTATCTCACCAGTTGGAGTGTTTATTCATCTATGTACAATTTGATTCCCCCATCAGCCACCCATATCTACCATATTTATGATAAGCCACTAACAATAGTTTTTTTCCCTTCTGTCAGCTAATTATCAGAGGAAGAGCTAACACATAGTTAGCTTTGAGAATTTTTTTTTTTTCATTTTTGGGAATACAGCATATTATTGAGAAGTTGCTAAGTAAATGTCATCGGCTTTGCAGGCCAACTGTTTTAGCCTTAGGAATTATTTCTAAAAGCTGCTCAAAAGATTATCAGGTGTTTGACTAAGCAAAACATCTCTGCAAAAGTATGATTAATTTTCTCTTTTAGCATGATACTCTCACTGATATTACAGCTTATCTAGAACAACTTTCAGGTAGTAATAGAAGTCACTCGCACAGACAAGACTCCATGTAGCGACAGAAAAACAGATAAGGCCCAACCATTGCCAGGAGAATGGGGATAACAAGCTGTGACATACTAGAATGAGAAACAAGTGGGATCAAGTGAGTATGATAGTGAAGATCTAGACTAGGGATGTCAAACCTGCAGCCTGCGGGCTTGAATGCGTCACGCACTGGCCATGCTCACCCCTGGTTTAGCAAAGGAAAAATGGGCCATGACACTATGAGCTTGACACCCCTGATCTAGATGACAAACACCCAGAGAAAAAAAAAGTATATTTTAATGACTCCAATCAAAAATCTTCAATTGGAAAATTGAATTGGAACGTATTTCCTTTTTAATGGGAATACTAGTTGAGGAAAAGTTAGCTTTTTTTTTTCTCTACCTGGGGATCATGGCAATTAAATTTGGGATTTTCTTCTCCCAAAGCATATGCTCTACTATTAGCATATGCTTCTGAACATTTTATTACTTCAGGCAAACAGTTGTTCCAGATCATTTTGAAATTCTTTTTCAAAGTAATTTGCCAAATTGTAAAGTGATGCACTATATTTCAAAACAGCTTATTAAGGTCATTTGAAAGAACTATTTTCTAAAATGCTTGTGGAGTTATATGGAACACTGTGTAACTATAACGATGAAATTCATTATGGGCAATCAATAAGTAATTAGACTATCCCTAATGACTGGCTAGCAACTATCAATTTTAAGCTATAAAAATAAACTAGAGAAACAGTTAATAAATTATAGTGAATGAAGCTATTGTTAAGTTTCTCATTAGTTAGTTCTGTGATAAAAACATGAGCCATTACATTTGTGGAAATGCTAATATAATTTACAAATATTTCAATTTAATAATTCACTAATGTGCAGTAGATATATAAAAGTTATGTCCCCATTTGATATTTTTAAAAATGGTAATCATACTGCAGTGGAGTCTTGACACAGAAATATTCAACAAACTAAAGTTCACTATAATAATGAATACATTAACACCGAGTAAAGTTTAGGAATCATTTGAGTCTTCGTTCTTGGAAAGGCAGTAACAAAGATAATGGGAAAATGTAGTAGGATGGAAAAATATCTTGAGGAATTCAGAAAAAAAATAACTACTCCAGGATAGTCTCAAAATGTGTGGAACTTACTTGTGGGAGAAAGTTCCAACTGCCAGTAGCCATACTTTAGATACATTCAATGCTCACAAACTGGAAAAATATACTAATCCATGTTTTCATTTTGGGAATGCTGTCTGAAATTTGGACTGGGTCACCTAATCCCTGGCTAAGTAGTTCTCCAATAAGGGTACAGGAGATATTGTGTAGACCCCAAAAGATGGGTGGGTAGGTGTTTGCAGACTGAAACAAATCCTTTTTGGCTATTGATCATCTGTGTAGGATTCAGAATGGTTTCCAATCCATTACCTAAAGGCCCGGTCCCATTGGCCGACGGATGCAAAACGTATGCATAAAGGACACAGCGGACAAGCAAAATTTCGGGGGTGGCTCCATCCGTTGTCATCCGCTCCAAAAAGTGGCGAAAATTTGCATAAACAGAATGGAAAAGAACGGACATGGGTAGTATGTAGTGGGGATGTTAAACGGATGTTCCTAGGAAGCCTAGCTGATGAAAGCAGATGACACCTCCGAAGGGATTCTGGGGGATAATTGCAAAGTGGACACATAGCGGATGAAGCGGATGCATCACGTATGCCTAAAGGAAAGAAAGGGGATGCCGCACAGATGTATATCAGATGCAAACTGTTCACTGCGCATCCTTTCTATTACCGTGCTACTAACGCTGTGTAGATGTTCTGTGTACCTTTTGTTTCCTCCCTCTTTCCGTTTTCAGCTGCAGCGGATGTGAGTTGCGAGGATGCCCAGAGGATGCAGAGAGGATACAGCGGACGTTTAATGGATGATAAACAGACCTAGAACATTTGTTGCTCATATGTTGCGGATTTATATCGTACACGGCAGAAAGTTCATCCGTTCACAAAGTTTTGTGCAGCTCAAAACTTCTTGTGCAGATGAAATCGCAGTGGACGGATGCTTGACGGATAAAGCGTATGAAACAAGTATGCAATGAGTACACAACAGATGCATAGCGTTTTCCAGTGGATGGCAAGCTTTTTTTAACGTTTTATATCCTCTTTGCATCCGTAAGTGCAGTGGGACAAGGCCTTAAGTGTGATGTGCTGTCAGTAGCCATACAGAATAATCTTCTTTTGTTCTTTTCTGCCAGTTTACAAGAATCATCCAAAGGAAGGTGATATACGTAATGGTTGATGCTGGAACTTGATTTTATTTTACTAGATTTTTACTGTTTTCTTCTAAAACATGAGATTATTCAACAAGTGAATATGTATTATAGAATGCAATCTTGATTTGCTCTATCTGTTACTGGCAAATGATCTTTTCAAATCAGCTTCTCAATTAAACAACTTAAGGGTAAATAAATAAAACTCAGAAGTGCCACTTTCAAATAGTTAAATAATTGTGGTGACTAAATTAATTATTTTTATTCAACTAATTTTCCCCCCATAAAAATACAGTTCTAGGCATTTCACAAATTGATACGTAAATATGAGCACAGAACTAAGGAGAAACAATACAGGGGAAAATGGTTGTAACTCAGCAAGGTCAGTAGTAAAATGACAATTGTAGACATTTATAAAACAATCCCTGGAGTCCCCACACCACCCTTTTTGTTTATTTCTTGTAACCCATCATTTAACAGATCATTATTTTAAAAAAGTACCAAAACGTTTTCCTCTATCAAAAAACAAACAAGCAACAAAACCCTTTTCTGTATATAGGTTCTATGAGCATACTCAGTGCCCATCTTCATGTGAATGACAAAATAAGTCTCCTAGCTTTCTACATTAATATAAAAATATATACATCCCCATTTCTTCAGTAGAGACAAACTTTAAACATCTATGTAATAAACGGGGGAGAATAGTATTCAACTATAAATGATGTATTCTGCACACTAGAAACATGAGTCTAGCCCAAAGTTGTTTACTCCAACATTTGCTAATGTAAAATCATTAGGAGTAAATGGTGATCACTTCACGTCCTCCTCCTCGCACCAAAAGCACTCTGTTTAAGCCTTCTGTCAAAACTTCCAAAAACTCCATGTCTGGGTGTTAAATCAGTCAAGGTTGTAAGGAATGCATGTAATCTTTATGACACCCATATTACTACTCTATGATATTCTTTCTCATAAAATGTGTAATTTGCACCCCAGAAGATCTGTTAAGCAAGAGTCAGACAGAACTTTCAAATCTACATTCAGCCATGAAACTGAAACTCATACAGAGAGATTACTTACTTTTTCTGGTTGAACGTGGAAATAAATTTTAAAGCAGCTCGTGCAGCTAAAAAGGCAACATTAAAACGGTCCAGAGCAAATGTAATATTACTCAACTCCTCATGCTGAACAGGTTACAATCGGCTCCACCGCTCATTCTTCCTACTAGCTGCCTATCTATCCAATTACTGTAACTGCTCATCTCAAGTCAATGACTCTGGGCAGTTTACATTTCATCTGACTCCCAATTTAGTATTGAAACTGGATATTATAATTTATATGTCATGTGCTATTCAGGGTTTGCTTTTAACTTCTGAAAACAAAGGCAAAGGAAAACAAATCATGGAATATTCCATGATTACATCAATGCAGCTATGTTAAACTTTCCCTGAGACAAGAGGGAAATATATACCCCTTGTAATTTATAGTTTTTTAAAAATCCCAATATTTTAGCTATAATTATCAAAGTACTATTTTTGAAATATATTCACAGTGAAAAATAAGAATTTGTATTGATGCTGTATGTTTTCTTTCCTATATTTATATAAACAAATGTAAGAAATTCATGTCCCCTTTATACTTCACAAATGGAAATATATCTGTATTCTGAGGTATGTCAAAATATTTGATAAACAAGAAAAGGTTCAGAAGATCTATGATTGTAATAAGTTGTCATTAAACAGATTATTTTCCCGGATTATATGTTCACCTGTTTCTTATTTCTTGCAATACCGTTCTCATACTTTTCATCTGATCATATAATATCACAATAAATTTCCAGAAGAATGGTTATATTAATCTATTACAGCGAAGACTTTTCATTTTTGTTTTGTAAATTGATTAGGCTCAAGTTTTAGACTTTGCCTCATTTTTTTTTTTTTTCTAAAGAAGGATACAGTTTTCATCCCCATGTCTGTTCTTGGGAGGGCCAGGCATGTTCAGTAATACCAGCTGGGCATTTTGTGACTTGTTTAGCACAACTCCATTGAGCTTGACAGCAGTATGCATTCTTCGCACATTTGACTCATTCCTATGATATGACAATTAGAAATACCGTTTCATTGATAACAAAAGAAAAAGTCATTATGGCAGCCAAACATTCATAAATCTAACAGATAAAATGTTCGCTAATCAGCAGTACATCTCACAAAGTGAAAAATCTGTATTTGATTAAGAACAATAGCTTTCTGGATCTAGACAAAATAATTTGATTTTCTATAGTGTGTAAGATTTTATCAGGGAATGATAAAACTCTTGGTTTAGTTTCATTTATCTAGGAAAGAAGTTTCCATCTAGTTCATATTACACTGTTTTCTAAAAAAGCAAAGCATCAGAACCAATTGGCACATGCACAGTTCGAAAATGATTTGGAAGAATGCTTTGAACGCCATACAAAACAACATGTTTTGGCTGTTGACTGAAATACTGTCGCTGCACTAAGGTCCCATTAACTTTGATTAGCAGATTTCAAGCTTGAAATACTTTCATCACAGTTCAATCAAGACACTTTAAATTCAAAGCAATCGGGTTCAGGTCAAACTGTTTTGAATTTGCTACATCATAAACCTACAGTTCTTTGATTTATAAGTAGTACCATAAAATTATATATCAATGGAAAGATAATTTAATCAAGAATGTAATGCAACAATGTTTGTTCAATTATCTGTATTCTATGAAAAGGAATCCTAGAACATCATCCATTTAGTATTTTTTTAAGTATCCATGTTAATTCAATAAACAATTTCCTTTTGTAGCTGGAGGGTATTCTTAGCTAGGATAGCACAGCAGTATTAGCCAAGTGGAATCTTTTTACTGAATGTGCAACTGAAAAAGTACTAGTTGTTGCAAATCTTTTCTGCTTAAGACTGCATCAGCTGAAGCTTGGAAAGTAAGTTTGCAGTGTCTTGTAAAGGCAAGATTGAGAACTATGTTACTGTTTTGAACGTGCTGGGGGAAAAGGCTTTCAACATGGCCATATTCCTTTGTGTAGTGGGTCATGAGAGAATGGCAAAAGATTGGACCTTGCAGCCGGGAGCTATGCAGATTCACAACTACGATAGTCAATAGAAATTTACTGCAACAGAGATAATTTGACCTGTGCTAAGTTTTGGTTAGTATAGGCAGTGTATCAATGGGGAAATACACTGGGTCCTATGTGAAACAGATTTGTCTTGTGCATTAAGCATGGTCAGAAATGAGGCTGGAAATAGCATGCAGAGTTCCTCCCTAGCTGATAAGGCTACCAGCTCTGCAATCTGCCCGGGAGAACACCTTCCAAATAAAAAACTTTGTATTAATTGAACAGAAAAACGTAACACAAAATGTTTAGGTCCTGCATTGGGTGTTGTGAATATTGAAGTGAGTAGTTTTGCATTGAAATTTCTTCATGTGCAAGTGTGGGTGCCCCTGAGAAGTGAGTGGATTGATACCTACAGTGGTAGCCAAAATTATAGAAACTTTCTGGGAAAAGTGTATTTTTGAGGTTTGATGGCTAATAACACCAATTGTTTTGGAGTAGTACCATAAAATTATATATCAATGGAAAGATAATTTAATCAAGAATATAATGCAACAACATTTGTTCATTTATCTGTATTCTGTGAAAAGTTATAGCCAAATAACCAGAAAAAGGAAGCACAACTTGCTTACATTGATTAGCTTCTCTGAGCTGTCTCCCCAAAATGGAGACTCTCACATCCTCAATGAGATAAAAGAGCACTGGAATCAGAAAGAAAGAGCTCATCAAGAATCTCGTGAATTAAATGTTGTGATGGACAGCAACCCTATCCATTGTAAGAGTAAAAGGAAGTCTGCTGCAGTGGTATTTCACTTTCTCTGATCCACCTGTCTTTGGCTTCCCAACAGGATTCAGACAATCCAGTCATCCCAGGGAAATTAAGGGAACCTCTGCTGTTCCAAAGGTCTTGGGGTGGTTGGGAGGCAGGCATTATTTCAGGTTGCTGAAGGAGTTCCTCCAAAACCTGAGAATGTTGGCTTCAACTATTTGAAAACATTCAAAGACAGAAGAGAAAAAAGGAAAGAAAACCCCTCCTCCCACGCCTTGTATATACCGGAGGAGGTAGAAATGAGAAACTGACTAGTGGCTGCCAAAGTGTTTGGTTCTGCCAGATGGAGTCAATCAGAGTAGCAGCTAAGGATACTTTGATACAGTGTATCAAATCCAAATGAACTGGGGGGATGGGTGGGGATGAATTCCAAAATTATTTTACAGAGAAAGCAGAATTGTCATCACCATATTTATGAAGTCGTTCCAATTCTGCTCTACTGGTGTAGTTAAGGAAGATGAATTGTTCCTCTGAGAATAAAATAATAGAACAGTTCATGATCTTTGTTTGCCTTAAGGGTGTACCCAATAAAGCATGGAGCTCAGTTCAAAACAGCTCCACTCATGACATTCTGTCAGAATGTTTTAACTTGGTTGAATTCCAGTAGGATGAACAAGTACATGGTGCTCCAAAGGACAAGAACTCAAAACATCTTTACTTATTTGTTAGGTTTTTAAAAACCCTACCTTTATTGCTTTTGAAGGAACTTGAAATGGTGAACATACCGAATACTCTTTCCTCCTCCTATTTCCTTACAACAATATCCCCATGAGGTGGGTTGGGCTGAGAAAGTGTGACTGGGCCAAAGTCACCTAGGCTTTCGTATCTAAGTTGAACTAGAATTCATGGCTCCAAGTTTCTAGTCCAGCTTAGCCGCTACACCAAACAGGCTCTTTTTGAATGATGCACACATTATTCAGCAGGAACATAGAAAGAGGCCAGGGATCCACTTTCAAGTAAGCCTACGAAAGCAGGAGTTGCACCCTTGTCAAATCTCCAGTTTTCCTATGTAGATTAGGGTCTTCTTTTATTTGCAAATAGTCTATTTTTGCACAATATCATAATATCCTAGTTGACATTAGAAGCATTGGAAATATACCATCATGACTTAAGAGAACAAGCAAATACCGGTATGTAACCCAAGACAGTTGCAAACAATCGAATTTTGTTTTGAACATCCAACATGCAACATTTTATCCTGAGTATATGAAAAAAGCTTGAGAACATTCAGTATGGCTTTTATAAGCTTAGTATTTTAGTCTCAGAATATTTTAAGTACATCTAACCTGCCTGAATTCTGATAAATATTGACCACCAAGAGAGCTGTATTTATCACAAAGATCCTGCCATGAACATCAGATTGTCTACTATAACAATATTTTAAAGCAATATTTTTAGCCTGGACACAAACATCCTGGAAATCAATGGTAACTCAAGCTTTAACTGAGTTAAAAGTCGGAATTTGTAGACGTTATTAAGCTCTAATTATTGTTGTATTGCTGCAAATATTTTTTCTCAATTGGAGAAAGAATAAGCTCTGACTTAAACCACAGCAAGATTGAATGCTTGTGCATTTGGAACCTTCCAGAATCTAGGAATCCGCCAGGATCTAGGTATTTTCCAGTTTTGGTTCCAGTTGGATTGCATTGCCTCAGTTGGAGCCATTTTGCCATTTGGAGATCTTCCTTCAGTTTCTATATGGGAATCAGCTTGTAGCCATGATCAAGAAAGCTTTCACACAACTCCAAATTATGCACCAATTGCACTTGCTTCAAGACTGGGAGGCCCATTTTCATTCATGGCTTAGTCACTTCCAGATTGAATTCCTGCATCGTGTCTTACCTTGGGCTGCCCCTGAAAATAGTATGGAAACTGCAACTTGCCAGTGGCATATGTATTTCTATATGTATTCGTATATCCCCATCTCACTCAATGACCTGCACTGGCTCCCAGTAAGCACTACATGTAATGCAAGGTGCTGGCTATCACCTATAGAGTCTTATATAGCACTTGGGTCAGTTTATTTGCAAGACCCCTGAGCCCTGTTTCTTCTGACTATACCATGACATTGCTCAGGATAGTCATATAATTATTGTGTTTTATCACCGATATATCAATTTTTACATTATTTTTAATGTTCTCCACTAAGAGACACAAATTGGGAGTGGGACAGCCTTATCAGTCTTTATATACACAAATTGTAAATAAAACAAGCTTACTTGCATTTTTCAACTTTTTGGCTTGGTTAACGTTTTCAGTTTTAGTTCCAATTAAAACATATGCAACAGTTAAATGGTCGCCTTTTGAGGAAATCGCTGAATTGGAGTATCCAAGTAAATGAGAGACATGAAATGGACTGAGGTTGTTTGTATGAAGCTAAGATAAATCTAACTAGTAAATTATAAACAATTTCAAAGTGATTTATCCCTTTTGCAATTAATTAATTGGAATTAAGATAAAGAAGTTGAAAAATAATATATATTATTTTCATTCAAAATCTTGCTCTAATCATATAGAATTATTTTGTTTACATCTGCTAGAACTTCCACTTATGTAAATAGCTTGTACTTCAAACACAATCCTTTCTCTCTTTTAAAGAATTATGGGCCAAAACTGAAGGAGCAAATAATAAACCTGTTTTACAGTGACAGAAGATGCAAAGGAACCTTTGCACGTGTTCAACAAAAAGGCTGAACAAAGCATGGGTTTCCATATATTTGGCTGAATATACACACACATACATACACAAATGACACACACACACCCCACACACACACATCAACTGGATATTATGCTATTAGCCAACCAGATCCATGGGTGCAAAACTTGCTCAACTTTTCTGTATCAGAGTAATGTATCGTACAGCAAGAATGTGTATGGATAAAGGCTTAATTGCTTTTTAATATACAGGGCCAGAACTTCAGTGCTCTGAGGAAATATTTTTTTCAAACAGAAGATGACCCATTCAGAGAAAATGAAGGAGACAATCCATTTTAAAAATGGAAAAAGCAGTAGAGTGTCTTTAGTGTATTTTAAAAGAAAAATAGAGAAAACAAGAAGAAAAATACGTGCCACTCACCATAGTTATACCTGGATACATGACATATCTTAACTTATTTTGATAAGAGGATCTACTGTGGTTCTTGTTTTTTTTTAAACATAAGAGTCTGGAGATACGCAACACAGCAGTATATACTTACAATTTAAATAACCACGAAATGAACAATGATATGGCTTAGCAAACCACTCAGCAACAACAAAAATACATTTAAAAATACTTTCAATGTCATTAGCAAATTATCTGAAAATGATGCTATGTTTTTATGAATAAATACATATTTTTGTTTAAACACTATTGTGCAATTCTGGTTAATTAAAAAAAACTTTCCATCATGGGATTTTGATGAACAAAAAGTCAGATGATGTATACAAACAAAAATTTCATCAGCTCTAGAATATTATTTGCATTGAAAGTGGACAAGAAAAGCAGAGATGTGACTTTAAAAAAATAAAACCCAGGAGAAGAATGCTATGCCATTTCACTTGCATGCTAAAGCACAATATATGTACACAAGAAGCATGTAATACAAAGCCAATTGGAAGGATACATGCACTAATAATTCAACAAGAAAGCACGGACAAACAGAAAAATAACCTAAATTGCAGCAAATTTGACTTACAGATGTTCCCATTCTCTACATGGAAAAGAAACAAATATGTATTGTATTACTTGACACAGGGGCATATATTTTCAATATATAGCAAATGAAATAAACTTCAAGTTTCTATATTTTAAAAACCAAACTATCATAGTAACACCTGTATAAGGTTGACACTCCCATTAAACCTAGATATGGCTAGGCATTTTAATATACTTTTTACTTCTGGAAATTACTGAAGAAGCCAATCATGACTGATCCAAAAACCAGTATATTTATTTTCTCAAGGTATGAATTATTTTTGTTTCTAGAGACAAGTCCCCAAATTTCAGGCTACATGACACCTTCTAATGGGTACCTATGTTTATGGTGGTCTTTAGGTACGGAAAATTACCATAAATATTCTTAAAATATCATATGAGTTTGACTATTCATTATCTCAGTCTTACTTAAAAGCAAACACTTTGAAAAAATGCCATTTTCTCAAGATTAAATGTAACATGATCCATAATTTAACATTATGGATCCAATTTTGTATGTCAAGAATGGATCTCTGTGAATTGGCTGGGAACTTGCTTTCTGTCTGTCCTAAACTGGATCATATTCCTTCCATAATGAGTTTTTCTCCCTTGAAAACTGAAATGGTACCACACTATCTCCTAGATACCTGAAAAACCATAAATATTGTGTTCAAGAAAGGAAAAGTCACTATGTGCTACCCGGTGAGAAAGGAAGGATGTGGGGGCAAGGCAGCATGAATCATCACCTCTTTCTTGTCCCCCTCAGAAAAGTATTACCTGACCATATTATTTTTGGATGTACGAATTTGTAAAATTAAATTGCTTGCTTTTTTATTGTTGCCTGATATTTATGTATATTCAAATACACAAATGAAAAAGCTGCTGATTTTCTCAGAGGAAGCAATACTATCTTTCCAAAGGCACACACAATTAATTTCCTAGATCAATATACTTAAATTTGCAGGTGCAAATAACAGAGGTTGCAATGTTGTAAGTTGTTATGGACGTGAGAGCTTCTACGCCTTCAAGAAAGTCAATTTCCATAACTCTTTTATTATTCATAAATAGAATAAGTAATTCATGCTTATGAAAAAGTGTTATAAGCAATTAACATAATGTGATTTTATGTTAGCATCACTGTGTCCTTCAATTTATAATCAAAACACTGGGCTTTTTTCTATTTATTTTCTTATTCATTTGATGCTGCCTTTCTGTACAGTTATTACTTAGTTTACATCACCATCTGGTGGTTGTAGAGATATTTGTTATTTGTACTACTGTGCAAATAGGTAGGATAACCTAAGAAGGAAAACGAAGCCAAAGTCACCCAGCTGGCTTTCATGCATAAGGGAGGCCTAGAACTCACATTCTCCTGCTTTCGAGGCCACTACCATAGCTATTAAACCAAGCAATGGTTACTTTATTTTAAATATCATGTGAATCATATGTTTTGTAAAGTAAGCAAAGACATGAAAAGCCTACAGAATTATATAAATACAGACACTGTATTGAGCATGTCTGAAAGTATGAGTGTCAGTAGTGGGATTCAAGTTTTTTTACTACCAGTTCTGTGGGCATGGCTTGGTGGGCGTGGCAGGGGAAGGATATTGTAAAATCTACAGTCAGAGGTGGCATTTGCTGGTTCTCCAAACTACTCAAAATTTACGCTATCAGTTCTACAGAACTGGTCAGAACCTGCTGAATACCACCTCTGATGAGTGTCCATATCTGTATGTACTAAGAATGTGAAATTCAGGAATTGAAAAAAATGCTAATGGTCTGTGGTTGTTCATCTAGAGCTGCAGTTCTTCAATACAAGTTATGAGCCTGCACAGAGCTATGTCCAAAAATTTCTAGAACTAGTCATCACCAGATAATGAAGAAAGAACAATTCTTCCAAAAGTTGCATTTCTATGGAACATAGATCCAATTTATAGCGCTGACTGAAGATAATGGGCTAGGTTTGCATGGCTAGCCAGCACAATTTGGTCAGAGAATAATCTGAAAGAAAGTTATTATTTAAGTGCAGTCAGAAAGTTTGGTCAGTTTTAGCAAAGCCTGATGAATACTATTATACATTTGGAGAAATCCTGTATTATAAATTATATTTATAATATAATTATAAATTATGCCCTTTAGATGGAACTTGGATGGTCAAGAATAAAGTCTGGTCTTACTAAAATGATGCTGTACAGTCCAAGCAAAAAATTAGAGAAGGAAACCATTTTCCAATGGTTTGAGAGACCAGAAAAATACTAGACAGAATAATGATCTGAGTTAAGTGAAAGATCAGTGCTTTCAGAAGAAAATAAATATATGGTAAAAAAACATGTAAAAATGATGTTATGGTTATCAAAAAAGCTACCTTCTGTGAATGAAGGCAAATTTGGGTGGATGGGGGAAAGTTTGGGATCAAAAGCATAGAGACAGAGACTCTGACAGAGACAGAGACTCAAAAGAGACAGACTTTAGGTTACGCAGAAGCAGAGGAGAGACATGTGTTGGCCTTTTGTGAAACATTTTGATAAGGGGTTAAAAAAAAAAGAACCTCTTGTTGAAAGAAAAAGGAAAGGGATGAAATGTTATTAAAGATAGAGCCCATCTCTACTGTTTGAAGTGCAAGAGCCAGTATTTCAACGGATAGTGGTGTTTCTGGGCAAATATTTGCTGCGTTTCAGATTGCCCCAGTGAAATTTGCCATGAACAATTGGTGAAGGAGACAGTTTCCATTTGGCCAAGTTAAATTGCGAGTACATTGTTACTTTGTGTCCTATGGATTGCTAGAACAACAATGGAATGACAAACACCGTAATGTCAAGCCTGGAATATAAAATTTAAATCACGGGAACCACCGTTTCCTAAATCTCCAATATAATCTGGAGAATTTAGTTATAGAGAAGGTCTTAGAGAACTCATAATGCTGGTAAGGAGTATCAAATTGGTTGATGGCTTCTGACATTTCATATCTGGACTAAATGCCTTAGATACAGAGAGCTCAGAGATATGCAACCCATCCATAGAGGTACCGGTAGCTAGGACATATGATTGGAAGAAAGATGAATTTGTCTGCAATTAACCACTTGTGGAAGGTCTTCTTAACATAGGAGAGAAACTGTCTTATGCCTACTGTATGTCCAAAATAGGAACAGAGGTAGATGAATAGGGGAAACATCAGAAGAAGATCAAAATAGACATGTGAGTCACATCCATTGTATGATGTAATAATCGGTGAGTAATGAAGGCTGTGACTCTTATTAGGGGAGCAATCTTGTGTACTGTATATGGACAAACTGTTCTGATAGTTAAAATGAAATTATATCAGTTAGTTGCACAAAACATGAGGAAAGCAAGGAAGGGTTCAATCACCCAACTCAGTAGGTTCTAGAAAACTCCACATGAGGCTCTGCGCAAGTGCATAACCCACTTCTATGAATTAAGAATTATCATATAGAACGTTAGTGAAAAGAAGGATGTGTAACAAAAAGGAAAATAGAAGAGTTTACACTTTCCGCATTGAAATTGTGATTGAGCAGCATTCACAAACCTGGAACTCATCTATTCTTAATAATTTTTTCTATTCCTTAAATAACTACTTACGGTTTCATACTGAAGATATCTTTGTAGCCTGGTGCACATGCTTCTTTATTTTTATGCTTTTCAGATATAAGCTTCTCTTTTGTCCAAGTCATCTGTACTTTTTCTGGGGCAGCAATAGCTGTCTGTAATTTAACCATTCCTGTTCCATGGGATGCCGTGTTTCTGTCATGGATTAACTGAGCCTGGCCAAAGATAAGCAAACAAAGTAAAGATTAGCATTTTTGGCATGTCAGCTAATTCAAAACAGGTAGAGGTCTGTCCTTATAGAATGTACTGCTTAGGAATTAAAACTGGATTTTAAACTTGCAATAACCATTCGGTATCTTGATTCCCCAATTGAAAGGTAATTTATACATATAATAATGTATAATTAAAATGCTAAATCTGGGTTTTTCTAAAAATAGTGTGAAATTCATTCTTCCATGTTGTTGCAGAGGATGCAATAGTATTGCGGCTTGACAAACTATATGCGCATACAATATAATTTCAATATACACGAAAAGTCCATGCAAAATAGCTTTGAGAAGACAAAATAATAATTTGCACATACATGCATATATGCTTTCCAAAAAGTTTATATGTTTATCTTGCAAAAATGATATTATCTATTCCCACCTATCACATAAATAATTGGGACAGTTGCTGTCATAGTCACATGATATGAACAGTTAGTATTATAGTATCGATAATATATAGCCTCTTTTACAAAATTCAAATTGACATGTATATCTAAAAATCAGGAATTTCTTACTTGTTTTATCACTACTGTTGTATCACTATTGATACAACTATAATGATATCAATATGAATAATAACTAGGTATTCTATTTCAATCACGTGGGAATTGACCTCGAAATAAAAAAATGGACTTACAATCAAAAGATTTACTGTTCAGTATTGGAAATACAAACATATGTTTTACCTATTCAGCAGTTTGTAGAATTAATGTAGACTAAAGGATGACTGCAAAAAAACCAGGGCCTCAATTTATTTCAGTGTATCTCTTTAAATATACATTTTTCATGTGTATATTTTTAGCTTTTTATAACAGTGTATTATTTCTTTTTTATATTCTGTTAAAAAACTTAAATAACCAATTATAAATCAATATTTAACTTAAATTTAAATTATATTTTTAATTATTTATATTTACATATATATATTTACACAAATGTAGGATCTTGCATGATTTTATTAGCATTTTTTTCTTCGGAATTATTAATGTATTTAAAAATGGACTCAAAAACAGAAAATTATTATTATTCCTTGTGCTGCTAAAGAGTTTGGCCTGCCAGCCAAATAATTATAGGCTGAAGAAATTTGGGGTTTTTAGTCTGAAGAAAAGATAACTGAGGTTCAGATAGATAAAGGGAAGGTAGAGCAAAGTGGCTAATAATTATTTTGCACAGAAACGAGGGTCAGAAATAACTCTAAACTTCTTATTCTATGTTTCTGTAATTCTATCTTTTAGTGAGCAAAGAAGTGCAATCAATCCTTCTTTATCACTGGCTTTTCCTCTGGATGGCACTACTTTGCTTAACATCATGCATATTTTAAAATCTGGCTATATTCTATTAGAGTGGATTCTTCTTTGTACAATTTGTATGTTAAATATATGCCAGGTTTCAAAGGTTAACATCTTTCTGAAGATCTTTAAAAGGCTTTTTGATAATCCCAAACAAGCAAGGATATGTGGGAAAGGCAAAAATGGGAGCACACAGAAGTACAGAGGTTGACTGGATGGATGAATGGCTGGCTGGCTGGCTGGCTGGCTGGCTGGAAGGAAGGAAGGAAGGAAGGAAGGAAGGAAGGAAGGAAGGAAGGATGATAGCATTTCTTTTCTTTTCTCTCTGCCACACCAACCTGAACAGGCTACCCTGAGGCAATATTCAAAGTATCACCAAGAGTGTCCTGCAGTGCAGCATGTACCATGAAAGCCTGAAAACTGGACTATAAGATAAGTTAGTAGGCACGAGTATGAATTAATGAAAAAATAAAAACAGGTATGTATATCAGTGTGGTTCTTTAAAAAAAAAAAGGCAAGAGAGCGCTCTTCAATCAAGTGCTATGCAGTTATAATGAGAAATGAAATGAGTCATTTCCCTGTCATTGCATTCAATTATATTATATTATTTAAAGTTTTGGTGAAAACGAAGTATAAATTACCTCAGATGCTAGAGGACAGGTACATCACGATCTGAAAATCTTTCACATGAAACAATGGCTTTAAAGCACAATACATGAAACATAGAAAAGAGATGGTATCTACTAAATCCTACTTTGGATATATTTTTTGTTACTCTTTTAAACAAACATTGACACAGAACCTGGTAAAGGTTAACTACAAAAACAATATTCTATGTTGCTATGAACTAAGGATTTGCCCACACTTGAAGTGCCACTTTTTCATGTACTGTACTATAGCAAATTTCTTCTGAATTAGAAATTTAAAATTCAAAAATGAAAGTATAGCCAATGCCTTTTATTAAATTAAGAAAAGATGAAATGAGAAGTGTCAGTTTGTAGCCAATAAAGTATGTTTAAATTCATTTAATTTCAGATGAGACTAATCAAGTGATCTATGGACAGATTTCTAATTTCAAAATTTGTAATTTTACAAAATAAAGAGTAGATGGTGATGTGAACTCTTAATGGGAAATATAGAACATACCTATGCAAATTCCTGCTTTTCCTCCTACTTTCTGGGTTTTAAATGTTCTTCTTTTTTTTAAATAAAGTTTTATTTGGGTTTTCACACACAAAATACAAGTAAAGCATCTTTCTTGAAAATAGCATGGTCCCGGGTTGAATTTCTTTATACAGACACAAAACTCAATGTCATGCTACTTTTTGTATTCTATTCCATATCTTATACTATTTTACATTTTCTATATAGTTTTTCCCCTCTTTTAACTTTCTCAATTTTATTTTGATTATCTCATCTCAATTCAAATCATTGTATTTATACTTTTGTCTGTTCTGTTTCAATTTCATATTAACTTTTCTCATTAAACAAATTTTCTCTTGTAGTTACTAATTGGAGTATGACACCTTTATATCTTTTAATTACATCCATTCAACTCTTATTTAAACTTCAATATATACCTTAAGATTATGACCTTCAATATAAAACATAACACATAATTTCCAATCGAACTCTGCTTGGTACATTCTTATAATGCACACTATATTCTTTTTAAAAAAAAGAAAGATTGTAAATATATGTGATTATAAACCCTCATTCCATTCCAGTTCAGTTCTATCATTAATAATCATTAAAATCTTAACATCTTTAACACTTCTTTTCAATTAAATATCATACTTCCTTAAAAACACATATAATCTCCATAATTAATTTTTCCCTTATTTCTCTTCACATTTTATAATTATTATTATATATACTTTTTGTGACATTTATTTATTGACAAGCATTCCACTTAATTATAATAGCTATTTTATCAGACATTTTAATCATACATTGTTTCATATTCTCTAAAATTATTTCTGCTTCTAATATAACCATACTATCTTATGTACCTTTGCAGAATCCCTTTTTCCATTAAGTTTTCACCCATTATCTCTAAATAGGCCCTGTTTCTCTATATTTTGCTTCTGTCTTTTATAACTTCTTTTCCTTTCTTTCTTCCCTCTCATCTTCTCCCTCCCCTTTTTATCCCCTTGTCTCTCTAGTTCTAATTCTCTCTTCTGCATTTCCCTCTCTTTCTGATTTTATACTTATTTTGCACTCTATTTTTTTTTTTGGAGTTGTTTTTCCCAATCTTAAACTTTCCATTCTCTTTCCCCCCCCTTTCCTCCCCCCCCATCTAAGATTACTTGTTCATTAAAGATGGCTTCTTTTTTGTCGCAATCTTCTTGTTCTGCAAGCATTTCTTGTTGTTTCTCATAATTCCAAATCTCCATTTCTAAAAACTGAAATACGAAGCCAAAAGGACCTCTCCCTTCTTGTGCATCTTCCTTGTACTTTTTAAGTTCCATTTTCAGTTCTTCTAAAAGTGGAGGCATTTTAAACAGCTTTAAACAACCACCCGATTGATTTTAGTCATTCAAAACAATAACTAAGAATCTAGAAATCATCAAGTAATCCAGATAGTCCCGAGTTATATCTTCTTATTTCTTTTTCAACTTTCTCTTCCTGGTGTTTTTGTTGCGATATTTCAGTTAGAATGTATCTTTTGGAAGTCTTGTTGAGATTTTGCTGTAAGTTCTTTTTTAATTCCAGGCAATCTCCTCCCTTCCAGATCCTACCCTTTTATTCTTTCTCTCCTTTCCTGTTTTCAAAAGCTTTTAATTATCCAGAAATCTTTATTAGCCCTTTGACTTTTTATTTTCAGCATTAAATGCCTACTGATGTCAACGTGGATTTTTTTCCAATTTCTTGCTTAAGTCTCTTAGCTGTGAGTATAGGAAAAGGAGAAAACCAAATCTTTTCCCTTTACTCTCTCCTTCGCAGCTTAAAAGTCTTTTTAGGGAACAATGTTATTGTTTTTTAACAGTTTCAATTCCAGGGTACCTTATTTTTTGCTTTTGCTGTTTGACCCGGTCAACCAAAACTTTCTCTTCTTATCTTCCTCCTGCACATTCTTTTCCGGTTGAGTTCTTCTTTGTCATGGCCATTTCTTACCATCGCTGCAACCAACTTCGGGAAAGGGAGTAATGGCCAGCTGGGGAGGAGAGATGCGGCTCTCCTCAACCCTGCTGGCAGTCTCCCCCCTCTTCACCACCTCTATGGGGTGGCTTAGCCCTGAAGCCAGCTGGCTCGGGGTGCTACAATGGCGAGCATGGATCGAAGCCTTGCAGAGACGAGGTTTCGGTCTGTCACTGAAGAAGCTCAAACCAGAAGTCCTGGGTTTTAAATGTTCATTCCACCTCTTTAAACAAAATTACACTGACAACTAAAACAAATTGCCTACGTTTGTGACCTTTTGTCTATGGCCAGTAAAAAAATCTATATCATGATGAAATTGAAATAAAAATGGAGTAATCTGAAATAATTTCCAGTGTGCATTCATATCAACAACTAACATCCTTAAGCAAGAGAAATGGAAATATCCTACTGATAGGGCACTTCATCTTATTTAGCCTTCCTTTTAATTGATCTGTTCTCGTATATTGTCCAGGTAAGGCAATGCAAGGATATATTCCATAAGGTTTGTGCAGTACCATAAAATTTATGTGCAACATTCCTTTCTAAAACATCTTCATTAATAAGGATACTTCTTATTGTAAAGATTAATAGCTAATGGATTCATCAAATAGATATTTTCCCCTTTATATCATCACAAACTCATGGAGTCAATGACTTACCAGAACAAATCCAAACAGATGTAGTTATTCAGAACAAACTATTTTGTTTATTCCTTCAATATCAATAAGTTAAGATTTCCAGGTTATTAATTCAAGAGTTAACTCTGGAAAAGCACTTTTGAATGGCACATATTTTTTCACTTTTTTGTTAGGTATTTGTGGAAAGGGAACTCTCTGCACATAATGTTAAAATCATTTAGGAAGAATTAGAAAAACAGGCAGTGGCAATAATTAGTACAGTTATGGTTTAGAGAGACACTAGAAGTGTTGTGATGGGAAAGGAACAACTAGGTGGGTATCTTCTACCTCTTCTTCCTGAATATCGTTAGGTAGCAGACTTTCTACCCCTTGGCCAATACACTGTGGGTTAGAGCGGCTCTTTCTTCTGATTGAGCTACGAGATTCGTCAGTGATGCTCTGAATCTGAGACAGGAAGGCCACCCAGCACAACCAGCATATAGAAAAAGGATATTGCATTAGCTTATGAAATACAATGTTAAAAGAAATAAAGCACAGCACATTTAAACATCAACTCTGCAACATAATCTTGTTCACATCCACTCACGGGCACGTTATTTACACCAATTTATCAAAAAGGGATAAAATCCAATGCAATTATTTCTACAGGCGGCCAAATACTGAATGGTTTAAAAAAAGAAGAAAAAACTTTTTAAATTATGATTTAATATAAAAAAATGAGTAATCATATACTAGAGTTTTACCAAGAGGGATGTGGTATGGTTTCAAAGCATTTTTTAATTTTATTTTCATCTTAGGGCTCAGTTTATTAGTTAGATGAATGTGATACCATAAAGGAAAGGCCAAAACCAAAAACATATTCTCCAGGTATTTTAAATTAGTAGTGTTATCTGTTTAAGATATAAAATATCATAGCAAAGAAACTCATTACATATGATCAACAGGATTAATGTTCCACACACACTGTTCAAAAAAATAAAGGGAACACAAAAATAAGACATCCTAGATCTGAATGAATGAAATATTCTTATTAAATACTGTGTTCATGACATAGTTGAATGTGCTGACAACAAAATCACACAAAAATTATCAATGGAAATCAAATTTAGCAACCCATGGAGGTCTGGATTTGGAGTTACACTCAAAATTAAAGTGGAAAAAAACACTACAGGCTGATCCAGCTTGGATGTAATGTCCTTAAAATAAGTCAAAATGAGGCTCAGTAGTGTGTGTAGCCTCAGTGTGCCTGTATGACCTCCCTACAACACCTGTGCATGCTCCTGATGAGGTGCCAGGTGGTCTCCTGAGGGATCTCCTCCCACACCTGGACTAAAGCATCCCCCAACTCCTGGACAGTCTGTGGTGCAACGTGGCATTGGTGGATTGAGCAAGACATGATGTCCCAGATGTGCTCAATTGGATTCAGGTCTGGGGAACGGGCGGGCCAGTTCATAGCATTAATGCCTTCGTTTTGCAGGAACTGCTGACACACTCCAGCCACATGAGGTCTAGCATTGTCTTGCATTAGGAGGAACCAAGGGCCAACCTCACCAGCCTATGGTCTCACAAGGGGTCTCACATATGGTCTCATCTCGGTACCTAATGGCAGTCAGGCTACATCTGGCAAGCACATGGAGGGCTGTGCGTCCCCCTAAAGAAATGCCACCCCACACCACTACTGACCCACTGCCAAACTGGTCATGCTGAAGGATGTTGCAGGCAGCAGAACGTCTCCACAGCTTCTCCAGACCCTGTCACGTCTGTCACATGTGCTCAGTGTGAACCTGCTTTCATCTGTGAGAATTTGCCAGTGGAGAATTTGCCAATCTTGGTGTTCTCTGGAAAATGCCAAATGTCCTGCATGGTGTTGGGCTATAAGCACAACCCCCACTTGTGGACGTCGGGCCCTCATACCATCCTCATGGAGTCTGTTTCTGACTGTTTGAGCAGCCACATACACATTTGTGGCCCACTGGAGGTCATTTAACAGGGCTCTGGCAGTGTTCCTCCTGTCCCTCCTTGCACAAAGGTGGAGGTAGTGGTCCTGATGCTGGGTGTGCATTGATGTGCCATCCTGGATGAGCTGCACTACCTGAGCCACTTGTGTGGGTTGTAGACTCCGTCTCATGCTACCACTAGAGTGAAAGCACCGCCAGCATTCAAAGTGACCAAACCATCATCCAGAAAGCATAGGAACTGAGAAGTGGTCTGTGGTCACCACCTGCAGAACCACTCCTTTATTGGGGAAGTCTTGCTAACTGCCTATGCTTTCCACCTCTTGTCTGTTCCATTTGCACAACAGCATGTGAAATGGATTGTCAATCAGTGTTGCTTCCTAAGTGGACAGTTTGATTTCACAGAAGTGTGATTGACTTGGAGTTACATTGTGTTGTTTAAGTGTTCCCTTTATTTTTTTGAGCAGTGTAATTTAAAAAAAAAACAGAATTTTATCGTTTAATTTTTAAACATATTTCTGCAAACAAAGAGGAGAGAAAATGCAAATCTTCCAAAATTAAAACATGATTATAGAATGGCAGTCTCTGATTAAAAACAGCACTCCCTTTTCATTGCCAGTTTAATCAATTTGATCCCTTTATTCTTAAAATTTGCAATGGAGAATGTGTGCGATAACTGACAAAAATCTCAGTCTTGCTGGAGAAAAAACAAATTAGTAGAGATGCTAAGCTGAACATAAAGTCTGCACTAAAATGACATGAATTTAAAGACCGGAGTCCAATATTCTGAAAATATTTAGAAATTTGTAAACTAATCAGGTTAAAATATTGGTTTTCCCCCGTCCTCCCAAAAGTATAAAGGTTTTTGATATTTGTAAAATGTCTCAATAAAGAGAAACAAAAACTGATAGTTTTAAAACATGAAAGAGAAATATCAACATATTAATTTGAAATAATGACATTAAATTGTTTTTAAAAGGCTGAAAAGAATAAATATGAAAAATGAAGTCCTACCCTGGGATATTCTCAATAGTGTACTACTTTAGCCATCAATCAAAGGTTTTAAGATTCTTAACATCAACAGTTTAGTATTACTGAAAAAGAAAATGAACTTATTCCAAAGAAAATCAAATTAAATCCTGATTGAAACTATGCTCAGACTTTTCTATTTATTCCAAACTACATGTTGAGTGATTAACTGCTCCTCTTCACTGATATAACTGAGATGGACTTGTCACACTTGTCATTCATAAAAGATTAACCTCTGTTTGCCGGAATATCCAGAAATAATGTTCTCATTAACTAAAATGCTATTGCCAAACTTAAAGAAAATTAATTACCTCCCTCTCCCTTTCATTCTTTGAGAGCTGCATTTGTTTTAGCATCTGAGATCTCTGCTCCATCACAAGAGTCTTCTCGTATGTAAAAGCTGAAATATCATTTTCAAACTGTAAAAACAAGTAAGTATTAGTTATGTTAAAATTCCAAGAATAACCTCTCATTTTATAGCAGGGGTGTAAAACTCAATTTCATTGAGAGCCGCATCAGGGTTGTGTTTGACTTCAGGGGGCCCTAGTAGACACTTGAGTTGTGGGTTTCTGTGGTGGCCTGAGCATTCTGCCAGCAAAAACAGCTGGAGAGCTCCATTTTCTGCTGTGACGGCCTCTTGCAACCCTCTGCCAGGGAAAACAGAGCTCAGGAGGGCTTCTCACAGCCCTCCTGAGCTCCATTTTCGCTGGCATAGGCACCATGGGCCGGTCCTTCGTTGTTTCCAGGGTAGCCCCATGGGCCAGATTTAAGCACCTTGCAGGCCACATCTGGTCCCTGGACCTTGAGTTTGACATCCCTATTTTATAGCATACTGTAACTCTTGGCAAAATTTGTACACCAAGCTTTAAGTTAATAACAATTGGATGGATAACAGTGGACCAGAATTTCCATCGCTAAGCAAGACAGCCATAAAGCATGACATCATGAGATCGTGTCACTTAGCAACAATAGTTCCAGCATTTTCATTGATGACCTCCTACTGGCGTCTCCATTGGCTTTACTGGGTCAGAAGCCAGTAGTGAAGTTTGTAAATAGTGATCACATGGCCATGAGGCTGGCCAGAATGTCAAAGATCTATTGTAACTACCACTCGTTCAGTGCTGCCACAAGTTTGAATGGTCATAGAATAAGTGGTTGTTAAATTAGGACCACCTGTGCTTCAAATCAGATTTATTTACATGTGTCAGTTTTAAAGCATGTTACATTGGTTTAAGCATGTTTTTATATTATAAAATAAGAGCCAATACATTAATGGGCATCCCGTGCATTGTAATGCAAACTCTGACCCTTTTGTACTTGGGATGTGACCACGAGTATGTTCGGGATATATATCACTTGCTTGGTCATGTTGTGATGAAATTTTTTTTTTTCATTTTCACAAAATCTTGTCTTGTAATAGATATGCCTGATGGAGAATGGTTATGTGGACTTTAACAGTGATGGGGAATCTGCAGTCCTCCAATCAATGCTATGAGATGCTGGAAATTGTAGTTTACAAAAGTCTGAAGGGCAATAGTTTAAGTTGCCTTGAAAAGGAAAGAACCTCAAGTAACATCTTGCCAATGCATTATTAAGTCAGTGGCACAGATGCCTATAATTATGGGACAATAAATACACAGAAATGCATTTAACAATAGTTCAGAAACAAAGACAGCTCCCTTCCCCAAAAATCATGATTCCACCCACTCTATCATTTCACTACCAGCAGCAGTTTCTAGGCATCTACAGACTGCTATATGTGGATCCTGGCCATCAAAAAGCTGTTTTCAACTTTTGAAGTCAAACATTATAAATTGAACAGCTCCCATTTTATATTTAATATGACTTTTTTTCAATGAAGTCATCATCAAAGGCACAAAAATATAGGATATGTCATCCTATATTGTATTATGATAATCAATGAAGTCTTTATTAGAAATGTACCCATTTCATGACTTTTATTTGATTAAATTAGCTAAATTCAAAGGATTTATGTATAAAATGAAAGTTTGTGTAGCATTTTGATGAGCATCAGTATCAACTATCAAATTTTCTCACCTTAGATTTTTTTCTCTTAAAGTTTAGGTTTACTTATTTTGGGAAAGCCAAATAGCATATTTTGCACATACCCTGACTTAAATATTGCATTCATCTAAATTTGGGAGCAAGGTTCTTCCCTGCTTTGTTAGTCACACCTACTCACTGCTTTTTGCAAGCTAGATTCCTTTATTAAGAATTCCTTTCTTAGCTGTGGAGTAGATAAGGAAAAGGAGTGGGAAGTCTACTGGCAGCTGGAAAAGACAGGTGCAAAGTTACACTGAATGGGATTCTTTATATACACTGTGACATATTCTGTTGTTATACAGTTGTTTGGTTGGTTTTACTGTTCTATTCCAGTGGGTCTAGATTGACAAAGTGCCAGCTGTTTTAGTGCACCACAACTTTGGCTGAAATGGAGAAGGGGCAGGAGATAGAAATAAGCGAGAGAAGTTTGCTTGAAGCATACATTTTTTTACAAACTTACTCTAAAATCTGATGCTGAGAAAATGAAGTTCAGACAGGTTTAGCTGAGAAAATTCATCCTAAGTACTCTTTAGGATCTACTTTGAAGTTCAAAAAGGCTCCTCCCACACAGGAATTAAAACTTGAAATCTGAACTTGCCCGCTTTCTCCAAAAGGACTTATTGCAAGATGACTAAAGTCTCCCACTGATTTGGGGAAATCACTTTTCAATTTCAACTTTTTTAGTTGAAATTGTGCACTTCATAATTAATTGGCAACTGATAGTCCTTACCATTTCAACAACTTCTACTTCAGCTTTAATTCGAAGATGGTATAAAAACATCTGAAGATCACTTTTCATCTGAATGCTATTGTCATCCATCTGAGCTACAGTAAAGATGCGCATTCTACATTTTCTCCACACCTATAAACAGAAAATTACACTGTAGCTAAAAAATGCAATTAATTTGACCACTACAGCTGTTGCTGGGAGATTGTTTTTAACTGGAGGCTCCCAATATTTATGAAAAGATATAGCACTGTACATCTAATATTTTCAACATGCCACCATAATATAGTTTGTTTTTAGCATAAATAAACACAGATCGTGTGGCTTACCAATTCATACTGTAGATCAGACCACAATAACTTATCCAATGAATTATTGTAAAAGAAATGTTGGTGGATAAGTGCACAATATAAAGTCTCCAGGGTTGTTGAAACGTATTTTGAAGAGGTTCCCAGTTACTGTGTCTCATAGTGAGAAATGCTGGAACATTAACAACTTGATTTAGTTCATCAAGCAACTAAATATTGTACACCTGTTGCCTAATGTTCATGTGAACTATTATGTGAATTAAGCAAATAGTGCTAATGCCAAAATGTGTCATGTCACATTTAGGACTACCAGTTTTAAACTGCAAAAATCTGGACAATCACTAGACGCAAACTGATAGAGAATAATCCAATCTAGAATATCATTTAGTTTTCTTGTTCTAGGGCAGGAGTATCACTCACGTCATCATGGGGGCTTCACATGACACATCGGGACTTTTTTCCCTTTCGCTAAACTGGGCATGGGTGTGATCAGCATGTGACACATCCAGCCTGCCAGCTGGGAGTGACAGTCCTGTTCTAGGATATTATCCCACCAAACTGAATCCTTGGTAAATCTCATGAAGAAGCCATCTCTTTGTTCAAGTTATCAATTTAAAATGTTAAAGAAGGGAGGGGCCAGACCTGCATCTTATGGAACCAAAACTGATACCTCACACCAGATAGATAAGAAACCACTGAGGAGCACACTCTTTAATTTTCAAGTCAGCTGCATTTAGTTAGGTGTCATGTGTCTAGCCTACCCTTAATTTGGTTGCTAATTAGAATGTCAGAGGTTATTTGATGAATGTTTTGCTGGGATAATGTTTAACCACAATCTATTATGGAAGTTACCCAATCAAAAACTGTGATAAAGTTAGCCTGGCAACTTTATGATAAATCTGTGCTGATATATATGCTAGCATTTTGCTGTCTTCAGTAAAAAGCTGTATATACTCTTTCTTGCCTTGAACATATCCTTTGTTGTTGCTCTCATTATCATTCATCAAGCTCATTCTCAGATTTACCTATCCTGGGTGCCTCTCGTCAACTATGGGCTATGTATAGCCTATAGTTTGATTTCTTGTCTCTCTTTCATCCTGTTTTTGTTGTTGTTTTTAGATCACTTTGAGTCTGAAATAACGCTACCTTTTTATATGTCAATAGCAATATATCCCAATCTTTGCAAAGTTTCCCAAGTAAAATAAATGCTACCACCTTATGTTGTTTCAGGAGGAAAGGAAGCAACATCAGCATGCCACCGTCATGAACAATCCACCATATATCTATGTTACCCTCACTAAACCGTTCCTGATTCCCTGGAAACAAGTCTATGTTTTTAGCAACTAGTAGAGCTTGCTGTGCAGCTGTTGTTTCTCGTACGGTGTCTGAAATACAAATGGTAATTGGTATTTTAGAATTTTACTTTTAATTCATGGGAAACATTTCAGAGAACTCTGAACTACAGCTCCAAATCTAAATAGAAAATAGCACCTTGATGTTTTTACATTTTAATTTTTAATTTTAAAATTAGAACAAGCAGATGTCTTATATACCCATTTTATATACCTGACAATTACTTAAATGACTTTTCTTTGTTCAAGTGAATGTCATATCAAAAGTATTTTACAGGATCATCAATAACGGACAAAAATCGCTCTGAATAGAAATTTAGATAATTACTTGGGTAAGTAGTGTTTAAGGAACTTAACAAGAATCAACACATGCAGCAGAATGAAAGCATATTCCTTAGCTGTAACTCCACTTCTCAAAGTAGTCATTTATGAATGGTTAGATGAACATACCAGAGCCCATTTGCAATATTCTATAACTTAAGTGATTTTTGTTAGAAACCACACCTATGAGCAGCATACATAACCAGATGCAATTTCCACTAAATCCTTGGTAATCTTAAGAAGAATGCTGAAGTTATGCAATGCTAAACAGAATTAGACAATGGATTGTATGAATAATCAGTTCTATATACATATAGATAATGTACATAGCATGTTATCCAGTAGAGAATCTGGTGCTCATAAGGTGGCTGAACAAAGCACAGGTCTTCAATTCTTCATGAATGTCCATAATGAAGAATAAAAGTGGAATGCTGGGCTTGCATAATTCTGATGTAATTATGTCACGACACATGTGGCCTTAAAGTGATCAAAGATCTGAGGAAGATACTTGTTTAGCTAGATCAAAACAAAGTTTAATGTCTGCAACTTTCTACATGAAAAGATTTTGAGAAGAAAACCTCAATCCCTTGGAGGGACCTTGAAAAGCCCAAAACAAATGATTATCATTTTGTAATGATGTAGGGTAGGTGGTAAGATTTACCAAGAATTCTGTGTATGAATCAGAGACTAGATATCTCATTTTTGAATGCTTCTTTAAGTAGGAGTTTAACCCGGTAATAGAGCAAATGCAGATGGATATATAAATTTATATACTTTTAAGTGGATTATATCCCAACCATTAATTACTGTCTGTGAAATTCATTCACTCTGTTATCAAGCCATCAATTGCAGGATACAGTTCTCTTTGAAACTTTCAACATGATAACAGTCAATTCAATAAATATAAAATTCTCAATCTACTTGTATCAATTTAAAAAAACACATACCAACAAAGTTTTTCCAAGAGAATCTATTATCTGTCTGCTTCCAGGATTGAGGCCATGCCATCAAAACAGTATTATGTTTCATGCCCCCAAGACCAGCAGATTGAATCAAATGAGATATGCCATCTCTAACACTGGGGGACACTATGATTTGGCAAAATCCTTTGGTTCTTTCTGTTCCCATTGAAGATCGAATATTCTTTAGGGGGGAAAATACAAATTAGGGTAAAGGGTATTTAGACAATAAAAAGTATGAAGAATCTTAATGCATTTTAAGGATTAATAAGTTTTTTGAGTAAGCTTTTGTGAATGCCAGTCTAATTATGAAACTACGTATCCCTGGGGGAAAAAAAAACTTTACACAAACAAGTGATCTGACTAAATCAGAAGGAAAGAATCACAGGCTAAATAAAAACATTTAAAGATCTAAAAATTAGGAAATAAATTACTGATGGACTAATTATCACCTTTGTTACCTGGAAATTGGATTTATTTCTTAAACAGGATGCAAATTTAGCCATTTCAATGAGTAAGAAAACGGAAGAAGTCTAGGTATAATTAACTTTACTTGTTCAATTTCCTTTTGTGTTTCCAGAAATAAATATAAATTTAATAGCACAGTTTTTAGTATTAGGAAAATTGCATGGACTATAGCTTTTCCTCATTTTAAAAGTGTCTTATTGATTCCATAATTACGTATGCAAAATAACTTATATTGGTTACATGCAATTAAGTTACTTAGTCTTAGTCAGGGTTCAGAAATTACAGAGAAATGTTCCTCGTGCTTATTCTTTTCTCAAGTGAAGTTCATTCTTCCTTGTATACTCTTAATTTTGAAAAGCAAGGCACAATTTTCATCTAATTTAGGACAGAGCACTGAACTGCTATATTGCTTTTAAAATAATCAAACAGCAGGATTAAAAATTTATATAAGCAATCATTTACAAACTGCTGAACCATTCTCTTTTCCTGAAAGTATTCCAAATAGAGTTCTGAGTGTCATTATCTTGTTAAATATTTAGAGGATTCTACAAGTAAGTCAATGCTGACTTTATACAAGCTGAGAATAAAGTACATTTCTCTAAGCATTTTGCTTCAAATAATCTCAAGTTTTTCTGCCACTACCTAGGATAGAACTTACAGCCTTCTGATTGTGAAGCGAGAGCACAATACATAAGTGAAAAACCTCTGAAGCACAAAGAATCTTCTACTATATTTGTTAGGTAGGTCAGGATCTCCTATAAATCATGATCTCTTGTTTTTGTTCTCTATTCCAATGACTTGGACTGTACTGATAACTTTCAGCTGTACTGTCTATCTTCCTTTATCAACAGCAAGATAGATGGATTCGATTACAAGTTCAATACTGGATATACTGAAGTACAATGTTGGAAACAGAACACCCTGCCAAAAATTATCTATGTGGTTAAGAATTAACCAATGTAGAAAAATTAAAAATCAGACTTACAACAAATCTCTCCTCTTAATATATGGTGATGCGTTGCTCTCTTTTTTTGTTCTGTTGGAATTCCTACTATTTGGTTAAGAGGCAATGTTTCCCATATAGTGATAAGATTGATCAACCAACACATTTTATTGTTATTAAAGTCAGAAACTTATAGTGATACGTATTCTTGCCAGAGCAAATGAAAGAAATATCCCTGTTACAAGTATCCTTCTACAAGTGCTGCCATCTGTTTTACAAAAGGTTCCCTGTTCAATTTTCCACTAAAAGGAAATATCCAATGAAGAAAATATAATTGATCAATTTGTAAATCTGATATACATATATTTTCTTTTATGTTAGTTATGGTTACTTATTGATGTTATTGTTGTGATTCTGAGAAGGGTGGCTATATAAATTATTCAGTAAACCAACAAATAAATTTCTACCTATTACCTTAGCACCAAATGTATTAGTATTATATTGCAGTTACATCAAGGATAACTCTTTCTTGACTGGCTTTTAATCACCTTCAGATGTTGACTATAGTGTTATAGAGTCAGGATTATTATGCACAGTATTATTATGTGGGCAATCTCAAATATAAATATACATGTATTTTATAAATATAAATGCTGTAAAAAGAGAGAGACTTTTTCACTGGAAGAGGAAGTAAAATAAAGATAATAAAAGTTCAAAGAATAAGAAGAAATTGTTTCTTATTAATATTTTATCTGTACTGACTCTCAATCTTTCATATAGCAATAACTAGAGAAACATCTGAATCAAATAAGTGTTTATATAAATTCCAAATTGACTTGATTCTTTGAATATTGTAAAAGCTTTTGTTAGGCATAAAAAGCAGGAATTTCCACTAGCAGTTTCGTAATGCTAGAAAGCAAATATGAAGTCTTACTATCCTTATTTTCTTGGTGTTCATACATATATATATATAAATATATATATATATATAAATATATATACATATATACATACCTCTTCAGCTCTTTCAGCTTCTGCATATTTATCAAGATATGTTCCTGGGAGTACAGATCCCACAATGGTCAATCCTTTTCCAGCTTTCAATTGACAGGTAAAAGAAAGCAGCCGGGGATGTTTTACTAACTGTTCTGAATCCAAATTCAGTAGTACCAAGACTTGAGGCCTGAAGTACATAATAAAAAATAAACTGTAGAGGATATCTCTTCAAGATCATAATTTTCCAATACAATAACACAGCATGTCACAATATTATAGGTTTTACTTCCAATATATTTGCATTACAATTTATAAGTGGCTTTCCCTGTTATGTTTACTCCCAGATAACTGAAAATAGGATTTGATGTGTTAAACATTAAATGTACTCTTACCTCCAATTTTTGGTGTGAGGGTGACCGTGGTCAACTCGCAGTAGAGCATAACGAGCAGCATTTAAGGACAAACCTCGGATTCCATCTCCCCATTCCTTTTCAGCTCTTAAAAGGAGAATTTACAGAGATACACAAAAATTACATGTTTGTGATAGTTCTATTTTGTTTCGATACAGTAGACAATATAAAGGAGGGACAGGGGCACAAGCTTACACATTTAAGTTTTATTTTAGACAAGTAATTTCCTTGAATGCTATCAATTGGCAATTATTGACATATAACAAATATGAATTCACATGGATAAAAGTCCATGAATGCAAAACTGGTAAACTGCTTGAAACTGCATATAATATAATGCATTTAATATCTGCAGTCTGTTTCACCACCATCTTTAAATCCTCTTCCAAAAGAAATACTATTTATTTAGTGGATTACAGAGTAACCAGAATAATCAGGTCCTTTTAAGTATAAGTAACACAACTAATATTTGAAATCTACATCTATATTTTACATATAAAATACAACATTGAAATAAATTGTCATGGCATAAACCACAATTGTACATTCATTTCAAGTCTTGGTTGGACCTCACCTTTGTTTTTGAATACACTGAAACTTCAATAAATCCATTCCATCATTTCCCCCCAAAGTAGAAATATTTGAATAACTAGCTTTTCCCCCAATCATGAAACAACTTATTCCCATATTTTTAATCAATCAATTTTATTATTTACTTTACGAGCCCATGTAGTAATTAATTAGCGGGTACATGGAAAAATTTATCTACAGATCAGGGTAACAACCTGATCTTCACCAGATACACTGCATTACAAACTGCAAAAGCACAGGCAACATAGGCAAGGAATCCATGATTCATATTTTAAAGCATCCAGTGAGCATTAACTTGCTTATTTCCTACTATATATAATTCATTTTTATATATTCCGAGAAATATAATGTTCAGCATTAGTTTCTTTTCTTAAAATAAAAGTACAAAATATCTTTAAAATGCACATGGAATAAATATATTAATTGGTGTATTTTTAAAAAGAATATTGCAACAAAATTGAATAATTACACATATTTAAACAAGACTGTTAATTAAATGTTATGCATTTATGTCATAAAATTTACTTTCCTCCAAGTGTATGAATGTTTTATCAAAACAATAAATAAATATGTGTGCTTACCCTCTGTATTCTATGTATTTATAAATACATCCTGCAATTAGCATGGCAACCAAGGCATAGTACCAAGAGCAAATAAACATCAAAGCAAGACACAAACTCATTCCCAAAAATGAAAGAGTCCTGAAAGGGAACATGTTCTTAGTTGATTATATTTATGTATATGTTTTACTTAATCTTAACACAATGACAAGAGTTTCTAAACTAACAGCATTCAATATACATGCTTAACAGAATAATGCAAATAGAACAATTAATCATATTGCTAATGCTCGGTTTTTATCAAGGAACTCAAAGTAATGTAGTGACATGGTTTCAATGTGATAAAATGAACTTGTGTCCACAAATTGTAAGGCAAAATTTATAACATAAAGCTGTCTCTCTAAATAGGAAAACATAAAGACTTAAAATTATTCTAAAGATGTACCTATAAGCCACTTTTCTTTTCGAAATATATGCATGTTCCATCAGATGCTGATTCTTTCCAATCTACAGCTGGTTTCTTATATATTTTGATTGTCACCTCCCAAGCCTTGCATGGTTTGGGATATGTGCATTTTTCTCTATAATATCTGCCCACTTAAAATATAGTAGCTGATTTACTCTATGTATTCCTCTGCTCCGCTATCATTTTTGGGAATTATACAAGTGGACCTTCTCAAATGCTACCGTGTTTCTCAGAAAATAAAGCCACGCCTTATTTTATTTTGACCCCTGAAAAAATAGCTAGGCTGTCTTTTGGGGGGTGACTTAATTTCTCCCCACCGCACCCTTACCAAGAGTGCCCCATGGGCAGCCATGCCTTGCCACCAGCCGCTCCTAATGGCCGATCACCGCAGAGCATGGAGAGCTCCCTATCCGCACCAAGCGCCTTTGCTGCAGACCTGGGTATGGGGGTGGGTGCAGGCCGGGTCAGTGGGCGGGCGGCGGCGGCATGGATGTCAGCCTCAGTGTTGGTGGGGCACTTTGCATTGCACCCACCACTGTTGCTCCCTCCGCCGCTGTTGCTTTCCCTTCTGCCCGTGCACTGCCGAATTTGGAGTGCTGCACATTCCTCCACCGGCAGCGTTTCAGCTGCTTTTCGGGCAGGGAAGCCATAGCTTCCATGGTTCCCACCGGTGTTGGCGCCTCTCTCACCAGCGCCGTCTCCAACAACAGCAGCAGAGGTGAGACAGACCCCACTGCCGATGAGAACCGTCTGTCCTCCCGCAGGGACACTGCTTTGATTGATGGCAGCTGAGTCAACAAGGTTCTGCAAGTTGGTGAGTCTTTCGGGGTTGGGTGGGTGGAAGCAGCAGCAGAAGGGTGATGCCATCGTTTCTCTCACCGCCTCCTATGCCTCCCTTTGCTTCCCACCCCAAAGCTTTGGGTCATAGTCTCGTCCCTTGTACATTTGGGCGCTCTCCTCTTGCTCCAGCCGCCCGAAACACCCCCGTGGACCTTTCCCCCCCCTCTTTAAGTTTTCTTTACTCTCACTCCCTCCGTCAGTTCCCTAAGAAATACAGACTGGCTGGGTAGCTTTCTCCCCACCCCTCCCAGTAGTTTTAAAAAGAGAACCATCTATCCACTTTGCCCTTCGAGCAGAGGCAAACCTTCCAATCCAAACAGAACAGAAAGGGAACCATCCTACAGACCCTGAGCACTAAGCTTCCCAGAGGATTCTCCCAAAGGATCCACCCCAAAGGAGGATTCACCCACTTAAATGCACTACCCTCCTTTGGAGTGAATCCGCTGATGAATCCTCCTTTGGGGTGGATCCTTTAGGAGAATCCTCTGGGAAACTTGGTGCTCCTAATGGCAAGTCCCCCCCCCCCAATTTTGCATGTTTTAAACTAGGCCTAAAATTGGGGGAGGGGCTTTATTTCACCTTATACCTAGAAAACATGCTGGGTCTTCCTATTGGGGGGGTGTATTGTTGGAGAAACACGGTATGCCTATTTTAAGGAGCAACATTCCCCCAAATGTCTATGTGGAGGCCTCCCTTCACGGATTTAAAATCCCATTAAATCCTGGCTAATTCATCAGGCCTTGGATGCAGAATAGGATGTGTTCCTTCTAGGAAAAAAAAGCTGTCTTTTGCTGGTTACTAATGAATGAATCAGATTTCCAGTACAATATATTTCTATATATTATTGTTGTTGTTATAAATTAGGGGTGATGCTAATTTGCATCATTTGTTTTAATCTAATTTACAAGGATTAAAAGTATACCATACCAGTCAAAGCTGATTTCATTCATGCTGGTTTTATAAGACCAGTTACATAAATACATACATAAATGCTTTGTACTAAATTTCCAGTGCAACCCACTACTAGATTTCTAAATGAATATTAGAAATCTAAAAATAAAAATAAGTCTATAAATTTTTTAGGAACGTTTATAAGAGAAATTGTATATGTGAAGTCTATTTAAACTCTTAATTTGTGCAGTGAGATATACTTCCAATTACCATATTCTGTTCAGTCAAAAATAATACTTTGTTCTTGTTATCGATTTCCCTTCTGTCCTCTGAAATAATGGGAAATAACTTTCTTCCCTTTATTTCTTATACAAAATTGTATTCTCTTATAGAATGTTGAAATAAATAAGCAAATAAAATATTTTATAACTAAAAATATAAGTTATCTTAAATAACAATGAATTTATAAATCAAATGTTTCCAGACTTAAATTAGTAAAGAACATGATGTACCAGTGATAATATTTGAAACGAGGCCTCCAGTTTGGTGTTCGGAGAAGAGTCTGAACTGCACATGCCAAATTTACAAACAGATAGCACATAAGGAAAAACCTAGAAAAAAAACATGTTTATAATTTAAATGAATAGCACTATTCACTCAAGACATGGGAACAGAGATAGTCCAGTGAAAGAAAAAGAAGAGGGCAAGGTTACAGATAGCATTGCAATCTTAAAAGATTTCTGATGGTATAACAAGCCAGTCCAGACGATTTTTGTAATTAAGTGATGAGGCATGTGATTTGTTGCCTTTCTGCAGTTTCAAAAAAGCAAAGGCTCCTTTCAGACGAAGACAAAAACTGAATTTTGAGGTATTAAAAAAGAGATCAGTGTGTGATTCTATATTACACTTCACAACATTAAATAAAAAGGGCATTGTTCCATAATATACTATAATGCCTATCCCAATTTTGTGTTTTATGAGTTTGATGCTCACTAATGAAAGAAAGTTAAAGGCTGGTAGTGATCTTTGTCAGTAAGAGAGACAGGAAACTTTTTCCTGAATCTAATTATGTGGGGAAAATCTAAACAGATACATGCAACCACCCTAAACAGGAAGCCTACATTTCTTGGTATGGTCTCTCTATTGTGGGGTTATGAACATGCTGCAACCTCATGCCATGCAAAATGACTGAAAATGTATGCAATAAGAGTGCTTGGTAGTGCAGTGCTACCATCCAGATTCAAAGGGCAAACAGTGACCAGGAGATTTGTGAGCACAGACTTGTATTAAACACATATCTTTTTTTTCATATAAGCACTTCTCCCAACAATTTTGGCTCTGTGTCATCTTAGCTGCTGCAGATGGGAAATGCCTGACTGAATGACTATTATAAGTGGAGTGAGTGCTTAGTTAGTAGTCCCAGACCATGTACAAGGTGTAGTTTTTCTTACTTTCTCAGAGTAGTATTCTCAAATTATCACCAGTGTATATATTGTTACAAATGCAATTAAGAATTTGTGTCAAATTTCCAGGAGAAATATTTAATCCATCTTTCATTTTCTTTTTTTTTCAATATGCCTACCCAATTGTAACTGTCTGATATTGTTTTTTAACATAACATTATTTATTATCTATAATTTTGATGTAACTGAATATCATACTATCTCTTGTATCTGTTATTTCAGTAGTCTTTTTATGTAAGAATGACTCCTTAAAATATTTTATTTTGTCTAGTATTCTTCAGTTTCAGATTTTATTAAAGCAATTCTATTCCTTTTAAAGTTGTCCTATCAATTTTGTCTTTTTGATATTGTCTCTGGAACTCCTTATGACTTGATACCCTTTGTTGGAGTGCTTACTAAAAGTAAGACTGCAATTTTTAAACAATTTTAAGATAAATTGCAAGACAAACATGTTGAAATCTATATAGACATACGTACATGGAGAGTATTGGAGCCACACTATCCAGAGAAGCAATAAGAATTCCAATCTCACAAATAAATGCAGTAAGGAGCAAAGCCCATGTAGGTTCTCCATTTGCTTTCCCATGACCAAACACCTTAAAAAAACATAATTGTGTTTTACTGAAAAGATATAATATACTCAGTTCAAATATAATTATCAACTGCAGTAAATTATCTTCTATAATTTTTGAAAGTTACAAATCTGTAGCAGCTTAATTCAAAACAAATATATATTTCAAGCTTAGATTGGCATATCATTTTTGGAATACTGGTAGACTTAAAATAGCAATTAGGACTCAAATTTCCATTGCTAAGTGATGGCTATTCCAGTAACTCCAGTTGCCATTGTTAACTGAGTCCGATGATCAACTCCCTGCCCGCTTCCCACAACCAAGCCAGGAAAGAAGCCAGCAGGAAATTGCAAATCCCAGGTGGTTCACAAATAGGCCAGCAGGCAGATATGTCGCTGCTGCTAGAAGGATGCACAAAGGGACAAGGGAGGCACATTGAGGCTCAGGACAGAATGCATAGGTGTGTGCAAGAGAGGCATACACGAAGCATGCGGGAAGGTATTCAAAAGCGTGGCATGGAGAAGGCATGCAGGGGTGTGTGAAGGAAGTGTGGCAAGGCTCAGAGTTGCAAGGGAGGTGCACTGAGGCTCAGATAAAGATGCACAAATAAGGCTAACAAAAGCGAGCACTAAAATATGCAGGTAGTAAAAGAAAATGTGGCAGAGAGGAGACGGATCTTTGTATGGTGAGTGAGTTTGGCATGGCAGGATGGGAGGGGGGAAGCAATTGTGGGGAACAGTGAGAGGGATAGGCAGGGTGAATGTGCCTCTGCGGTTGTTCGCAAGAATGAACGACTGCTGTGGTGCTGCAACATTTGTAATTTTGGGACAATGTCATAAATATTTGGGAAGTGTTCGCGCGTAACTTTGAACTATCATTAAGTAAACTGTTGTAACTCTAGGATTGCCTGTATTATTATCACAGAATATCTGTAACATATAAAGTAATTTGTTTGACTTGGTTAGCATGTTATGTATGAAAGTCAATGAGGTAGTAAACTATTAGCATATCATGAGAACGAAACCCAGTTTTGGATTCTTCAGTAGTCCAGTTATTTTAAACTTGGTGATACTGTATCTCTCAAAGACTAAAGAACTTTGTGTCAATTTCCCCAATAAATAAATAACCAAATAAAAGTGCTGTGGTTGGTGGATGATGTTAACTGACTGTCAGACCTACAAGTTTGTCAATCTTAACAGAATCCACTTCCTACTTCCTCTGTGGACTTGTCCGGGCAAAACTGCAGGAATTTGGGGCTGTGTATCCCAAGGAGGAACACTGTCAACATGGTTCTTTGCTTTACAAACAACCGTAACTTCTATCCGGCGGTCTAACATTCCCATACTTTGATAATTCTTATAACAGTCCATTATTAAACAACACATGCTTTACCAGACTTATAAATAATGAATAGAATTAGGCCCAGAGAGTGAAAAGGAGACATGTGTATGGCACTAACAGATTAGGACTCCAAGATTTGGGTTGTAAAATTCTGGACATTTATTAGATTACCCAAAAAGATACTAAAAACTAATTTTCACTGCAGTTGTCCAGATTTTTATGGCTCAAATCTAGTAAATGTATAACAAATGTTAAACTAGGTTTCCAGCTACTTATAATAACCTCTATTCTACTGAACATAGTCAATAAACTGCAGGAACAGCTCAGTATTGTAGATCAATATGATAACTGCAGTTTTACAATGTGAAGTCAGTAATTCACTTTCACTAAATTTGATCCCTGTATCATGAGCCTGAAAATTTCACTTTGGTTTCTTTTCCTACAAGCACAAAAACAGATAATATGACTCAATTTAATGATGCATACTTGATTTGCCTTGATCTTTCCTCCCGCCCCCTTCTAATTTTAGCATCATTTCTTTGCTTGTCTGGGAATAACAGCTCCAGTGTGGTTGTGGCTAGCATAGATTGTGACCTATACAATGTACATATGTTGCCATTCTGATGGTGATGTGATGAAAAGAATACCCTTTGCAACAGACAAACATGACAGCAGCAACTGTTGCTGCAGTTATAGTTAGCAAGCAACAGCAACAGACTTATTGAACTGTCCCCTGCTTTATTTAGCCCAGCTGAATTGCTCTGAAAGCCACAGCAGGTGAAATGAGGTCAAAGGATTGCTGTTCTGAACAGGCAACCATTAGTTTATTCTTTAGCGCGATCTACGTTAAGTAATAAATATCGTCTGGTTTTTGGCCCCATCTTCTCTCCACCAACTTAATCTAAAGAGTTCAGTTGTGCTTTTCAGCAGCAAGACGGTTTCACTATCAATGGCTGGCTTAATACAGTAGCCACAATGTGTTCCATTTGAAATTCAAATTCATGCAGAATAGAAATGTGGCATTCTTTAGGATATGGAAATTAAGCAAAGCCAATTTGAACAGGATGTTCTGATTCCCAAGGAAGAGGTAGACCATGAAGACATTTTTACTGCAGGTCTATGATCAATCATCCATCTTTTCACAACTCCTTCTTTTTTGGGGGGGAGGGGGGAGGCTACTTAATATAGTGTGAGGGAGAAAAATGGGATGAAAATTCATAATTTTCTTGCAACCAGAGGCTGTTATGGCTCTTCTCCTTTGATATCATGTGATCCAGTAATCTCAACCTGATATGATATCAGATCTTCTCTTGCATCATAAGGCTTGAATGTCATTTTCTCTTACAGGCTATGACTACCTTTCAAACCTCTCAGTAAATCTAGTTTCCACCATCCATAAAAGTGGAGCAAAACTACAGTTAAACAAATCAATAAGATATCCACCAAATAGATTCCTTTTACAGCAAAGATGTAAAAACAATAAAAACAAACTAACAAACACAGAAATTCACCTGAAGAAATGGAACAATGCCATCTCTTGCAATTGCTTGCAGTAGCCGGGGGGCACCAGTGAGACTCTGAAGACCAGCACCACATGTGGAAAAGAATGAACCAATTACAATAACCCATGGAGAGGGCCATGCCAACGTACCAATCACTAGGTTTCCATTAACTGCTTGTCCAAATCTTGTGGGAAAGAACACATGCAACATTAAACAAACAAGAAGAGCTAAATAAATTATACAAACAAAATAACTAACTCAATTTAAAAAAAAACTCATTTCAAAAAAATATAAAGGTGTGGGCATACACACATTTCTTATGATAAACAAAAATGCAGCTGAGGAAAGACATCTGTTTCTCCCCCTTCACCCCAAATAAAAGCTGCTTTTGAGTTCTCTAGTATTTTATTTTCTCATTCCACACATTCATTCAGTTATAATATTATATCCTAATTTTAAATGCATAATTTTAAAAAGAATTAGAGAAAAGGTCTTTCTACATACTTGTCTCTCAAAACCACGCCTTCTATGCAGGCTCCAAAAAGAATTATACAGGAAAGATCTGTGAAATATGATTCAAGGAACTTTAAAGCAAACAAAATTGGGAGAAGTGCTCTTTAATACTCTGTGTACACCAGGATTATAGAATGTTTTGAAGAAAACAATAATTGTATTGAGAAAGAGTTGAGTATCTAATTAATCTATCACAGAAATTATCACTTTTGTATTTAGCTCTCTATTGTTTTCACACACACATAAAATAAAAATATGCAAGGAAACCTCTTTTCCACATAACATTTCAAAACTGTAGTATTGTTTTGATCCATGCCCTTTTTCAACAAATCAAATACAATCCAAAAGGAACAGGAAATTTGTAATGCTTTTACAAAATAATCAGCTGTGATAACCACAAGTCTTGTGCTTGTGATAAGCACAAGTCTTGCAAACTGTGCAAGACTTGCCAAAAGATAACAGACAAGAAATAATTTGCAAAATAAGAGTATTCAAATACAAACTCAGGATACTGGAATGTCCACGAAGCTGGAGTTTCAAAATGTCTTTGCCTTCTGCAAAGAAGGTTAGTTTCACAGCTGGCTTTTATCTTCTTGAAGGAGCAGCCATTACCTTGCAGCCTTACTCCCAAGTCACCCATGCTTAGCACACTTAGCACCTCATCACTACTGCCAGCCCCCACAATCTCTGAAGGCAGCAGTCCACTCCCTAATGGTCCTGGCCCCTCATCTGAGTTCTCGCTCTCCTCAGCCATCTGCACCTGCTGCCAACTAACCACAATAATTTGTAATGTCCTAAAAAGTGTTTTTCTTATAATCTCACAATATACATTAAATCCTTCTAGTGTAGATCTGGAATCTATTTAATGTAACTTTTATCAGTCTTATCTTACATTTTATTGATTTTTTACTTATGAGAAAGTATGTATGTCAAATAATAAGTTTATTCATTCCTATTCAAAAAGATATAAATGATTTCAGCTCATAGTGTGGTTAACTTTAATTTTAGATTTTACATAAATAATGTAAATGCTTCAATGAAACATTTACAATTCTGCAAAAACTAGAATTTGCTATAATACACTGTATTAGTTATTTGTTTTGGAGTATATACAGTACAATTGGCTAACTATATTCTAGTATATGCATTAAATACAGAAATAAAGTTCGGATGTTCTTGAAATTGCATAGAAAGGATACAGATAAATGATGTTGTTGAGATGGCTAAAATTGTTCCAGTTGGAATAGATTTTTGAGCATCCCGAAGATCTCCAGACCGATTTGAACCTGCCATAATACCTAAACACAAGGACAAAATAATCCATTAAAAATGTCATTAAGGAACAGAGCGATCTATTTAGTTTATCATTTGAACTGAAGTGAATGCACTAAGAAGTTAAATGTTTATATAAACAGCAACAAACTAAGCTTAACCCACATTCACATTCATTCATTGAGAAAATTAGACAATGATCAATTATGATTTAAAATAAAATTCAAATACAGACTATCAGAAAACAGGAAAGTAAATAAACAAAATTTGGGAAAGTAGAAGGAGAATAATTATTTTTCAATAAGTAGAAGGGTATCGAGACAGGTATGTTTTCTATTCTTTCTCATTGGCTAGTTGGTTAATTTATTTATTTATTGGATTTATATGGCTGCCCATTCACTCTCAGTTACTCTAGGAGGCTTACAAACAATAAGAACCCCAATATAAAAAGAATAAAAATCAGTAATCCCCCAAGTGTGTTCATTTTACTTATGAATAGGCCATCTCTGTTGCATTTTCTCTCTGTAAAAATAGAATTCAGTTACTTGACTCCTAAATTATTTTTCATTTCTACACATTAATAAGTGTGTAAGAGGATATGCTTATTTTGTAAGAGGATATGCTTATTGATTATAACAGATGACTGTAAAACAAAGGAATTACATAATCTGAACCCAAAGCAGATGCAAAAAGCCCCATAAAATACAATTTAGCACTCAGGAAATTATGTTTTTTTTAAATAAAGGTAGTTGTACTTTTGCCTATTTAACCCTTGGAAGTACAAGCAGAATGAGGGTCTACTTAATACCTGTTAAGGTATTCCCCGTTAGGGAATAGATATCCACCTTTCAGAAGATGTGCTCTAAACAGTTTACATGTAAGATGTATGTGTGCACCTACACTGTCATGAACATAAATCCTCCAAATTCTCCCAACACCTAGCAGCAGACTCTTCTCCATGAATATGGACTAACTGCTTGTCACTGAGTGTTAGTCCAATTATAAAAAGATCTCGTTCACTGTTTCATTTAAAGTCAGCTAACTTTTTGGCATTGTCCTCATTATTTGGATCCCAAACATTCAGGATCCGGTGGATCCTGAACTTCAACCCATAACCCTTCCCTACGCAGAAGTAAACTGCACTTCATAGACCAGGAAACATAGTTTGTTCCATCCAACCGGGCTATCAGTGACAGACTTGTTTACGGGTCTTGTGCCATCTTTACCCTCAATTAAACAGTAAACAGCTGTCTGTATACGGTACTGTGTATTCACACTAACTCTCAGTTATCTGAGTCAGGTATAAACTGGGCCCATAACCAGTGTTGAGGTATTCCCCGTTAGGAGAATGAGTGCACTCAGGGAAACGTAGTGAGAGTGGTGAGGAATAACACACAACCAGCATACAGATATACTGAATAGTAAAATGTAGGTTTTACTTCCAGTAAACAGGTAAACAAAGTCCAACAAATCGTCCAAATCATACACGGTTAAAGCAGATAGTATTCAATACAATCAGTCCAGGGATAATCCAAAAATGGTCAAGTATCATAAACAAAGTTCAGTAAATGGAGTTTGCTAACAATGTGCAAGACTCACAGCAATCCAAGCAGAACGATGATCAGGCAAAAGGCAATAGGGAAATGCAAGAAGAGAACAAATCAGATTTCTGGCTCCATCTTATGGCCGTTGGAGGAACCTCAGCCAATCACAATTAGAGCACTCTCTTTAAGATACAACAGTATTAAATAACTATCCAAGTTTATATATTACCAACCCAACTGTTAGGTGACTATCATTCCTAACAGTATCACAAAACAATAAATCAATTTGCTGAAATCCACTGGAAAAAAACAATTTTGCTTGTATTGTACATGACTACAAATTCCTTATAACTCTTACATTAAAACTGCCACCAAATAAACAAACATGAATACTCTTATTCAACTTAAGGGATTGCCAACAGGAATATTTTTTCAGTGGGAATATTTATCATTGAAGCATGATTAATTTCTGAATAATATGCACACATATGCCAAAAGTTGAAACTGAAATCTACCTTAATTTGCCATGAACAATGATATATAAGATGACAGTGCAAGAGTTCAAACTGTCTATTACTGGAGATGTTTCAGACAATTTATTGTTAAGAATGTGTAACCATGATGACCATGTGACATTTCAACAGTATCTTTTACATGAGGGAACACATTCAGATACTCTCACTACTGAGGGAAATCAAAGGAACACAGGAGCCACATTTTAAGGCACAGTAAAAGCCACTGACAAATTTCCAATTTAATTTATACTATGGCATAAAACGTGATCAGATATTTTCTCTCATTACTAAGTTTAATGTTTCCTTTTTAATTAGATTATATTTCAAATAAGGGACAGTAAAACTGAAGACAGTGGAAAAGAACTAATGTCTCCATTAGTGAACATAGATTACATTGATGAACAGCAAAGTTTTTTCAGGAATTACTCAGGTAAATTTAAAATAAGCAGAATTTTTTCAGTAATCCAACATGCATGCTAATTTCTAGAACATGTTTTGCCTATATGAAATTATGAGATATGGAACAAACATACTCCATGGGCAGAAGACAATTATTAATAATGCTATCACATTCTTGTTCTGTACTATCTGAGCAATGCAGGCAATATGGAATGAATAAGTGAAAACTACCTGAACAAGATAGCATAATATAGAGATAAGTTCTATTCTACAGAATCCTCTGTAAAATTCTCAAAAATTTCTCAGCCAAAAGTAAAATAGTTAGGAAGGTTAACCAAAAGAGAGAATTTAGAATTGTAGGGATTAAATGTACTCAAGAAATAAGGTCTGGATGTGCAGCTGTTTTTTTTCTTAAATACAAGTACAGTATTTATTCTTAATAGGAACAGACAGCACAAAACACTTTCCAACTTGGTGAAAGAGAGTGGAACATTTTATCACTATATATAGTTTACTTACTATGGCAAAATAATTCTGTCCCTTAGAGGGATTTAAACATTATTAGGGACTTTTCAGAAGGAGCTTCCTGTTAAATTTGCATTAGCTTTCTAAAGCTGAATGATAAAAGAAATTAATACTGGCTTGCTTGAGATTTAAATTCTAGAGACACCAGTCAACAAGGACAGGGTGAGGAACTCTCATGGATCTGGATCTGCATTTGGGAAAATCGGTATTTCAAGTAACAGAGCATGTGACAATATGCAGCAAGCAGAAAATGCAATTAAAATATTTTTTTTAATTGGGGAAGAGAGTATTGAGGGAAAATTCTTCATTTTTAATTACACTACTTCATTTTGGGTATTATTTTGCAAAAAAGGAAACATTTTGCTACTAAAAGCTGCCTATCTTTTGGAGCAAAGCACAGCAAGGAGACCAATTAACACATGTTGAAAACCCCACTTTGAGAGAAATAGTATATATATGTTGTAGACTGTAAACTATTATGGGGGAAGGCTATTACAAATAAGCCATACACTCTTTAAAGTAAGAGATGGCCAAATTGCTTATTACAAAAGATCAGAAAAAGATGGGGAAAAGTGGAAAGTAATGCAATAAAGTTTATTGCAACTCCCAGTTTCAAAAACTTATTTATTGTATTTAAGAACCGCCCATTTCTCTCAGAGACAGTTTTAGTGAAGGTCCCTTTGTGTTGAAGTTATTATACTATACTGAATTCTTGGGCAGTGAAGGAGACAAAAATAAAAAAATAGCAACTAACCAGGATCTGAATGAGTATATTGACCTGAAATATGTCAAAAAGATTTGGTTGCATGCAAAGGTTGTTAGAGTTTGTGCTGTCAATGAAGAAACTGTTCTTCTCAGCCACCAGTATTTGTGTTACTCAAAGATGTACACAGAAGTTGTACAGAGATGAGACCTACAAAGACTATTTGATTACTGCTTTTCCAGCCTGGTAAAAATAGATTTGGGGGTGGAGCGGATGGGGGGCTGCTTTCCTTGAATCTAAACACATACTAAATAAAGTCTGCTTGGTCTCTAATGTTTCCTTCTTGATGCTAGCATTCTAGAATTCATTCAAGGTGCTAAAATATGTGGTTCTACTACAACTGTTTCAGGAGAAATGGATTATTTGGTTGCAGTACAGTATCGTTTTAACAGGCTATATTAGATGGCGCCTATTTCTCTTGGAAATCACCTTTGATATCCCTTTCTGTTGTTGTTCTGTTGTTCTGTTGTGCAAATAAGCTCATCAGGTATGAAATGTGAAAGTACAATAATATTGTAACGCTGATCCACTGTCATGGGTACTGAATTTTTCATTTGGCACTTTTAAAGTATTCATAAAAATGTATCAGTAGTCACGATTTCCAACTTTATCCCCAAAGTCCTTTTTTTCAAAGGGCAAGTAGGCTTTGTTTTTTTCCTTGAAGATGTTTCGCTTCTTATCCCAACGGCTTCTCCAGTTCTGGACTGATTGTGTCAGGTTCAAAAAGGAGGAAAGATATGTGGCAGTTCTTCCAAGCAGAACACTTTATTGATCCAGACTCTTGACAACTGAAGCACGCTGCTATTTACATCAAGCATGTACTCTGAAAACTATCAGGGAGGGGTTGTCCTCACCCTCTTTTTCTCAAATAAAATATCTGGATTGAGCTACCTTTTATTCCTCTGAATGCATTCCCTCTCTTCCTGGGAATCGAGTCTACTACATTCCATCACCAATTTTCTATACTGCCATTTATTTTTACATATGTCATTGTGTGAGATTAGGACCCTGAAATGCACGTCAACAAAATTTTAGATAAATAATTTATTATAACTACATTTTCTTATAGGAGGCAGAAAGGATGAAACAATACCTGTCACAGAAGGAAAATAAATCCCTACTAGCATGGTGAAATAAGTCATGATATCTGTATAAATGTAATAGACTTGTTCCTCTTCAACTAAAACAGGAATAGAAGGAAGATCCTGTTTTCCCACAATTGTTCCTTTGTCTGAATAGCTGCTCCACAAATTATCTGCCATGGAAAAAACAATGGTTTTGTTCACTCACAACCATGTTTTAAAAAATAAATAAACCAGTCCTGATGCAAAAATCTATAAACTTATTCTCAGTACTCATTCTGTCCCACACTTATCAATTACAAAGTTTTCTTTATTTCTGGGGAAAAAATATCTACTTCATAAAAATGATATGATGGATGTAGACAATACCCCACTGAAACTGTGGGAAAAATATCATGTACAGCTATAACAAATCAAAACGGAAACTTAAAGCAGGTGAACATATGCAACAAATAAAACAGGAATTCAAAGTTAAATAGACAGAGAAAAGGAGTTAAACAAAGACTGCCATTTGTTTTGTTGTTAATGAAGAAACAATTTGTATTAATCATATTGACAAAATTCTTATTATCAGTTGAAAATCACTAGTTCTATTTTTTTAAATTCCCAAAATCATTTCCACTGGAATTCCAGACTCACCAAATAAGACTCCACTTTTAATTCCAGGAATACCTTGGATTTCTGTGACATTATTTAACCGAAAATAGTCATCACAAGTAGCATTTAAGTTGGGATTATTGCCACAAAACCATTTCCACAATTGGGTAGTTACTGTTATGTTGTTTGTTTCAATATGTTTAGCACAGGGAAAATCCTTATCTTTTGCTAGGGTACGGTTTCCAAGAAGACATATACTAGAAAATATAATTAAACAAATAATTTACAGGGAACTTTTCATTATTAAAAAGACAAATTAAGGATAATAAATCTTAAACCAATGTTGACATCTATATCCTACTTCTAGCTTATATTAACAGTTCTGCTCATAAAGGAAACAATCTCCAATAATCTTAAATTTTTTATTAATGTCATGTGGCATCAAAGTATTTTTAAAAAGAATGCTATTGGAAAGTTTTTTTAAAAAGAAACAAAGGAGAGAGAGGGGCTAGAAATGAAGTAACTTTTGCAATTGTTGCTGTTTTATTTTAAATGGCTGTAGTGTAGGTGAAAAGGATATGTAAGTGTTCATAGAGAGCCAATTTGGTGTATGGTGAGGCACGAAACCTGAAGCCTATAAATTCTAATCTCAATTTAGGCATAAAGCCTGCTAGGTAGCCTTCAGCCATTCCCCCTCTCCCTCAGTCATAGGAAACAGGCAATGGCAAACTACTTCAGAACATCTTGTCAAAAAAACGGCAACAAACAGTTGCCAGGAGCCAAAACTGATTTGAATCGGCACACATATAGGTGTTCACATTTCTTTACTTGGGTTGAACAAAGGTTTCAAAAGAGGTCCTTCTGAAAATTGGGATGTAAGTGTGGTGTACATCTTTGGAATTACCAAAGCAACAGCACTGTGTACAAGGCTGGTGTGGCTGCTTTGAAAGCTGCTTCTGGTTGTATCAGTGGGTATGCACAGATACTTTGACCTCTTCCCAGTGTAATTGTCTAAAATTTGGGTTATTATTTAGGTAGTAAAGTATCAGGTATCAAGGGAACTATTTTTCCACAAACTAAAATGTGTAAATGATTGAAGATCATTTATGATATGTGAAAAACGTAAGAGATTAGGAAGTAGACTGAGAAAGCTATCAATGTGGATGGCACTATCATATGCTTAGAAGAACTGTAATAGAAATTAAAATGTTGACCACAATAAGAGAAATACTGGCCGTCTTTGAGCTTTTACCTGAACACGTGAAAGGCTTCACTCTGGGTACACAATCAGGTTTCACAACCTATACTTCCCAAATGCCCCTAGATGTGTATCTAGGACATCAGATGAACAGATGTATTCTCAGCGTCAGAAGCAAATATCCTTCTCTATGTGAACTGAGATCTTAATAAATTAAGGTCCCAGATCCCACAGATATACTTGTATTCAAGCAAATGGAAATACAGCTGTATCTTTAGTCAGTTAACAATGTGTGCATTCCATGTTCTAGTCCATTTAAACTTCTGTTCAAAACAATGCAGATGAGGACTAATAAGTGCCCTGCATTATTTTGTAGAATCTATCCAAAACAAAGGTATAGTACATGTTGATTCAAGGTAAATTCAGAATAATTTTAGAAAACTGAAATGTTTAGCTTTATTAAACATCTTTATTAAACATCTTGTAGATGTTTAGCATCTACAAGAGCTTCATTTAAATTCCTTTTACAAAGATGACTGTATTCTAAAAACCCCAATCACATTTCTTTGTGGATCTTTATGAAAGCTCAAATCCCAACAATTTAATTAATTACTATGATGCAGGCTACTGAATAAACATCTGCTCAATTAGTGATTCAAAGATCTGAAGCATCGGAGAAGGCGGAGCTTTGTCTCGGTGTTACAGCTGCGATCTTGGGGCTCTGAGATCGCAGCTGATATTTTCGCCCCTGGTCGGTCCTAACGGACCTAAACCGTCCCGTAGAGACGGGGATTGTGAAGGGCACAGTCCCAGGATCCCAGAGATATCGCAAAATCTCTGGTTTGATCCGGGAGAAGCCCTTTTGCTGGCGGTGGAAAGGCAGCCTCCAAAGCTGCTGAAGTCGGGACAGCTCCGAAAAGAAAGTGATTTAAATGAGCGTGTATCGGTTGGGTGAGAAATTCCTTTTGTATAGTAAATTGATTGAGACTTGAAAGGACATCCTGAACAAAGAAGAAATCTGTGACTTTATT